>JBBMKD010000194.1:15222204-15247545 GCA_037834095.1 Argya squamiceps
AGTTTAGAATACAGAGTGATATGGTAATATAGCAGTTCTCATAGGCTGTGTGCAAAGTCTGTAGGTTTTGTATCTCGCTTGGGTTGGTCACTGTAAATTAGAATATGCAACACATAAGGAGATATAATGTATTGTAACAAGGTTCTTGCCCCTTCTTACCTTACCTCTCTTACCTGGCCCACCTCTTACCTCTGACCTCACTGCTCTTACCTTACCTCGCTTACCCCTACTCTCTCTCTCTTCCTCTTTCTCTCTCTCTCTCTCTCTCTCTTTGGGACTTCCCCTCAGCCCAGGCTGTGGCTGAAGGCAAAAGGCCTTTTTTACCCACAACCCTTGCAATAAATCCACGTGTTCTCTCCAAAGTGTCTCAGGTTTGCAGAGTTCCCTCTCCCTGCCATCCTCAGATGCTCCTACACCATGGCCCTTGGTGTGACTGTGCTGGGGACAGGCTCTCGAGGTGGCAGGGGACCTGCACCCCGCTACAGCTGGGCCCCAGCTCTGAGCAGCCCCTTCCTCCCCCTCCGCAGAGCAATGGGAAGTCTGCCATTGAGGCATCCCAGTTCCTGGAGTGGGCCAACCTGGAGCCTCAGTCCATGGTGTGGCTGGCGGTGCTGCACAGGGTGGCCATGGCCGAGCAGGTGAAGCACCAGACCAAGTGTTCTGTCTGCCGCCAGTGCCCCATCAAGGGCTTCAGGTAAGGGCTGTGAAACGGGCCCCTGGCCCCAAGGAGGGTGTGTGGTGTCCTGCAGGAGAGAGCTGAGTTTGCTCTGTGCTCTTTGGAGAGCCTGCAGTGTTTCAGGCAGGGCAGGGGAAGGAGCAGAGTGCTTTTCTGGGGGTTTCAGCCATCACTGTGGGTTCACTGGGGTGTTAGAGCAACACAAGCCACCTCTCTCCCCTCCCATGACCTCTTCTTGGGCTTTAAACATGTGCTTTGATGACTTCCAGTGCTTCCCTGTGGCTTCTTGACCTCTGCAGGTATCGGAGCCTGAAGCAGTTCAATGTGGATATCTGCCAGACCTGCTTCCTCACCGGGAGAGCCAGCAAGGGCAACAAGCTGCACTACCCCATCATGGAGTACTACACCCCGGTATGGGGCTGGGCTGGGCTGGGAGGGCCCTGGCTCAGAGCAGGGCCCACTGATGGCAGCAGCCTTGTGGTGTTTAGGCTGGTGCAGCCCCACAAGAGGATCCCTTGTGTAGTTTTGTACCCTCTGCATGCTGGAGGCTGCCTGTGTCCCTGCTGCTCTGGGGCTTGTGAGCAGGGTGCATGGCCCCCAGTGCCCAGCCTGGCCTGTGCCAGGCCCCATGACAGGCTCACAGAGCTGCTGGGTGCCCTCCTTGCTTCCTCAGTTTTATCTGCCTCCTCCCCCATGGAGCTCATGCCCAGGTTGGGGGGATTTCCTTCTTGTGGATGCTGAGCTGTGGTCCCCCACTTGTCATTAAACAGGCACCTTTGTTGTATTTGTGTCTCTGCAGACCACATCCAGTGAGAACATGAGAGACTTTGCCACGACACTGAAGAACAAATTTAGGTCCAAGCAGTACTTCAGCAAGCACCCACAGAGAGGTTACCTGCCTGTCCAGTCTGTGCTGGAGTCTGACTTCTCTGAGACGTGAGTTGGCTGTGCCCTGGGTGATTTCTTTTGGCCCAGAATGAGACGTGGGTTTGTGGGTGGAAAGAGCATCTCAGCTCATAGAGAGCTCCTGGGGGAGGGCTGCAGGAGCACTTGCTCTGGGGGTGATATAACACCTTGTTCTGGAAGGCACAGAGATTTCAGTCTCTGTCCAGCCCATCCTCTAGGGGTGATGTGACACCTTGTTCTGGAGGGCACAGAGATTTCAGTCTCTGTCCAGCCCATCCCTGGCTCTTCTCAGGCAGTGAGATCAGCCTCTCCCAAGCCCTGCTGACCCCTGTGCATCTCTTGCAGCCCAGCCTCCTCCCCGATGCTGCCCCACGCTGACACACACTCCCGGATCGAGCACTTTGCCAGCAGGTACCACCCCTGGGCTCTGCTGTCCTGCCTGGGCACAGAGCACCACCCTGATGGGTTTGGGGGGGCTTTGGGGCAGATATATGGTCACAGACCCCTCCACCTGCCCCAGCACGCTGCAGAGGCAGCCAAAACCTGCCTGGGATGTGGCTGATGCTGTGTGAATTGCCAGCAAAGACCATGCATTTGACAGCAGATGTCTCAGTGATGCAGCAGCCTCCATGTGCTGTCCTGCTCTTCCCAGAATGAGCTGCTGGATGGATTCTCAGCAGGCACATCCCTCAGTGTCTTGTCCTGCTCTGTGTCCTCACCAGAGCTGTTTGCCAGCTTCCCACTGCTGCTGCCTTGTGGTTTGTAGTGCCTCTGCCCTCACTGTGGGGACCCAAGGGAGCCTGTACTTGTAGCTCGGGTCCCAGGCTGGAGCTGGAACTGTTACACTCCTTTCCTTTGCTTGTGAGAGAGGAGGCTGAGCCAACTGCACAGCAGCAGCTCTTTGTCCTAGAGACTTACAGCCAGAGCAGCAGCGTATTTTGGTTTTTAAAAAGGCAAAACCCTCTAGAGCCTGTGCAGAGGGACAGACTGGTGCAGGCCAGGTGGGAGACCTTCCCAGAGAGGAGTCTTGCAGGGGCTGCTGCAAGTAGGGTGTGCTGAGCAGAAATCTAGAGTGTGTCTGACTATATCTCAATCTTTTTCTCTTCCCTCCAGACTTGCAGAGATGGAAAGCCAGAGTTGTTCCTTCTTCAGTGATAGCCTGTCCCCTGATGATAGTCTGTGAGTTCTCCTTTCCCTTCTCCAAACTTCCTGATAAGTCAGGGCTCCTATGGCTCTATCCATGCCTAGCTTGTTATAGAAATGCTTTCCTTCCCATTGAGTGAGAGGCTCTGGGGCACTCTCAGCTACCAGGGATGCTGAGCCCCTTCTGAGCTCCAGGCCTGGAGCAGGCAGGAGCTCCCCTATGAACCTGCCTCCCTCCATGCTGCCCTTCCCCAAGGACACACAAATCCCATGATTTCCCCAGTTAAGGTGTTTCTCCACCTGCTGGAACAGGGACGAGGACCAGTACCTGCTGCGCCATTCCAGCCCCATCACTGACAGAGAGCCTGGGGGCAGCCAGCAGCCTCCAGGAAGCCTCAGCATGGATGACAAGGGAGAGCTGGAGAGAGTCCTGGCCCACTTAGAGGATGAAAACAGGTAGAGACATGGGCAGCTCTGGAAGTGGGGGTTATAGCCTGAGATGGGGGGAAGGGACTGCAGAAGCCTTGTAGGGCTCAGGGTGGAGCTGGGGGATGCTGCTGGGTCTGGAGGTGGGGATTGCAGATGCTGAGAGGGCAGTTTTGGAGGGTGTCTAGGCTGAGCACTAAAACTCAGTGAGGGTATGCTCTCCAAGGAAGGGAGATGACTCTGTTCCCCAAAATATTCCTTCCTACATCCACAGAACCTGTTCCCTCCTGAACCCCAAACAGGTTGAAGTGAGCCCAGGGCACTCTGTCTTTATTGTCCCCGAGCCCCTCATGAGCAGTGGTATTGCTGCTCTGGAGCACACAGGGTGAGGCTCTAGGCAGGGCACACCAGCTCAGGAGGAGAGGATGCTTTCCCTGCCCTTATTTTCAGCCTCTTGGGAAGTGGTTGCATATCTGTGAGCCCCCTGTGTGGGGCAGAACCACAGACAGGCCACCCTGCAGTGCAGCATCCTGGCCCTTAAACTTCCCAAATGTCAAAGCTCTGTCAGAGTCGTGGGCCATCCCCAGTGTGCAGATCCTGGGGTGCTTCCAGCAGTCTCTGGGAAGGACTGACGGGACACTGACCTGGGCTGTCCTGCAGGATCCTCCAGGGAGAGCTGAGACGTTTGAAATGGCAGCATGATGAGGCAGTGGAGTCTCCAACCTTGGCTACAGGCTCTCCTGAATCCGTGCAAGACCCACGAAACGACGAGCTGCTGGCAGAGGCGCGGATCCTCCGGCAGCACAAGAGCCGCCTGGAGACACGGATGCAGATCCTGGAGGACCACAACAAGCAGCTGGAGTCACAGCTGCACAGGCTGAGGGAGCTGCTGCTGCAGGTAGGCTGACAGCAAGGATGGGGTGGGCTTTGCCACAGCAGAGCTGGGACAGTGGCACGAAGGGGATGGGCAGAGCAAGGGAAGCCAAGGACGGAGAGTCGTGACAAGCTTCTCACAACAGCTCTTCTCACTGCAGCCTCCAGCAGAGTCAGAAGGCAATGGTTCAGCAGCCTCCTCCTTGGCTTCATCTCCACATCAGTCAGAAGGCAGCCAGGCCAAGGAGAAAGAGCACAACACCCCTGACACTGAAACTGCAGGTGAGGTGTGGGCTCAGGATGAGCTCCTGGCCCTGCTCCCTTGTTTCCACGCTGCAGGAAGCTGCCTGCACCCTGCCATCCTGCAGAGATGCTGGCAGCCAGGTGGATGTCCAGAGAGCCTTTTCACACCCACCTGCCCTCCTTCCCACTGCAGATGAGGTGGAAGCCAAAACCCAGGAGGTCAGCATGTGCCTGGAAGACATCATGGAGAAGCTGCGGAGCGCCTTCCCCAACTCTCGAGGTACTTGAGTGAAATCCTCCTCTCTCGCTTCTTGCTGCTCCCTCAGGTGAGGTTTTCCCCACAGAGCCCCATCCCAGCTTCCCTGCGACAGCTGATGACCTGCAGTGCTTCAGCCAAGAGCTTTGCTGCTGCAGTGCTGCTGGGACGGGTGCATGGCCTGGGAACAGAGGAGGAGGAGGAGGAGGAGGATGCTGCTTCACACCTGCAAGGAGAAGTGATCAGAGCTGCCAAGAGCACAAACAGATCCCCGTGATGAGCTGCCAGGCACCCTCCTGCCCTGCTCTGCACCCTGTGGGGTTCCCACCATGAGGATGGACAGATCTGCCAGCACCACCTGCAGCGACAGTTTTGAGCCAGCTCCTGGCTCCATCCCTGTCCAGACCCCTCTGCAGGAGAGGTGGAGGCCCCAGTAGCCTGGTGAGATGGAAGCAATGGTGCAAGCTCTCCTGGTTGCTCATGGACAGCTCTTCCCAGCAGGGATGGAGACTGGGGGATGTGTGTGTGGTTGGCACTCCACTCTCTCAGTGGGATTTGGTGTTGGTTGTTCTGCTCTTTCCCTCTGTGCTCCAGTGCAGGAGCAGCACTTGGTCTCTTGCCCGGGCTGTGAAAGGGAGACATTGCCTGGTGCCAGCACTATTATGAGGTGGTGGGTGGTCTGCCCATGCAGACTCTTGCCCACTTTCTGCCATCCCTGAGCAGGATCCTCCTGGCTCTGCAGCAGCTCCCTTCTAACCAGGTGGCTCTGGGTCCTGTTTTCCTGACCTGTCTATTTCTCTTTCAGGTATGACCTCCCTTATCTAACACCTCCTGTGAGCCAGAGGCTTTTCCTAACCAGCTGCCTGGCTGCTTTCCTCCCCCTCTCTCCCTGCCATGCTCCCTGTGCTGCAGCAGACCTCACACAGACTCCCTCCGAGCTGGTGGTGCAGGATGCTTGCCAGCTCCAGAAGAACTCAGGGGAACATAGGTCATGCAGGAGTGGGACTGTGGGCTCCCCAGGAGGTTTGGTCACTCAGCCACAGTGTCCAAGCCTGGGTGGGATGGTTCAGAAGAAAGAACTGAAGCCATGAAAACTGCCTGTCTCCCCTGGCACCCACGGGCTGCTGCCTTTGCCTGTAGCCCTTGGGAGATGCAGAGCTCAGCTCATCCCACTCTTCATTCGTGCCTCCAGGTCTATGGGCACCAAAACACTCCTGGAGCCACACAGTTTTTAAAATAGCTCTTTATAACAGTAACCAGCTGCCAGCCTTATGGTTTGAACTCTGCCACCCGAGGCTCTGCAGCCAGCCAGGCACATACCACCAGGAGAGAGTCTGTGAGGTTTATGGAGTAGGGATTGAGTCCATGTTAGAGCTTTAGCCCAGCTAGTAGCCTTATATTGAGAGGGTCTTTATAACAGAGCCTTATTGTTTAATTTGCATATATTTCTATATATTATATATATATACTGTACTTAAATACTCTCATGGACTCACTCTATTAAACTCTAATACCTTAAGTGTAGCTGCCCTTCACTTTCAGACCAGTCCAGCTCCTGCTTCTAGGGGAACCAGCACCTTCCCTGTTGCTGGTGTTGCCTTGCAGGGCTTTTGGGGGAGCTCAGTGAGGGCTGGAACCCACAGCAGGTACTTCACCCTGCCTGGTTTCCTGGGGATCTGTGCCTTTGCCATGGTGCAGAGAGCCTGTCCTGCACACACCCAGCTCCACCCCTCAGCTCCTGCAGGGAGGGGTTTCTCCAGCCATACTCCAGCCCTGAGCCCACTTTGCTCTGATGCAAGTGCATGGCAGCGTGGGTGGGCAGCAGGACAGGCAGGGCCCCTCCCTGCTGTCCCCAGGGAGCTGCTGTCCCCAACTTTGAGCTGAGCTGGGGGGCTGGAGGCCCTCATTGGAAGTGGGTGCCATGGGGTAGGGCAGGGAGGCTGTTCTGCCAGCTTGGGGCTGGTGGCTCCTGGTCCCCAGGGGTCCCTCGGACTGGCTGTCTTGGGCTGTGTTATGTCGAGAAAGGCAGAGGCAGGTGCTGCAGGGTAACCCAGAGCAGGGGCTGAGATGGCCCTGGTGCTCTGGAGAGGTCGTGGAGAGATGAGAGGCTGGAGCCCTCGGGGCAGGGCAGGGCTGCACACTGCGGTGAAACATCCAATTTAAACAGGGCTTACAGGGACAGAGGCAGGGCTGTTGTTGCTGGCTGGGACAGGACACGGTGCTGAACTGTCCGGGGAGGTTGTGAGGGTGTCAGGGCTGTGGGCTTGTCTCTGGGCTCTTGGCAGAGGTGAGGAGCAGTGCCCACACCAGGGACAAGGCAGTGTGGGCCTTACAGCCAGGGGTGTTCAGCATGTAGTGCTCTGCTGGCAGCAGCGTGGGTGGCTGTCCTTGCTGTCCCCTGTCCCAGCCAGGTGAGTGGCAGGAGGGCAGTGTGGTGGCATTAGGGTGGCTTTGGGCTTGCTGTGTCAGGCTGCAGTGAGAGAGACCACAGGGCAGCCTGTGAGACACAGCTGGACCCCTCTGTTATCCCAGGGGTAGGATGGGAGCAGTGTGGGGAGCAGCAGAGTGAGGCTTGGCCTGAGGGTGTGATCAGGAGTATCCAGCCTTGGGGGGCACTGGAGGGAGAAAAAGGGCAGGATGAGGACAGAGCTGCTGGCCCCAGTGTGGGGAGCAGAGGTGGCCAGGGTGGGTGCTTGGGCTGTGTTTGGGAGGCAGGATGTGCCAGGGAGGGGAGCAGGCTGGCTAATGCTCTGGTAACCATGTACTGTGGTGCTGCTGTCCTCACTGCTTTGTGGCATCTCTGCTCTGGAAAGAGAATAAATTTGTATTTATACCGAGACCTGGACAAGTGCTCTGGCCTCTTCTATCCGTGCGCCTCGGCTGAGTCAGCTCCTGCTGCTGTGCCATCCTGGCACTGCTCCTGCAGGGCTGCTGGCACACGGCCTGCACTGTGTCACCTGGGCTGTCCACACCACTTGAGGCTGAACAGAAGCTGTGAGCAGAGCCCCAGGATCCCCAGACACAGATGTGTCCCCCCACCATCATCTTCATCCTCTTCCAACAAGGTGTATTCAGGCCACGTGGCTGCCTGAGGTGGGGGACAGGGACTGTGTGGGGACAACCCCTCTTTCTCACCCAGGAATTTTGGCTGTAGGAAACCCTTCAGCCCCAGACAGGAGGTAGAGAGCAGTGGGATGCTGGGCAGGTAAGGCAGTCCTCTCCCTCCTTTCTGGAGCTCCATGAAGTTTTCAGTGCCCAGAGGTGTCTGGGTGCCTCAGTCCCAAGTGCTGCCCATGTTTCCTGTGCCTTTGTGGCACAATAAGGAATTCAGACGAAAAATATTTCAGGGTGAGGGGCTGTTGTGCTCTCTCCACTGCCCAGACTTGGCTGATGGTGAAGCCTGCCCAGGACAGATAATTTTTGGGCTGGACCTGCTCTCACCCCTGGCTGGAAGGGCTGGCAGTGCTGGGAAAAGACCTGACACGGTGCCACTGCAGGGAGGTTTGGGGGACACTCAGGCAGGAGCGATTCAGGAGCTTTAAGGGGGGTGAAATGCATCCTCCTTAACCACCCGTGCCGAGAGCAGCACCAACTGCCCCATCCCAGCTCCGGGGCAGGGCGGGAGGTGTGGGATGCCATCAGGGACGCCGGTCACGCTCAGGAACAAACCCAGCCCGGGGTGCCAGGGAAGAAGAGGTTTTATTTCTCAGCCAGCAAAGCTCGGTGGCGCCCAGCTGAAAGGCGCTGGAGCCGCTGAGCCGGGGCAGGGATGATGCTGCACGGCGGGGCTGGGGGGACACGGCGGTGGCAGGGTGAGGACAGCATTGTTCCCGTGTCACTGCTGGGCCAGTCCCCAGCCCCGGGGCTCCCTCTCAGGGCACTGCTGCCTGTGCTGTGCCTCTTTGTCAGTGGCCGGGCAGCTGTTCCCCCAGGCAGGGGTAACTGACCCTGCTCAGGGTTGGTCATGGCCCTGCTCTTTGCTGTGCTGCTCCAGGGGTGCAGCACCCCCTTTTCCAGCTGCTATGGGGCACGGGGGTGTTTTTGCCCCTCCACCCATCTCCTCACCTTCCCCAGGGATGAAGCTCTCTGGGGGGATGTTGCCTTCCCCAGCATTTTCTTGCCCACTGTCTGTTCCCTGCTCCCTGCAGCTCACCTCTTGCACAGCCTCTCCAGATGTTTTATCCTCCGGCCCTGGGGGCCCCTCAGCTGGACCCGGCCCCTTGCTGGGAGGCCCCAGATGTGGGGCTCCCTTTGGCTGAGCCTGGGCCTCACCCCCTGTGCCAGCTCCCTCTGCTCCACTGGCTCCTTGCTCCAACCCCTGCACTAGCCCTGCTGCCTTTGTCTCCCCTATCGCCCCACATTGCCCTGCTTCTGGCTTTTCTGTTTTTGCTGGTAGACACTCTTTCTCTTTGTCCTTCTCCACTTTCCCTTTCTCTATTGCCTCCTCCTCCCTCTCTTCTTCTTCTTCCTCTTCTTCTTCCTCTTCTTCTTCCTCTTCTTCTTCCTTTTCTTCTTCCTTTTCTTCTTCCTTTTCTTCTTCCTTTTCTTCTTCCTTTTCTTCTTCCTTTTCTTCTTCCATCTCTAATTCTTCACCCTCTTTTAACTTCTCATGTTCTTCTGCTGCTGCCCCCTCCAGCTTCTCCTCCCTCTCCCCTTTGTCTTCCTTTTCTTCCTTGTCTGCCTCCTCCTCCTTCTCCTCCTCCAATTTTCCATCTTCTCCCTCTGCCCCCCTCTCCACCTTTTCCTCTTCGCTCTCCTCTTTTTCTTCCTTTTCTTCCTCTTTCTTCTCCTCTTCCCCCTCCTCTTCTTTCTCTTCCCTCTCCTCCTCTTTCTCATCTTCCTCCTCTGTTCCCAGGATTTCTGGCTTTGCCCCACAGGTGCCCAGGTTTACTTCTTCTCCCACTGCTGTCCGATCCCTCCCTTCCACCTCTTCTCCCACAGGCTCTCCCCGGACTTCTCCTCCTCCTGCTGCTGCCCCTTCACCCCCAGCCCTGGGGGTCCCTTGTTCTGCCTGGGCAGCCCTGGGTTGTCCTGTTACCTCAGTCTCAGCACCCTGCTCCCCCCGCCCAGGGGTCGCCCGGACCCCAGGCTCACCCTGAGGTGCCCCATCACCCACCTCCCTGCTCTCCCTGCCCTTCAGCCCCTGGGAGGACTGGAAGAGGCCCTGGTAGCGCTTCCGATCCTCCACGTGTTTCTTCCTCATCCTCTCCCCCAGCTGCTTCAGCTCCTTCTTCACGGCAGCTGCCATGGAGGGGTCGAGGTGAGCCACGCGCTGGAAATCCTCCCGCGCCTCCCTCTCGTTCCAGACAGCAGCGTGGGCCTTGGCCCGCTTGAAATAGGCCTTGGCATTGTCTGCCAGGAGAGAAGACCCCTCATCTAGGGTCCTACAGCTCAGGGCCACCAGCCACAGGAGCTGGGGACCCTGGGGACCAGGGGACATGAAGCACATGGGGCAGTGGGGTGGACACACCTGTAGGGAGGGCAGGGAGACCTGGGCTGTGCACTGCAGGGCACTGGGAGTGCAGGGATCGTCATGGAAAGGGGAATTATATGGTGTGGTGGGTGAGGAGGACATTGTGGGCAGGTGAAAATCATGGGCAGGGCAAACTGGGACATAGGGATCCAGATGACACAGGTACTATCAAAGGCAGAGAGACACAGGATGAGCATGATCACAGATGGGGGATTCAGAGGAGGGAGTCCCTGAGGGCCATGGGGACAGCAGGGGTGGGATGCAGGGCACAGGTACCATTGTGCTTCTGGAGAAGCTCCGTGGTGTGCTCCAGCACCTCGTAGTACTCTCCGAGCTCCAGCTGGCACTGGCAGTAGTTGAGCACCAGCGGCGTGACCAGGTTCTCCAGCTTCAGCCAGCCATCCTCCCACGGCTTCTCCTGCCCCACCAGCAACCCCAGACACCTCATGGCTGAGTCCATCCCCTCCCAGGCACCCAAGGCACTCAGGGAGGTGTGACCCAGGCAGGGATGGGGAGGTGTTGGTGCTGCTCACCTTGGCCTGGAGGTTCCTGAGGCAGATGACAGCCTCCTGGTACTTGGCTGCTGCCTGTGCAAACTCCCTGCGCAGGACGAGGCGGTTGCCCTCGCTGTGCAGCACAGGCACTGCTGCCAGCTTCTCCTCCTTGCTCATGGCCCAGGTGTCACGTTTGTAGGCTGAGGGGTCCTCCACCTGCACAAGCAGGAGGAGCTGAGCAGCCTGTGCCAGCTGTTCCCGCTCTGGCAGCCATCCCCTCCATCCCCCTTACCCGGAACAGCTCCATGATGAAGATGAGGGGCTGTGGCGTCCTCTGCAGCTCATCCAGGTCGTCATAGCCTGTGCTGTGGTAGTCAAACATGTTGCCCATGCCACATCGGTGCTTCTGGCCTTCCAGGGGGTCCCGTCCCTCTGCAATCCTCCTCATGCCTCTGGAGACCAGGGCATACATGCCTGTGTGCTGCAAGGAGGGGAGCACCCCGCTCAGCACTGGAGGCCATCTGCACCCCCTCATCTGGGGCGGCCCCCGTGGTGCTGAGGCCAAGTGACAGCCTGTGTTTGCACCAGACAAGGCTGGAGCATCTCCGAGATGCGTGGTGCTGTGTCCTGTCTCTGCAGGAAGGAGGGAAATGGGCATCTCTGGGCCCTTCACTCACAATGGTGTCACACCAGAACTCTGCCACCTCCCCGATCCTCATGGAGCTGAGCAGTGTCTCCCAGATCTCCAGCTTGAACATCTTGCCCACGATGATCTCCATGGGCATGCCAGCTTCCCGGCTGTCATCGATCACCGTCCGCTCAAAGTCATCCTTCAGCGTCTGGAAGTGGAAGGTGAACTGCCCCAGAGGGAGCCCAGTGGTGAGACCCCCCTCTGCAGCCACCATCACCTCAGCTCTGGGGTCACTGCTCCCAGCACTGTGCTGATCTGGCTGGCAGCTCTCCCTCCACAGCAGGAGATTGTGCCTCTTGCCCACTTGAGACAGCAAGCAGATGGTTGAATGTTTTAACATCCATCCGTCCATCCATCCATCCGTCCATCCATCCATCCATCCATCCATGCTGTAGCTTGCTTCTCCCTATGGATCCCCCTTTATAACCCAGTGCAGAGTGCTCTCACACCAGGACCTGGTGGAACCCACAGTGATCAGAGGCTGGAGAATTTCCCAGGAACAACCCATCTCACTCCTGCTTGGTATGTGGCAGGAAAGGCAGATTTCAGCTACCCTCCAAGACTTCTGAGCTCTAACAGTGCCAGGGGGAGGAGAAGTCACAGGCCCAGTGCAAGGTGAGGCCGTGGGCACTGCCAGCTGTCTCTGTGAGAAATGTGGCTGCCTGTGCCCAAACCAGCCCCTCCTGCACCCCTGTTCTCAGGGGTCTCACTGTTCCCCAGACCTGGAGCTGGGCTTGTGAAGCATAATGAGCAGGGCTGTCAGACCCACTCCCTCTCCCAGGGCTCTGGAGGAACAACCCAGATAATTTACCTTGCTCCCATCCTGCAACTTGGGCAGCTCCCCTTGGCCTCCATGCAGAATCTTCTTTTTGACCCCTTCCACATTCAGCAGGTAGGTTTCTTCCATGGCTGCTCACAGATCACACACACCCCAGCACACTCTGGCCCTTCTAGAGCTCCACGTCTTCCTTAGGTGTCTCTTTCTTGACTATCTGGACACACACATTGTCTTCCAGGGTTCCTGCTGACTTTTTCCTTTCTGTGCTGGGGGCAGAGCCTTCTCCCCCTGCCCTGGGGTTGTGAGAGGGGTGTCCCCTCCTAGCACACACTCACTGAAGCCCCTGGTGTCCTCTGTTGCTTTCTGTACCCGCCCTTCTAATCCTCTTCCCACCCTGTCAGGTTAATCTGGGATTTGCTTGCATAGTCTATGAGGAATTACAGGAACTCCCTGATCCAGGAGGGCCTCGTTCCTCCCACCGAGTGACAGCACTTTTGACCCAGCTCCAAGAAGAGCACTTTGGGGAAGGAGCCCAGCAGGGGTGCCCAGGCATGGCTCCCTGCCAGGGGCTGTGTGGTTGGGAGACCACAAAGGAACAGACCAGGGTTGAAAAGGAAACTTTATTGAGTTTGGTTTGCAGATACAAGCATTCCTCAAACACAAGAATGAACTCTTATCAGGCCACAGCCCATCAAGCCCAAGGCTCAGTAAGATGCACAAACCAGCACTGTGCTGTCCTGAGGAGGCCAGTGCTGACTATTTACAGCAAATCTGTTGTTTTGGCTGCTCTCACAGGCAGAGTCCAATTCTTTAGCTCCACCAGCCAAACCCAGCACAGTGGATGTGAAATCAGCTCTGGACATGGAGCCACTGTGGCAGCAGAAATGCAGCTGAAGCAAAGACTTCAGCCTGGCAGGTGACCACCACTTCCAGCTCTGCTCATGAAGACCAAGGCCCACTCCTCACTTCTCCATGAGGGACTCCAACTGCTCCTGCAGGGATGCCATCTGGGAAAAGAGAGTGAGACAGTCCAGTAAGGCACAGCTGGGACCCCAGGCAGCGCCAGCATTTCTGTGCTCTTGCACATCTTCCACCCACACCAGTGGCTGCTCTCCCTGTGTGCTGCCTGGAGCTGTGCTTGGGCTCCTCTGGGACAGAACTGGCACTGCCCACAGGGATCTGAGAGTGAGAACCTCCTGCCTTGGTACTTGGCTGGAACAGAGCTGCCCAGGCAGGAAATCTGCCACAACCCTACAGCCACTGCCTTCCTTGTACATGGGTTTGTGTATTATTTGTGTTTTACCCCAATCCTGGCAGCTCTGGATTGCTGACTGGACATGTTTTGGCTCCTCCAGAAGGAAAGCTGCAGTCAACCCCACTCCTTTTCTCTCCTTCTGCCTTGGGAGGCTCCATGCAACCACAGATGAGGCACAACCCCACCTGAGTTGTAACACTGGAGCTCACAGCAGCTGCTGTGGTAGAAGACTTGAGGAACTCTGTCAGGAGAACAGTGTTGTGCCCCAGCATCTCCCACTCCACTGTGGGAGTTTCCTCACCTGCTGCTTCTCTCGCTCTTCCTGCTGCTTGAACTCATCCAGCACGGCCTGGAGACGGGTCTGCAGACACAAACAGGGGGATCACAGTCACCAGTGTGTTCTCAACACAATGGGTGCTGCTACAGCCTGTCAAATGGTGCACTGACAATCACTCCCTTGTCTCCTGCAGCTTCATAGGTTACTTTGCCCCCATGGGGAAATTCTGGAGTGCGTATGGCCACATCACAGCTATTTTTAACCCAGCAGGCAAAGGCTCCTGGCTTCTCCAAATCAGCCTGATTCTCCAAATCAGCCTGCTGGATCAGCTAGTGTTAAGCAGGTTTGAAGAGACCCCAGGAGAGCTCTCACCTTGAGGGCAAGGTTCTCCACTTTCATGATGAGATCTTCCTGGCGCTTCCTCCTGTCTTGAGTTTCCTGGAGTTTACTCTTCAGGTTGTCAATCTGTTTCTGGATGCCCATGGCTGGAGGGGGGAGTGAGCTCAGACCCAGAGCAGCAGCAGAGCTGGGAAGCACAGCCTGCCTGGCATCCCAACAATTCTGCCATGCTCTGCTGCCCACTCACCGATCTGGTTGGACCCCTCATTCTCCTGCTGCTGCCCATCAGACTCATTCAGCTTGTCCTGCAGTTGTCTCTCCAAGTCTTCCTCAGTGTCCATGATGTTCAGATCTTCATCATCGTGATGATCTCTCTCATCTTCATCCTCGCTGCTGCTGCTGATATCATTAAATATCTCCCGGAGTTCATCGTGTTCTAGGTGGGGCCAAAAGAGTTAAAACACAGCTGATGACCTGCCAGGGACCACAGCTAGAAATAAAACAGCCTTCCCCACTGCACCTGAGGAGCCATGGCCTTGCTTATGCCCCGACATCCCTGGGGAGGAGATGTCCAGGCTGGTGAGTGAGCCATGGTTGTCCACTTCTTTGGTTTCATCTTCAGCAATGACTTCCCAGCCTGACAGCAGGAACGGGTGAGTCAAGGGAAAAACAGGAGCTTGGAAGATGCAGTTGTGATGGAAGAGGCTAAAAATGGCAGATCACTGCCACTCCAACCAGTCTGGAGTGGATATCTGGTTGGATAGCCAGGATGAAACATCCCAGATCTCTTTTCTGATGACTTCTCCTCTGCTATTTCAGTTCCTTCTCAGTACAACTGCACAGTCCACAAGAAAGGTCACCCTGAGGAAACAATAAGCTTTGAACAAGACAAAGATGAGGCTCCCAAACTTCAGTGCCTCTGGTGTGTTTATCCCCCAGTGTCCCACACCCATGCAAAGCTCAACTTGCCTTTCCAGAACCCCCAGGTCACACACATATCCTGTCCTACTCCTGAGCCTTTTTTCCCACTGAAAGGATACGGACACTGACAGCCTCAGCATCGGTGCTCAGGAGACGCTTCACCTCTTTTTCCACATCAGGAGATTCAATATACTGGGCCAGAGAGAGGAAAGAGAACACAGACACTGTTAAATGCCTTGTGCATGCTGCTGGTGCTGGCCAACAAGCCCCTCTTATCTTCTGCTTTCTGCTCAGAATTTGCTCATATTTAACTGTGAAGTAATTTATGCACCCCTCCAAAAACTATCCATCTTTTTTGAACCTTGGTAGGTGGAGTGCTCTCACTTTTCTGCTCATACTATGTATTTCATAAGACTTCCTGTATCTATGCAGAAAGTCCTTGAGGTGTTGACGGTCAACTCAGCTCAACTCAACTCAACTCAACTCAACTCAACTCAACTCAACTCAACTCCTTCCCATCCCACTCAAAAGAAGGCTTCATTTTTCATTTTTAAATTAGTCAGGAATTCTACTGCAGTGATATCAAATCTCTCCTGTGGGCTACAAGAATGTCTCAAGTAATTTGTCTCCCAAATGTCATGCAAAATCACACTCAACCCCGTTCCCAGAAACTGCAAAGGAGAGAAGAACAAGTCTTCCCAGCCTCAGGGTGCTGCATCTCCCCAACACCTTGCCTGGCTTGTGCATATGCACAGAGACAGTCTCTGAGCTCCATCTGTTGTCACTCCCCCGGCTGAAGTGACAGTGGTACTATTTGGGGAAGGGAATGGGCCATGCATACAGAGAAGATTTAAGCTGGGAAAGCAGGAATGAGAGAAGCCTCATTTCCACATGAGTCTTTCTTCCTTTCTTCTCTATGAGCAGGAAGAGATGTGGTGTGGCAAGGCAGCCACAGGAATGAGGTCCAGCAGTACTCTGCACTCTGAGGATTTCCCCCTTAGGAGCATCAAGGAAAATACAGAGGAATCACCCAAAGAAGTATTTACATCTACTATTCTACCCTCACCCTCATCTTGGGCAAGGAAAAGTGAACAAATGTTAAGGAAAAACATGACTTCTGGACTAATCACAGTTACAGCTCTGATGTCTCTGCCCTCCCAGCCCTTGGGTATTTCATCTGCATCTGAGTGAAAAGCAGCTCACCTTCTTCTTAGCTGTCTTCCGGAACCGTCGCTTCCGTACATTTTTCAGGGGAAGAGTGACTGTGACAGAGGAAACAGATTTCATGTGTCAGGCAGATGGCCCAGTGCGAGAAGCACGTGTCAGAAGGGAGAAGATCCCTTCTGCAACTAAGAGAGCCGTGGAAAGGAGCAGCAGCACCGCCAGTTCCTGGCAGCTGTGAGCACCCTGCTCAGATGCGGGGTACTGGGGTGGAGGGGCTTGGCACAGCCTCTACTCACTGCCATGGTTCCATATGAATTTCTTCTCTCTGTCCTTGTCCTTCTTCTTGTTTGCCTTGGGGTCAGTGGCCACAGTTTGCTCTTCCAAAGGAGGGTAGAGATCACCATCCACAGTGCAAACGAGCATCTGGAATCCCCACATGAACACAAGGATGTGAAGGAGCAGTGAATGCCCACTGCATATTGTGAGCCAAAAGGATTCAGGGGCACAGATGGGAAAAACAGCTGCATCCCCAGCTCAGCTGAATGCAGCAGGAGTTAAGCTGTCACAAGGACAATCACATTTCACACTTCAGAAATGAGGTTTCCACACACCAAGTGGAATGGGGAATTTTAAACTGCTAATACTGTAAGATACATGAATTGGTTATGTTATAATGGGTTGCCAAAGTGTGCAAGGGTTTTCCTGGAGAGGGGAGCAATGAATTAAGCTGTTGGTGCAGGCAAGAAGGACAGCTCCTACCTGGCAAATATCTGCAGTCTTGTAGAAGGTTTTCTTGTCAATGGTTTTTAAGCTCTCGATGATGCAGGGCAGATCCACCAGCTTGGCTGCCAGTGGCACCCGGTCCACACGGACAATGCCGTGGCGCCCGTCCGCTGGGGACAACCAGGGGACAGGTCAGTGGCTCAACAGCCACCCTGGGCACCGCAGCCCTGGGCAGCAGCAACTTCACAGGACAACACAGGCAAGTGGCACAGCATCACCTGTGGGCAGGCAGAGGTGCCTGGTGCTGCTCACTCACCGTGCAGCTCAATGGTGAGCCTGTCCTTCAGGTTGACGTTCCCGGACTGGACTGCTCGCCGCACAGTTGAGGCGTATTCCTGAGAAGGGAATTCTTCAGGAGAGGGTCTGCTTCCTCCAAGAATTACCAAAGGCTTCTGCCCAACCTACCCAGCTTTAAATGCCTGCCATCCACATGCTGGACAGCAACTGCAAGACTCATGGTGAACTGCAAGACTCACGGTGAGCTGCACCCTCCTCCCAACACCACGTTAACCCCACGGCTCTGCTATTCCCAGTGTTCTCCATACCCCTGGCACAACACAGCTGTGACACTGGTGTGAGGGCCCTGGCAGAGACACTAGCCAGAGCTCCACAGCACTGTGGGCAGTTAGAGATCCCCTCACCAAGCCCTTGTGGTCTCAGCAGGACACAGTCTCACAGAATCCCAGAATAACTGGGGCTGGAAGAAGAGATCATACAGTTCAACCCCCCTGCCAAGGCAGGGTCACCTAAAGCAAGTAATACACATCCAGGTGGGTTTGGGATGTCTCCAGAGAGAGAGACTTCACAACCTCCATGGACAGCTGTTTCAGTGCTCTGCCACTCTCAACGGAAAGCTCTTCCTCATGGTGAGGTGGAACTTGTACTTTAGTTTATCATCCTTGTCACCCCAGTTTTCTGGGCACCAGAAAACGAGAGTCTCAGCTTTAAGCACCTAACAAACAGTAACAAGGGTGCTTATAGCCTGCAACTAAAGAGACAGTACTTGTTAAATCTCTACCCTTACAGAAAGGTCCTCCCAAACCCTCTAGGTTGTCTCTGAGCTCCTGCTCTGAGTGGCAGGGGCACCACTTAAAAGGGTGGCAATGGGCTAGCCAGGCCCCAGAGCACCCGGTCTGCTTCCATACCCCTTCCCAGACCCGCAGCTTCCCCAGTGCCTTGTTAACCCCTCCCCGCAGGCTGAGCTCGGTGTGACCCGCTGGGGCCCGGGGGACGGGCCGGGCTCTTACCGGCGGCAGCCGCAGCACGAACTGGCTCTCGAGTTCATGCGGAGCATCGTCCTTGCCCTTGCTCATCCCGCCGCCTCCCGCTCCGCCGCAAACACGCCGTCACCTCGCCCTCGGGAAGGCTCCTGCACGGAGAGCCCAGCCCAGGCCGGCTGCCGGAGCCTCCCCGAGCCCCGGTCCCGCTCCCGGTCCGCTCCCGGCTCCGCCCGCCCCACGGAAGCTGCGCCCGGCGCACCGCCCCTTCCGCTCCGTCCCCGTTCCTGTCCCGCTCCGTTCCTGCTCCTTCTCCGTTCCTGTGCTGCTCCGACCCCGTTCCATCCCTGATTCCCGTCCCCGTTCTAGTCCCGCTGTGACCCCGCTCCATCCTCCTTCCACCCCCGTTCCAGTCCCGCTGCATCCCCGCTCCGTCCCGGCTCCAGTCCCGCTCTGACTCCGCTGCATCCTCCTTCCACCCTCGTTCCTGTCCCGCTCCGACCCCGTTCCTTCTCCGTTCCTATCCCGCTCCGTCCCTGTTCCAGTCCTGCTTCCTCCCCGCTCCAGTCCCGCTGGCTCCGCTCCATTCTCCGTACACCCCCGTTCCAGTCCCGCTCTGTCCCCGCTCCAGTCTCCCTCCGTCCGTTCTCCGTTCCCGTCCTGACCCCGCTCCTTCTCTATTCCTGTCCCGCTCTGTCCCCTCTCCATCCCCGCTCCGTCCCGTCTCTGTCCCCGTTCCATCCCCGTTCCCGTCGCGCTCCGTCCCTTCTCTGTCCCTGTTCCATCTCCGCTCCGTCCCTTCTCTGTCCCTGTTCCATCCCCGCTCCGTCCCCTCTCTGTCCCCGTTCCCGTCCCGCCCCGTCCCCGCTCCGCCGGTGGCCATGGGGGCCGGGTTCGGCGCGGGGCTGGGGCTGGCCCTGGCCTCCAGCGCTTTCATCGGTGGCAGCTTCGTGCTGAAGAAGAAGGGGCTGCTCCGGCTGTGCGGCCGCGCCAGGGCAGGTACGGCCGCTCCCGCTGCCTCCCCCGAGGGTCGTGACGAGAATTCTGTTTGGCTTCATCGGAGGTTTTTGTTTGTTTCCTCCGCACTCAGGGCAAGGAGGGCACGCGTACCTGCGGGAGTGGCTTTGGTGGGCAGGGCTGCTGTGCAGTAAGTACCGCGCTCGGACTGTGGGAAGGCACACTTACCGTGGGATCACGGAATGGTTTGGGTTAGTGGAGACCTTAAAGACCATCTCGTTCCAACCCCCTCCCATAGGAACACCCACTATTCCAGGGTGCTCCAAGTCTCTTCCAACCTGGCATTGAACACTTCCCGGCATGGGGCAGCCACAGCTTCTCTGGGCAACCTGTGCCAGGGCCTCCCTACCTTCACAGGGAAGAATTTCTTCCTGGTATCTTATCTAAACTTACTCACTTTCTGTTTCAACCCATTCCCCCTTGTCCTGTCACTACATGCCCTTGTAAAAAGTCTCTTTCCCTCTTTCTTGTAGGCTCTCTTTACATACTGGAAGGCCACAATTAGGTCACTGCAGAGCCTTCCCTTGTAAGAGTGTGGTTGTTTGTGGTTGTTTCCAGTCACTTTCATGTTTTATTACCACTTTTATTTGACTGCTTGAGTTTTATCCAAGTTTCTGCTGATGGTGATCTCATTGTAACTAAACTATTCTAAAGTCTCATGTATCACCAGGTTTCTCTGCTAAGCAGGAGTTGAGCAGCTGGTTTAGCTGGTTGGGTTGAGTGATTCTAAAGTGGCCTGCCCTGAGGCTGTAGGATAATGGCACATCCAGCACGGTGTACAGCAATTTCAGCAGCTTTACTTTACACTTTCCAATGTTAAGAACCAACTGTAACTGATTTACCCTTTAAAAAGCTGTTCCAGGAAAAGGACAGATGTCTTTCAGCTTTGTGGAAATTACAAAAGTACTTTCCTGTGGTTGTTGTTCACTGTAGAGGCACGTGGCTAAGGATCACTGTGCATAAGACTGAGCCTTCTCTTCCCAAGAAAGCCTGTGTGGGGCTTCTGCTTGTTCTTGCTGGTGCTGTTCTTCCCTGGTTGCTCAACATACCTCTGAGAAACAGGATGCTCGGGAGGAAACAGGCTTTTCTGACTACACTCCAACTTGTATTATGGTGAATTGCTCCAGCTTTGATGCTCACAGGAGTTTCTCTTGCAGTGGGAGTTGGAGAAGCTGCAAATTTTGCTGCCTATGCCTTTGCCCCTGCAACACTGGTAACTCCACTGGGTGCTCTGAGTGTCCTGGTTAGGTAAGCACCCTCAAAAACAGCCTCACTTCTACCAGCCCTTAGTGATGAAAGCAGTTGTTCTGCTCTCTTCCCTCAGGTATCCATTTCTTGTCCTAATTGGTTTTGGATGTTTTTTTTTCCTTTTTTGCCTTTTCAGTGCAGTTCTGTCTTCCATCTTCCTGAATGAGCAGCTGAATGTTCACGGGAAGATTGGCTGCATCCTGAGTATCCTGGGCTCCACTGTGATGGTGATCCATGCTCCACAGGAAGAAGAGGTTTCCAGCCTGGAGTCAATGGCAGAGAAGCTGAAAGATCCAGGTACTAAAAATAAAAGGATTCCTGTTGACTTCAGGTTAATGATAGTAGAAGGTGGGTACAACTTGGATAGATTGGAAAGGACTGAACTAAATGGTAATTGAGCTGTTTCTTGTTCTGCACACGCCACTGGAATCATTAATAATTACCCAGTGGGCTGGTTTTTTACTCTCTGTGAGGTATAGATGCAAAAAGTGAGGAGCAGGGAAATGAGGTGCAGCAGAAGGGATTGGCCTGTGGCAGTGCCAGGAATTGCAGGGGGAATTCCTGTACCTCAGGATGGTAGTGGTGTGGCTGAGAGAAGACAGAGGAGGAAATTCAGGCAGAAGAATTCAAGGCAAAAGAATTCAAGGAGTTATGCCCAAGATCAGGTAGTCCTGCTATTTATGTTAGAGGATGAATTAAGTCACAAGGATATGATGTAGGCAATAGCACAAATGGCAGAATA
This sequence comes from Argya squamiceps, assembly GCA_037834095.1. NCBI lineage: Eukaryota > Metazoa > Chordata > Aves > Passeriformes > Leiothrichidae > Argya > Argya squamiceps. The sequence continues at coordinate 15,243,127 of JBBMKD010000194.1, forward strand.
AGCCAAAAGAGATGGAGGAAGGAAGCATAAGGAGAAGAGCAAAGCAGAGTGACAGGTAGATGCTGCTGCTCATGAGAGGGAGCACTGGCAGGGAATTCCTGTGATCTAGCACTTTCCTTTTTATCCTGTCAGTCTGCAGAGTTCAGCCAGGGCTTCCCAAGCCTTCTGTCACCTTCCTGGGCCTCCTGCTGGACTGGTCAAAAGCCCCCCAGCTCTGTTAGTGCTGTGGAGGCTGGCTGTGCCCCTGCCCCTCCCAGCAGACTGCATCCCCAACAGCCTGACCTGTGATCACACTGTAATGAGCTGTTGTCTCTGCAGCTTTGCTCAGGCTTTCCAACCCTGTTCCCTTCAGATGGAGGCCAGAAAGGCTGAGGGGGCAGTTACCTGCCTGTCCTCCATCTCTACTTTCTGTTCAGTCATATCTGTCACTGGTGCTGCTGTTTTCTGATGGGAGATCTTGATTTTTTCTTTCCCGAAGGATTCATTGTATTTGCTGTGTGTGTCCTGGTGAGCTCCCTTCTGCTCATCTTTGTGGCTGGACCCCGTTATGGACAGAGCAACGTCCTGGTTTATGTTTTGGTCTGCTCTGCCATTGGCTCACTGTCTGTATCCTGTGTCAAAGGCCTGGGGATTGCCCTGAAAGAACTGTTCTCTGGGAAGCCAGTCCTGAAGAAACCCCTGGGCTGGGTGCTCCTGGTGTGCCTGGTGATCTGCATCAGCATCCAGATCAACTACCTGAACAAAGCCCTGGACATTTTCAACACCTCAGTGGTCACCCCCATTTACTACGTGCTGTTCACCACGGCAGTGATGACGTGCTCAGCCATCCTCTTCAAGGAGTGGCAGCACATGGTGCTGGACAACATCATGGGCTCCATCAGCGGCTTCCTCACCATCGTGTCGGGCATCTTCCTCCTGCACGCCTTCAGGGACATGCCCCTCAGCCCCAGCCTGCTGCCCCTCTGCCTGCAGCCAGGCAGGGCACAGTCACACCCTCCCTGGAGCACTGCAGACAGACATCAGGGCTGCCAGCACCAGCCCCTGCTGCCCTCGGAGGATAAGGGTTCTCAGAGTGCAGAGGAAGAGGAGGAGGAGAAGTGAAAGCAGGTGAGGAAGAATCTGAACTGCTGGCTTCCTGCTCCCACTGACTGAACATGCTGCTGCAGGAGGAGCTGTGAGTTACCCTCTGCCTGCCCCAGGTGCCAGCAGCCTCCTGTGGCTACAGACAGGAGCCCTGGGGACTGCCCAGTTCTGGCATCCTGTGCTTCTTCACTGTTTTTATGTGAAGAATTGATCAGCCTCATCAGGACTCAGACCTCGGCTGTGCAGAGAGAGGCCTGTGGCACTAACACAGTGCTAACCCTGACTCCGTGGCAGATCACACATTTGGGGAGGCTCACACTGTTTTTTAAAAGCAGAATTAACAGTTACAGAATGATTTAACACGGTGCTAAGGTTAAGCAGAGAGAAAATGGCTGGCTGGCTTTAAAGGTGACATACAGAGAGTATTAATGCAAAAATTCCTCTGCCAAGTACTCGGTTTTGGTCACTCTGCTAGAATTTATTTACAGACTCACATCCAAAACCAGAATACAGCCCAAACTGGGAAACTTCAGTGGTGCTGCCACATGCTGTTGTGGCTCTTACAGAGGGACCAAACCTCTTTGTGTAACATCTGCTGTGCAGGTTGATGAAGCTTCCTATTGTATTCTATTAAAAACTGATCTGTTCAGTTACCAAGTGGTGAGTGATACATTTAGACCAAGAGCTGGGTGAACACTGGAAGGCATGGAGGATCAGAGGGGTAGGAAGAACTCTGTGAGTGCTCCAGAGAAACTCAAGTTAGGACAGGAGAGGGAATCACCTACTCTGGGAACCTAGTCCTTAGCTACTGAGGTAAGTTTCTGACAGATAACTGGACAGCTGTGTCCTCACTGGTGTGGGTTTACATCTGCATAGCTGCTGAACACATCCTGAGTTTGTTCCCAGGAAGGCTGCTGGCTACAAACCACCCACCTTAGGAGCTCACAGGAGCCCCTGCAGTGGGTTGTTGTGCAGAGCTGCTTTACCAGGCTCCTCTGTAGAGCTCCAGACCACTGTCAGTGGCACTCCAGGCTTCCCAGAGCCCTGCAGCATACGAGCACTGCTGAAATGCTGCTGCCTTCCCAGAGAGCTGAGCAGTAGTTGGTTGTTTTTCCACTTTGAAGCTCCTCTTTGTGTCCTGGGGGCAGAGGTCCAGAAGACACACCCACAGGCCTCCTGCCAGGCACCTCCACAGGTGAAGGTTATAAAGCAGCTGGTTGGTTATTCCCTGCATTTAGTCTTGCTAAAGAAACGACTCTCCAGGATAGCAGGAGCTGGTAACCTTTTGGGGAAGAAGAGGAAAGGCCACAGCCTCTCCCAGAAACAAGTTTGATTCATGAGACCAAATTAGTCGAGCAACAAATCAGAATTCAGAAAAGGCCTTCTAGCCAGAAGACAGTTATGCCCCCTTCCTACTAATTTTGCCATAAATAGGATCACTGGAAAGGGGGGGAGTGAAAAGAAGGCCACATTTTCCATTCTCAGCAGGGATCTATCTGAAAAAAGGAGCATCTCATATTAAAAATTGACCCAGTTAATATTTATTACATTTACCCAGGGAAAGCAGTTAATGGAGCAAGTCAGCATTGACAGAGTTGTGCTGCAGTGTGAAAATTGGTCACTTGGCCATATGAATGGTTTACCTATGGAAGCCTGGAAGTATTTTTCCAGCAGTGGCACTGCCTGGGATGATCACTGTTCCCAACATGCTCTTCTTGCTCAGGGTGCCTGTCCCAGCCTGTGCAGCACAGCAGATGGTGCCCGGGGGCAGGTGAGGATGTGCCCAGGAGGGCTGGTTTGTGCAGCACTCTTTAAGGCAGCAACCACGGGCTGGCCTCACCCAGAGCCCAGCTTCTCATCAGCGCTGGGAGCATCCATGAAAAGAGCATCAGCACCCCTGTGCTCAGCCAAGGGGCACATTCCAAACGCTCCCTGCACAAAGCTGGCCCGCAGGGCCGGCAGCAGCACATCACCCCCACGTGGAGCGTCCTTGTGTCTGTTGTGGGCTCTCATCTGGCTGCAACTTCCCCGAGAGTGGCATTTAATTAAATCCTAACCCGCCCCCCCGAGCTGATCCTGGCTCCTTGGGGCAGCGCAGTGACCAGGAGCGGGCATGGGCGAGGGCCGGGCCTGGCGGGGGCTGGGTCCGGCTCAGTCGGACAGGCTCTCCGAAAAGGCCGACTTGGACTTCTGCGTCTGCTCCAGCCGGTTCAGGATGAACTGGCTGGTGTCGATGAAGCGCTCCACGCAGTTCACGAAGCACGTCTCAGCCCGGCTGTCCAGCTTGGGGCCCGGCTTGTCCATGCACTTCTCCTGCACACAGCGGGGTCCGGTTGGTCCCGGGGGCACCGCAGCCCGACCCTCCCACCCACCCCGCACCGAGGCCGTGCCTTTGGGCATCTCCAACCCACAGACACGCTCTCCCCACCTCGGGATCCCGGTCCTCTCGGGACCCTCACCCCCTCGGGCGCATCTGAGCCCTGCCCACGCCTGGCTCTGCCCGCCCCGCCGCTCCCGGAGAGCCGTCCCCTCCCGCTCTGTGCTCACCGGAGCTGGGGCTGCTCCCACGGCGGCTCCATTTAGGCCCCATCAGCCTCCTCCCCCCGGGGACAAAGGTCTGCGCGGCCTCCCAGCCCGCCTTGCCCCACCATCGCCACCGGGTCACCGGAGCCGGCGGCCCTGCCCGCCGCCCGTACCCAGCACAGCTCGGTCATCTTGTGCACCATCTGCTGGAGGCAGAATAATTAGCCTGTTTAATTTCATTTTATTATTGGATTTGTGTGTGTGTAGAACACAATTCAAAATGGGACATTGCCCTTTGTACGATTGAGCAGATGAATGACGGTGTACATGTTGAGCAAAAATTCGATAACACCAAATGGAAACAGAATATATTTGGCGAGTTTGAAGAGAAAAAAAAAAACAAATCAGCGAAGGAAAGCCATTAATAACGTTGTTTTTGTTGATTTTTTTCTCTAGTACCGTTTCGTCTTCAATCGCTAGCGAATTGGATGCGTTTTCTGCCCCTTCTCCCTTTTACGCGTTCTATCGCACATTCTCTTTCTCTCTTTCTCTTTCTCTATCTCTCTCCCTTTCTGTCGATGTGTTTGTTTTCCATTTTCATTGCGTTTAAATATGCTTACGCTTTTAGTTCGACAACGGAATGAGCATAAATTTATCATTTTTGCAATCAAGATGTTTGCTTCCTTTGCGAAGAAAGTTCATTTATGTGTTTGCACTCTCGTCAGGTGAATATAGCAAAGAAACTTGCGAATCAGTGGTAGAATGAGGCAATGATGGCAACTAGAGAAATGATGGAGAAGGATGCTTCGTTGA
>JBBMKD010000194.1:15247645-15266290 GCA_037834095.1 Argya squamiceps
CGGAGCGGCCGCAGCCCCGGAGGCCGTGGAACCGATTTATTGTCCCGCACCGGCAGCGGGAGCGGAGCGTCCTGGAGTGCGGTGGAGCCCCGGGGCGTGACGGAGTTCCAGGGATGATGGGGTTCCAGGGATGTGATGGAGCTCCGGGGTGTGATGGGGCTCCAGGGATGTGATGGAGTCCCAGGGATGGGATGGAGCTCCGGGATGTGATGGAGCTCCAGACATGTGATGGAGCTCCAGGGTGTGATGGAGTTCCAGAGATGGGATGGAGCTCCTGGACAGTGATGGAGCCTCCAGGGATGTGATGGAGCTCCAGGGATGTGATGGAGCTCCAGTGTGTGATGGAGTTCCAGGGATAGGATGGAGCTCCAGGGCGTAATTGAGTTCCAGGGAAGTGATGGAGCTCCAGACATGTGATGGAGCTCCGTGGTGTGATGGAGCTCTGAGCATGTGCTAGAGCTCCAGAACGCTGATGCAGTTCCGGGGACATGATGGAGTTCCAGGGATGGGATGGAGCTCCGGGATGTGATGGAGCTCCAGGGATCTGATGCAGCTCCAGGGATGTGATGGAGCTCTGAGCATGTGATGGAGCTTTGGGGTGGGGATGGAGCTCCAGGGATCTGATGAAGCTCTGAGCATGTGATGGAGCTCTGAGCATGTGATGGAGCTCTGGGGCGGTGATGGAGCTCTGGGGCGGTGATGGAGCTCTGGGATGTGATGGAGCTCTGGGGCGGTGATGGAGCTCTGGGGCGGTGATGGAGCTCTGGGGTGTGATGAAGCTCTGAGCACGTGATGCAGCTCCAGGGCGCTGATGGAGTTCCGGGGATGCAATGGAGCTCTGAGCGTGGGGCTCCATGGAGCTGTGATGCAGCTGCAGGCACGGCCGTGGGTGTCCCCCGGCTCCTGCCGGCCCGTGCCGTGTCCGTGGCAGCCGTGCCGCGGTTCCGCCCGGTGTGTGGGTGTGTCCGGGGGCAGTGCCGGCGCTGGGCAGGGTCAGCACTCCCCCCGCGGTCAGCACTCCTCGTCGGCGATGTCCAGGATGCCGGCCAGCAGCGCCGTGAAGGTGGGGCGCTCCTCAGGCTTCTGTGGGGTGAGAGGAGAGCCTGGCTGGAGCCCGTGTCTGCCCCAGCCGTGCCCTGGGGAGCCCTGTCACCCCGCCAGGGGTGTCACCGGGGGCGAGAGGCACTGACCTCGTGCCAGCAGCTGTACATGATGGCATAGACCCGCTCCGAGGCCGCCTGCGGCCGGTACAGGCGCAGCCCTTGGATGACGTGCTCGGTCGTCTCGCTGTTATTAAACCTCTCGTAAGGCATCTTCCCCAGGGAGTAAACTTCCCACATCAGGACGCCTGTTGGGGGGGACAGCAGGGAGAGCTCATGGCATTGGAGCACCTGTGCCTGGTTTGCAGAGGAGTTCTCAGCTTCCAAATCAGCAATGCTGTGCCCTTACCAAAGGACCAGACGTCAGACTTGCTGCTGAACTTGCTGTAGAGCAGCACTTCAGGAGGAGACCACCGCACTGGGAACTTGGACCCCATGGAGCTCGTGTACTCATCATCTAGCACGTACCTGCAGCAGAAAAATCAATCACTTGGATTTCACATTTTGCTCCTCCACACAACGGACCAAGCCCAAAAGGAATGGGCAGCTCAGAATGAGCAGAGGTTGCAGCTCTGCATGGGTTTCAGCAGTAAGTGTGTGTTAGTCACAGCAGAAGAGACTGGCTGACATGGAAGCACAGCAAAAAGGGGATGTGGAGAGAAAGCTGCAGCCAGGAGACTACAGGTAGGGGAAATAAGATGCAGAGAGGGGGGAAAGGGCCAGGGGAAGTAAGAAAGGGATGGTGGAAAGTGGAGAGGCAGAAGGTTAAGCCAGGCAGATGAAATGGGAAGACAATAGGAAAGCAGAGCTGGAGGGTGATGGGGCAGACTAAAATGTAGGATTGATGGAAGGAGGAGGTGGGGTACTGAGACAGGAAAGTGACACAGACACATCTACCAGACCTGGAAAGACCAAAATCTGACACTTTCACAATTCCTTGGTCGTTCACCAAACAGTTTCGAGCAGCCTGTGAACAGAGAGGTGCAGACAGTTACTTCTACCTGCTCTTGCCCCTCCCATCCCCCTGTAGCAGGTGAACTTCCTCTCATCCCCACCCACCAAACACTTCACCTCACTTTATCCTGCAGGTTCACCTGGACTGGGGCAAGCTAAAAAGTCCTCAGCAGAGAGCAACTGAGGCCTCCAAGCATCCTATTTATCTATGTAGGGGCAACTTCCCTGGTGGGATTGTGCCTGAACAAAGCAGCCACAGCCCTACCAGGTCTCTGTGGAGGAACTGCTTGGATTCCAGGTACTCCATAGCTTCACAGACATCCTTGCACATCTCCAGCAGCTCGGCAGGCTGGAAGCGCTGCCGTGTTTCCCTCAGGAAGTTCAGGAGGCAGCCGTTGGCCATGTACTCAGTGATGATGAAGATGGGACGCTGCTTAGTGCACACCCCGTAGAGCTGCACCAGCTTCTCGTGAGACAGGTTCCTGTGTTGGGGACAAAGGCAATTCTGAGTGTCTAGAAAGCCAGGCAGCAAAGGAAGTGCCTGTGAATAATGAGAGTTCTGGCCCAGCTGACAGTGGAAAAGCTCACCAAGAAATCAGCACAAAATCAGTGGGATTTTGGATGCATTTTGCAGAGTATGGGACTGCCCAAGACTGTCCCTTTATACCTCCCAGGAGTGCAGCCATTGGGGCAAGGAGCATCCAGCACTGACCTGCATGGTGCTCACCACTTACATCATGACTTTGGCTTCGTCAATAAACTCGTCCTCTGACATGGAGCCCTCCCTGATCATCTTGATGGCAACGTTGTACTGGCCTCTCCATTTCCCGTACTTCACCACGCCAAACTGCCCCGTCCCCAGCTCCTTCAGGAAGGTCAGATCCTTGGGGTCGATCTCCCACGACCCTAGGACAGAGAATGTGAGTGTAATGTGGGTGCAGGTTACCTCCCTGCATGGTGCTCCCAGTCATCTGGTCTAGCAAGCCCAAGAAAAGCTCAGAAGCATTTGAAAAATCAGCCACAAAATTGGAGAACTGTTCCTCCAGGGGATGGGAGCAAGGTAGCTTGTGGAGTCTTTTGGTCAATACTGTCACCAGAGGGCAGTTGGGAAGTGGTTCCTGGGAAGGCTGTGAGCCATGAGACAGCCAGGATCCCAGCCTGGGAAAGTTGCTGCCAGCAGGAACAAACCCTGCAACCAGGGAAGTGCCAGGCAGCCCAGGCTGGCTTACCATAGCCAAGGCCAGCTGTGGAAGGAGCACTTTTCTTGTGCTGGGACACGGGGTACTTCAGTCTGGATATGAGCCCTGAAACACAGCAGCAGAGATTGCCCCTCTGGGCTTACCTGCCACATTCCAGCAGGGAACACGACTCCTGCCTCAGGCTCAGGAAGGTGGGGATACTGCAGTGCCAGGGAAAACACTGCTGGCTTCACTCTGTCTCCAGAACACTGACCTGCAGAGTTGTGCTGATGGTATGTGATCAGCTCTGGGATGCTGTTGAACAGGTGTTTTTCTGCCAGGTAATACTGATTCTGGGGGGTGCAGCAGACCACATAGTGGCGTATCATGCCTTGGGGGTCTCTGGAGAGGGAGGACATCAGGTCAGTGCCATGGGGAGGAGAGGCAGAGGGTGAGGGGTGCCTGGAGGAGCCCTCTGAGGGAGGAACAAGCTGTTCTTAGAGGCACTTACGCAGAGGACTTGGCATAGACAGAGACAGTGTATTTCCCTGTCTTGCTGGTGGAATCTCGGACAATGAAGCCCCCCTCCTTACCCTAGAACAGAAAGGGGAAAGGCACTGGGTGTTTGTGGGGGGGTTGTGTGTGACTGTAACAAGCAAAACTTAAAGTGAGTGAAGATCACAGCATGGCTGGAGAGGATGCAGTGAGTCAGAGGAATCCTCTTTCCAGTCCCTGCATGGGAGGCCACCTCCTGAAGTGGCTGCCTGGAGGAGCTCACACTGGGATAGGAAAGGTTCCTGGGGCTGTTGAGGCAACACTTCCCTCCCAGAAAAGCCAGGGTTGTTCCCATGCTGGCCATAATGTGAGAACAGCCCACGGAGGGCTGGTGTGTAGAACAAAGCTCAGGAGGCAACACTTACCTCCTGTTTCAGCAGCTGCTCTGCTTGGCTCCGAGTGATGTTCTTTGAGTACCACCTGGAACAGGGACACAGCCATCAGGGACATCTCCACTGCCACCTCTGTCCCCAGCCCAGTGTGACCCTGGCCCAGCCAGGACAGAGAGGAGGACAGGGACAGCTGCCAGGGGCTGGAGGCTGTCAGGGGATGTGGGAGAGGGAGAATGACCCAGCCAGGCTGGGCTCACGGGCTGTGTAGAGTAACAACCAAATGGAAAATGTCTCCAACCAAGTGCAACTCGCCAGGTCCCTGTGCCCTCTCTTACTCAAAGATCTCCAGGGAATTTCTGGTTTCAGTGACGTAGTTGCTGGGGATGTATCCTTCCCTCCTGCAGGAGAAAAGAGGCTGGTCACACTCTGATGGAGGAGGCCAAGGGGAAAGGATATTCCTGTCTCAGGAGGCTAAGTAGAAATGGGCTCAAAAACTTTGGTGCAAACCCATCTGGGGAGGGCTGACACCACAGCTGGTTTCAGCCTCCTGCTGCTCCTGCTCCTCCCCAGGGCAGCCCACAGGTGGGCAGGCAGCTTGTCCTCACCCTTGGGGTGCCAGAGGGATGTGTTTGCCCACCAGTGCCTGAGAACCAGGGCAGGGCAGTGCTGCAGAGCCACAGCCATGGGCAGGGAGGGCTCTCACCCATTCTTGTCAAGGGCTTTCCACCAGGGCAGGTGGCTCTCCTCCAGGATGAAGTACTCCTCCCCCTTCTGCAGCTGCAGGTCCTGTGCGTTCATGGGCTCGTAGTTGTAGAGGGCCACCACCTTCTTCATCTCCCCTGCTGTGCTGGGGGCTGGCTCGGGAGGCAGAGGCTTCATCACCATCTTCCTCATCACAGGGAGAGGGAGAGCGTGGGATATGGTCAGGCTTGCACACACACCATGTGAGACCCTTCCCAAGCCTGGCAGGGCAGTGCTCTCTGTGTTTGTCTCAGCTCCCACATGTATCTCTACCAGAACACCAATTTGGATGTTTTATCAGAACATTTTTTCCCATCTCCACAAAAAATAAGTGTTCTCTCTTTACCTTTTGGCTTAACCTGTGACTCCTCCAGCCATCAGGGCTTTAATCTCTCAGCTGCCCTGGGAAACCTCGGGGCTGAGATAATTTGACTTTCCTACAGGCCTTTGGGCTCCATCCCCTGCTTCACGCTCCTTCCCCCTTCAATCACGATCTTGACCTCCCTCCCCAGAGCAGAGTCCTGGCCTGCACATCTCTGAGCAGCCATTGAACATGTTGGCTTCCTCCAGGTAGACCTTTTCTCCAGCACCTTGGAGCAAACCCTGAGGCTGGCCTTTACCTGGTCCTCCTCAGGAGTTGGGGGAAGGGGTTTCTTTGTCTTGCGATGCGACCGCCCGACTTTTAAACCTTCAGAACAGAGGAGGGGCTAAGGTGAGCAAAGCTCCCTGGCTCTGTGCTGTGGTGGTCCCCAGGGCAGGGGACAAGGCAGTGGGAGGGTGCCTGGTGTCTTACTGCCATTCCTGCTCTCCAGAATCTGGCAGCCCATGGCGTTTTTGGCAGTCTGGGAGCAGCACAGGTACTGGCCGTCGATCCAGAAGCAGGGGTGGTACTTCTGCACCAGGTCGCTGTTGTACCGGATCACTGTGGCACAGGAGGGGAGATGTGGATGTGTGTGACACAGGGCTGTGTCCCCAGCCTGCTGCAAGAGCTCTCTGCTCCCTGAATGCAAGTGGTCAGCTGCATTAAATCATTTCCTCTCAGCTGTGCTGCTGTCCCCTGATGTTCAGGTTTCCCTCAGCTTAGCACTCTTATTTTAGTGCTGTGGCTACGCAATCCCTGTGCCCCAGGGAAGAGACAGGTTTTGCTCTTAGATCTGATTCAAGCTCTTGAGCAGCTCTGCAAAGGGGTATGAGCACCCTTGGAGCCAGTCACAGAAGGACCTAGCCCTCCTCCTGTGCCAGCCAAAATATCCAATAACCCCCAGGCTGCTCTGGCCCATGGTTCACAGCTCTTTTGAGCCCTTTTTTTCCCAGAAGTGGGGTGGGAGGCCAGTGCTGTGCCTGGCTTTTCCATGGGGAGAGGAGGGCACTGCCACCACCCTGTGCCTGCTCAGAGACTTCCCTTGCAGGGAGAATAGTCCCTTGCCAGGCAGGCTGACCAGCTTCCTCATACTTCTCCCCAAGCTAGAGGGACAACTGGATGTGCCTAAACACTGCCAACAGCCTGGGGCTGCCCCACTGCAGCTGCATGGGCTGCAGAGAGCCCGTTCTCTGGTGGAAAAGCAAAAAAGGCAGCATTTTTTCTCCTTTCCTTGTGGATTCTACACTGGCTTGAGCTGGCAGAAAAACCCTCCTCCCTCAGCAGGGAAGTGGGGAGAGGACTGGCTGCTCTGCTGGGGCTCTGGTGAGATAAACGACTTCCCCGTTATCAGCCTGCCCCTCTTCCGCCTCGCTGGAGCCAACTTCCCCGTGTCAACTCGAGCAGCTAATCCCACCCTGCCAGCACAAAGCCACAGAAAGACACACACACATGTGCCAGGAGGCACATACAGAAGGCTCCAGCAGGTTTTGGGTGGTCAGAGCCCCTTGGCACAGCGCTGCTGCAACACACCCCCAGCTCGAGGAGGGAGCAGCCACCCAGCTGAGCATTAGATCAGCATCACTGAGCAAAGCTCAGGGTGGTTTGGGAAAGATGCTCCCTGACTCCCAGCAGCCTTGTGGTCCATGTTTCCTAAAGCAGTGGGCACTCAGCCCTCACAGGCCAAGGCAGCAGAGCTGTATGGTCACATCTGCTATTTCCCCTTGCCCTCAGTGATTTCTGAGCCTGCTTGAGCTACTTTGGAGCAGGTTTGTGAGAGGGCAAGGAGCCCAGGTAGCTGCAGAGGGTGACAATATCCACCTGCCAGGGTGGTAACCATGAGCCAGTGAGCCCCTGGCAGCCTGGCACTGTGGGGCAGGCACAGGCAGAGCTGAGCACACGTGCTGGCTCCCCGAGGGAGCTGCAGAGCCCTCACACTCACCACTCTTCAGCTGATGGATCCAGCGCTTGCGCAGCTCCTCCGTGGGGGAGAAGATGTAGAGGGGCCCTTCGTCATAGACCACCTGCAGGATCACAGAGCTCAGCACCTCAGGCAGGGCTCTCACAGCAGGCAGGGGAGAGCCAAGCCTTGTGGACACCCCGAGCCAGCCCTGCTGGTGTCTGCTGGCCCCTCACGGTGCTCGCGGGACCGTGACCATGAGGTTAAAAATAAGCCCCCTCCCCCGAGAGTTTCCACTTCCTTCTCTGACTTTCGGTGTGCCGGGGGTGCACTGGGTGCCAGCAGGGCAGGCAGCTGGGCTGGGGGGCTGAGTGTGCAGCCAGCATCCCTCCAGCATCAGCCAGGGGACTGGGAGGGGCAGGACAGAGCTCAGAAGCAGGTTTCCATCTTAAACAGAATTGCCTCGTGGCTCAAAGAGGCTCCCCTGGCTGCCCCATGCAGGGTGGACAGCAGCAGAGTGTCTCCAAGCAGCTGAGTGACACCTGGCACTGGGGCAGTGATGCCAAGTTTGACCCCAGGCCCCTGTGGGGTCCTCCCCTCAGGACCTGCCACCAGGCAGAGTGGACCAGCAAAGAGGGTGCAGTGCAAACTCACCTGGAAGGGGTAGGGGAACCGTTCGATGATGGAGATCTGCTCCATGTTGTTGTAATCCTCCCCTTTCCTCTGGAAGAGAGAGGCACAGATGGATGCTGGCACCCTGTTGCTCAGCTGCTGGCATCTCCTCTGTTGCAGGCCCACAGCTTTTGGCATCCCCCTGCTCTGCATCAAGCTGGACCCCTGATATGGGATGGACAGAGCCCCCCATGCCAAGTAGGGCTGTCCCCCACTGCCACCACCCCAGGGACTGCCCAACTGAGGGGACAGGGGGACAATGCAGGGACCCTGGGACCCTCCTCACCGGGACCTGGCGCTCAGGGGGAGGGTTGTTTTCAGGTGCCACTGTCTCCACACAGGTGATCTTCTCAATGTCCACGGAGCCCTTCTTACTGCCCCGGCGCTGCAAGAGACAATCTCGGTTCAAATGCTCACCAAGTGGCGACCTGGAGAGACTCAAACCCCTCTCCCTGTCCAACATGCTGGCAAGGGACAGCTGGTGACACTGGCATGGCACAGCCCCTGCCAGGTGGCTGCAGACTCACCCCCCGCTCAAAGTCATACTCGTAGTAGGACAGCTTGCTCTCCGTCAGCAGGAACAGGCGCTTCTTGAAGTTGAGGGGAGATGTTTTCTTCTTCTGCTGCGAGCGCTTCAGGAAGATGCTCTCCAGGATGACACTGGCCATGTCAACCCCCTGGGCTCCCCCCTGCCACGCTGGCCAGGTTGCTGTGGGCAAGACAATGCTGACACGGCGTTTGCTCAGCTCCAAAATGTGCTGGACCTTACCCAGGTGCAGTCTCCCCCTTGCCCCAAGGGCAGACAGGGGCTGCTGGGACCCCCACAGGGCTTGTTTGTGCCCTGACCTCCCCCAGCCCCTCTCCCACAGCAGGCTGCAGACCAAGCCACCACCCGGATGGCTCCTATTCCTGCTGGAGAGGCCCCCAGGATATGCAAGATGGACAGAGAGCTGGAGAAGGAGGGAAAGGAGAGAAGCTTGGAGCCGCAGGGAGGAGTGCAGGGCCGGCTGTGACACCCTGCAGGCACTCCTCCCCTCAGGCTCTGTGCATGTGAGCCTGTGTGGGCTGTTTCCTCCTGCCCCACCGCAGCCACTTTGGTGCTGGGGACGTGCTGACTTGGCAGCGTGCAAGGGGTGGTCACGGGAGACCAATCCCTCAAAAGCCGTGGGTAAGTCCTGGCCCTGAGGAGTCACAGTGCAGTGCTGCCAAGAGCACGGAGTAGCCCCAGAGTCATCCTTCCCCTGTGTTGTCCCTGGAGGCTGCAGGAGTGAAGGAATGGAGCTCAACCCCCCCTTCCTCCCCTGTGAGCAGCACTTGTCAGTGGCCAGGCTTGAAGGGCTGCCTGCAGCCAGCAGGCAGAGGGGTTAAACCCTCCCCAGCCACCAGCAAAGCTCCCCAGAGCCTTTCCGGGGAAGGGCAAGGCAGGAAAGGGCTCACAGAGCCCTGCATCCCTGGCCTTTAGGGGCTGGAAACTGCCCTGGCCCACCTCTTGGAGCAGCCTGTGCATCTCACCCCATCCCTCCATGCTGTACCCAGGAACTGTGACCCCCAGGTGGGCCCAGCACCCCCAGAGCCACGTGGCTGGAGCTGTGGGCTGTGACCAGCACCTGACTGCAGTCTGGGGAGCTGCTGAGTGAGCTGTGTGAGCCACTGCTGAGCTGTGATCCCCCAGAGCTCTGTGTCTCCTGCCTGACCACCTACAGTCCCTGCTTCCCCTTCACCCTCACCTTCTTCCCTTTTCTCCTCCCATAAGCACAGCTTTGGAAAGCAGCCTGGGAGAAGCTGGTTTTCTCCCACAGCCCATCTCCTCGGGGGGAGGCTCAGAGGTGGGCCAGAGACAGGGGTTCAGCCCCCCATTCCCCAGCTGAGTATTCCATCCACTCTCCCCACACAGGCGATGGGCATTGGCTCGCACACAACAGGGGTCAGGTGGGGAACAAAGATGCCAGGACCCAGTCCCACACTCTGCCTCTCTCCAGGGCAAGCCCCAGCTTGGGGACAAGGAGCAGAGGTGTCCTCCCATCTGCTGGCAATGCCCAGACCCTCCCAGCACAGCCCCTTCTGCTCCAGTACTGACCCTGCCCCACTGTCCCCAGAGAGGCTGGGGACAAGCAGGATTCTCTCTGCCAGGCTTCTCTCTTCCTTCCTTGTGGCTCTTATGGCTCAGACCTTTCCAGTTTGTTTGGGTGGTCAAAAAACCCCAGCTTAAAAACTCAGTCACCAGAGTCTTTTGGAAAAACCAGCAGCCTGAGTGTGCTGATGGAGGCCTCAGGAGGAGGGATCTGGGGTCCCTGCAGGTGGCTGGTGTGGCTCCTGACCCCCAGACTGCTGGCAGGGTGGTGGAGGAGCCCAGAGTGATCCCAGAACCACCCTGTGCCTCATTTTGCCTGCTTATAAATTGTGGCTGCTGATCCTGCATCCCAAGAGCAGGAGGGCTGCCAGTGCCCTCCCTGGCACAGACACAGGGGCTGAGCAGAGGGGCCCTGGGCTCCAGCCCATCCCAACTGCAGTGCCAGCTCCCTCCCTGGAGCTTTACCTGGAGTCACAGCAGCGGGGTCATGGCCAGCAGTGCCAGGCAGGAGGGACACGTCCTCACTGTGTCCTCTGGATGGAACTGCCAGAGGGGAAAGGACAGTGAGTGTCTCAGAGGGCTGTTTGTGCCCCATGCTGGCACAGCCTCCCTGTCCCCAGCACTGCCACCAGACCCACAATGTCCCTGCATGGTGGAGTGCCCCACAGGGCTCACCCCCACAGCCACCACTGCTGGGCTGTGACAGCAGAGTGACAAGTGGGTGGAAACATGTCCTGTGTCCCCCCCCTGCAGCTAGTGTGACTTCCTGCCATGCTCACACCTCAGCCCAGCGTGCTCTGAGACCACCAAGCCCAGCACACACTGCTGGCCTGATGTCACTGGACAGAGTGTCCCATCATGGTCCTGGGGCCATCCCTTCTCCACAGCAAACTCTGGCCTGATTCCTGCTAAGGAGCTGAGCCACTGCTGGCCGATGTGGGGCTGGCAGGGACCTGGCATGCCTGGGACAAGAGGGGAGGGTGGCAGAGTGTGAGTGACAAATTCACAGCCCCCATGTTTTGGGCTGAGCCCTGAGGGTGTCAAAAAATAATGGGTGGGAGGGACAGAGGGGGGAAACCTGCTTGGGAGAGAGCTGTGAGCAGACCCAGAGCTGCACCCCAGCAGAGCACACTGCAAAAAGCACAGTGAGGAACGGCCAAAGAGACTTGCAGAACACCAAACCTTGGGGTCCTTGGCACCCATGCACCACTGTGATTCCCTGCTCCAGCACAGCCTGCACCCCCACACCACCTCCCTGCCCCGCTGCACCCCACAGCCCCATGGCCAGGTGACCAGGGAACTGGTCAGGGACAAGGCAGAGCCCTCCCAGCCTGGCTCACTCCACCTTGTGTCCTGTACCCAGCGTGGCTCTCCTGCCCCCAGGAGCCCAGCAGAGCTGTGTGTGAGCCCACCAGCACAGCCCACATGGAGCCTCCCTCCACCCCAGCTGTCCCACAGCCACTTCAGCAGTGCCCTGCAGGTGCCCAGGACCCCAGAGCCCAGTGCTGCCCCACTCCATGGCTCCAGGGGCTCCGTACTCACCCAGCCCTCCCGACCAGCCGGGGTCCCGCCGCGCCCACCCCGCCGGGCTGGCGTGGCTATGGCAGCAGGGACGGGGAGAGACGGCAGGGTGCGCAGGGAGGAAGGACGGGGCAGGCCAACCCCACCCTTTCGGTTCCCCTTTTTTAGTTTTCTGACTCAAAGGCAGCATTTGTGTTTCCTCCTGCAGGCAGCTGGGCCGTGGGGTCACCGGGCCACCACCGGCCGTGGCCGGAGCCTGTCCTGGGGTGTGGGCAGTGCAAGGTGTTGGTTGAGCTGGCTGACCATCCCTGTGTTGTCCCAAAATGGGTTCTTTCACCCCGTGTGCATGAGGCTGATCCCCACACAGAACCGAGGTATTTGATTTATTTACAGCTCTGTGCAGAAAGAGGTCTTGGTGGCAACACAAAGACAGCGGAGTCACTATCAAAACTGTTCACTGTTTATACATTTTTGCAAATGAAAACATGAATCTTCATTGGCTACAGATTACATCATTCATTAGTATTCTATCTTGTAGCGTTAAATGATTCACTCGTTTCTTATGTTAATTAGGCCACATGTTCAGTCTTTCTCTTAGTTTGGGTCAGTGGGGTTTGGGTCAGCGGGTTCCTCGTGTCAGTGGTCTGTGAATTGGTGTTGTGATCTCCCCATGCTGGAATGTCTCTTATCCACTCAGAGCTGATTCAGAACGGTTGTTGAGTTAGCTTTGCTGGTTACATCCTTGTCTTGAGAGTTCTGCCAACTGTGCTCCTAAAAGTCTGCATTCTCTGTGCCCACTCTCAGTCCTTCTTCCCAAGCCTTGTTAACTTCACCCAGGTCTGAGACCACTGAAACCTGCCAAGCCCTAAACCTTAACAAGACAACTCTATTGACACATAATTTGTCTTTCAGACACCCGGACGTCCCCTGCACCGCGCAGATGCCACAGGCCCCACCCCGCTCACACCCCCAGACCGCCACGGCTGCCGCCCTGCTCTCCTCCCACCGCCAGGGGGCGCAGTGCCCCGTGCCCTCCGTGCCCTCTCCTCTCTATGGTCTCCAGCTCACATCCACTTCCGCTTCCGGTAGCGCCTCCTCTCCGGGCCGCCGCCGCCGCCAAGATGGTGAGTGCTGGGGTTGAGCTGGCCTCCATCCGCCGCCATCCGCCCCGGCGTTGCGCCGGGCCGGGCTCCCTCCGCTGCGATGGGTGGGTGCTGGGCGGCCAGGCCGGTGCGGGGGCTTCCCCATCCCCAGATGGCAGCGCAGGGCCCGAGGGAAGGGGAAGGGCGGGAGCGGGGCCTTCGGAGCGGGATGTGGCCTGTGCGCAGCGGCCGTGACCGGCGTCTGTCCTTCTCCTCCAGGTGAACGTGCCGAAAACCCGCCGGACCTACTGCAAGAAGTGCGGGAAGCACCAACCGCACAAGGTCACGCAGTACAAGAAGGGGAAGGACTCGCTCTACGCGCAGGGTGAGGACGGGCTCGCTCCGGGTGTCGTGTGCCCTGCACGGGTGGTGTAAATCGGGAACATTTGTATGGGTGGGGAGGAACAGCCTCACCAGCCTCTCAAAGGATGTGCTGTGCAATAAAGGGAGCTAAAAAAAATAAAACAAAGGGAGAAAGGCTAAGGACGTGTCAGCCCAAAGCAGTTTTGGATGGTTGTCGTATAGAAATGTTTAACTAATTAGGGATGTGCTCTGGGTGAACCTAGCTGGCTGAATTATTAAAAAAATTAATGTCTCACTGGCTGTGAAAGCACAACTGGAGCCCAGGCTGCCCAGCCCGAGGGAGAGCCCTGGCACGGGCTGGGAGTTTAAAACGTGCTGGGCCTTCGAGTCGAGGTGAAAAACAATGAATCCAGGGGTAGCTCTGCAAGTAGTGATGTGGATTAATTATGCAAATATCACCTGAACAGGACTGTATAAATGTTTTTGGCCAGTTTGTGCTGGCTTTGGGGATTTACCGTGCAGCACCCTTCTCTGCACAGAATAAATCAAGTCCTTTGATGGTCTGTATGTGTGTGTGGGGTGCACAGTGAGGGAAAGGTTCCACTTTTGGGGACAGCCCAAGAGCTGTGGCCATGAGGCTGCTGGAGGAGGGAGGCACTGGTTCTGCTGGCATTTAGAAAGTGCCAGTTGTGCTTGTGGCCCCTCCTGTGTTGTCTGACCAAAGGCATTTTTGTTTCCCCAGGAAAGAGGCGCTACGATCGGAAGCAGAGCGGATACGGGGGCCAGACAAAGCCCATCTTCCGTAAAAAGGTGAGGGAGGGAGAGAGGGAGGGTCCCTCAGTGCTCTGCTGTGGCTGTGTCAGGGTAGCTCTGTGCTCTCAGTGCAGTGCAGGTGTCCCCTCCTCATCACAGAATGGCTTGGGTTTGGAAGGGACCTTAAATTTATCTTGTTCCAGCCCCCCTGCCAAGGGCAGGGACACCTTCCACTATCTCAGGTTGTTCCAAGGCTCATCCAGCCTGGCCTTGGGCACTGCCAGGGATGGGGCAGCCACAGCTTCTCTGGGAAAGCTGTGCCAGGGCCTGCCCACCCTCACAGGGAAGAGTTTCTTCCTACTCTAATCTAAATTTCTGTCAGTGTGAAGCCATTTCTCACTGCCCTGTCACTCTGTGCTCTTGTAAAAAATCCATCTCCCTTCTAAATTCCCATCAAATACGTGGCTCATCTCCTTGCTGTGCTGTCTCATGGAGATGCTCCACATTTTTAGGGCTGTGTTTGCAGAGCAGATTCTCAACTTTGATGCTGCAGGGGAGTGGGCTCGTTCTGGGAGGGATATTTGCAGTTTCCTTCACTGCCTGCCCCAGGGGAAGGGCTTGGCAAAGGGAAAGGAGCTGTCTGCTTGCTTGGTGTGGTGTTTACAGCAGGGAAGCAAAACCCAGTGGGTGGATTTGTTACTTTGTGTGAATTGTTTAGTTGTGCTCACAGAGGTACTTGGCTCCTTGCTGGGAAGCCCCAGTGTCCTGCTGGAGGTGTACAGGAAACCTTCCAGCAAGAAGAAAATGAGGCAGAGGATTTTCAAGCTGAGTTTGTGCCAGGAAGTGGGGAGACCTGACAGAAAATGCTTCTGCAAGCAGAGTGCATCAAACACCTGCATTGCTGGTGCTCTCTGCCTGTACACTGCAATCCCCATTTCTGTTTTTTTCCCAGTCAGCATTGTCTGGATGATTGGCTGAGGTTTTTAGCTGCTGGTTACAGCCCTGTCCAGCTGCTACAGCAGCTTCCCAGCTTTGGATTCTTCCCTCTGCAGTCTTTCAGGTTTCATCCAACATCTGAGTAGCTGCAGGCCTGCACTGAGCCTGTTGTTCCAGAGAAGGTTTGCCAGTCGTGTTGCTTCCAGGTGTTTCTTTTGCCCAATTTTCTTCTGGATTTCTCCTGAGCACTGCTGGTCTGTGCTCCCACACTGTAAAAGTGGAAGTTTCTTGCTCTCTTCAGTGGAACAGGCTTCTCCAGCATGGCTGATCCCTGCAGGAACCAGCCCTGCCCCTCTGAATGCTTTTGCCAGTGCCCTTTTTGTGAAGGTACAGATCCACTTCACTCCTGTTCTGATCCCTAAAGTGCCTTCTTGTTTCCAGTGGAGGGAGCCTGTGTTTATAGTCCCTCTCTAGACTTGGGGAGCAATCTGAATATTCAGGAGTGCAGGGAACAAGCCCTCCCTGAGAGCAGCAGTTTATTGGGGATGTGGTTCATTGAAACACTCTGCTCCTCCTCTCCCAGGCCAAGACCACCAAGAAGATTGTGCTGAGGCTGGAGTGTGTGGAGCCCAACTGCAGGTCCAAGAGGATGCTGGCAATTAAGAGGTGCAAGCACTTTGAGCTGGGAGGAGACAAGAAGAGAAAGGTGAGTTTGTGTTCTGGGAGTGGCTGAGAAAGGGAGGAGATACTCAGTGGAGAATAAACTCACTCTTGTCTCTTGTTTCTTACAGGGCCAGGTGATCCAGTTCTGAGCATCATCATCCTCAGCATTATGGACCATATTAAAGTAATTACATTGATCCCTTGCTTTTTTTAATGTGTTTTCTCTTGGAGTGGGAGCTGTGAGTAAAACTCAGCAGGGAGGTGTTGTTTGCAGAACCATTTAACAGAACTGTTTTTAACCTGGCTTTTGAAAAATCCCTGCCAATGCCTGGGCTGGGATCTCTTAACTGTGTCTCCAAGGTGTTTTTAATGGGTATTTTAATGGGGTTTTGTAATGGGTGCCAGTGACTTCTCTGCATGAGCACAGTGCAGGCTCATTTATGAACCCCCTGAACAGCCCCTGCCCTTGGTTGTAGACCCCTTTTTATAAAGCATTTTCCTTGAAGGAAGAAGGCCAAGCACAGCAGTGAAATTTCAAATGGGCAAAAACCAGAGTGTGGGGACAGCCTCCCCTCAGAGAGGAACATTTCTGTGAGCAGGAAGTCTGTTAGCAGGTGCTGGGAATGCAGTGCAGAGTTCTTACCCTTATGGGCAACTTTCTTTATTGGAAATGGAGCTGGAGGATGGAGAGGTGCCTCTTCACATCTTCATGATGATTGAGAGCACTCAGTTGCTGAATTGTAAAAGAATCTGTTGTTTTGCTTATTAAATATTGGCTGATGTGATGGCCTTTCCAAATTTGTGTGGTGGTTGTGGCCTGTGGGGTGGACTCTGCCTGTATTACATCAGTAATTACTTCACTGAGTGCTGTTTCTACAAACCATGCCAAACCTCACAAAAACCTGTGTGACTGGAACAGACTGGCCTGTTTTCTAAACCATGATTTAACTTTAGACACCCTGCTGTACTCGTACATACAGATAACAAAATACAAATACAAAAAACCTGAAATTCGCACTGCTACACTGCTGTACTCTTGTACAGTGCAAGAAAGAAAAAGCACAGCCTTTTAAAGGGATTTTAATCAAAGTGCTTAATCACAGAAGAACAAATCAAGAAATCCTGATTGTATTGTAGTCAGAAGAGAATATAATTGCACATGATGGTTGATTAAGTGATTATCCATCTCCTGTCTTGGAGAGCCCATGTAATTCAAGCTAAAGGCTGCTGCCAGCAGTGGGAAATGAGCACACCTGGATTTCTGGGAGGCAGGACTCATGGAGAAAGGGGATTCCAGTGGCCATATGGAGGGTGGAGAGGGAGTTGTCATCTAAAGGGAAGTGACAGCCACTGGTGAGGGGAAACCCTCAAAAACTTGAGTCCTAAGGCATGATAGCAGCTGTCAAAAATGTTGCTAAGACGTGCAATGGTTGATGCCAGTCCCTGAGTTAAAGGATTGAAGTGCATGTCCATGCTCTGAAGTGTTGGGTTTCCTCAGGGGGGTGGGAGCAGCTTTTCCTGGACTGTGTGTCCTGGCCTGGAAAAGAGCAAGGTGGCCAAGGTGTGTTTCCCTCCTGTCCCTGAAATGCTTCAAGGACAGCTGTAAGATGCTGCCTGTGCATCCCTTGCCTTTCCTTGCCTGGTAGTGGCAGTGGGTGTAAACAGGAGCCCTGCTGGAGTTCTCCCAGCCCCTTGGAGGAGCAGTCAGGTGAGATGCCAGGGAAAGGGGCACTGCTCTGCTGCTCCCCCTTTCTCTGTTACCTCTTGATGGAGTGATGGCTGTTTGTCCCATGGGGCTGAAGGTTCAGATCATGAATGCCTGAGGAAAAAAAAGGCACCTGCTTGGGAGAAGGAGATGAATTTCCTGCCACAAGTTCAAACAGAGCCTGAGGCTTAGGAGAAGATTGTCTTTGTGCTGCCTACACTGGCAGGAGTTTGAGCAGCACGGTGCCTGTGGGGTTCACCTCCACACTCAGGGAGGACATCCAGTTGTAAACTCCCAAGTCCCTGCTGGCTGGCAGCACCTCCCTGATGGAGCAGGCTGGGTTGCAGGCCAGCCCATTGCCCAGGAAGGTCAGGGAGAAGGTGAAGTTCTGGGGCCCTCCAATCTCCTGCTGGTTCAGCACTGCCACGGCGTAGGCTCGCTCAGACAGCGGCCGCTCCCACAGCTGGAAGTTCTTGTCCTGCCAAGGAGCAAACAAACCCAGGGCTTGGCTGGAGTGGTGGTTTTCAGGAACAAAGGGGCTCCCTGGGCTCCTGTCCCCACACCCTGAGCACCTCTCCATCCCTCCTGTGCCCCTCTGCTGCTGTACCTTGAACAGCTGGTATCCCTGCTTGCCCAGCGGATCCTGGTTGATGGCAATCACCTCTCTGTGCTGCAGCAGACTCCTGGCCTCGGGACTGATGTGCCTCAGGTCGTTGGACATGAACAGGGGGGCTGCCATGATGGCCCACATGGCCATCTGAGTCACAGACTGCTCCCAGCTCAGCCCAAAGTTGCCAATCACCAGCTATGAGAAGCAAACAAAAAGAGCCTGGTTAATGCTGCTGGCTGAGGAGGAATGGGGCCACCAGGAAATCACAGGGTGGGACCTCTCTCTGGAGCCTGGCAAGATAGGCTGAGTGCCAGCAGCAGGACCAGCCAGTTGGGAAAAGCAAGGCATGACTGAGTGGCAGTTTAGGATCAGTCCTTGGTGGAAGGGAAAAAAGCTCTTTGGCTCTTTGAAATGGCTGGGCAGTGTTTAAGGATGCTTTTGGGTTCAGATCCCTGCAATGCTGGCACCCAGGAGGTTTCACTGGTGGGGCACCAGCACTTTGGAGACTGTCCCCCAGTGCCACACCTGGGTTCTGAGTTGGTACTGCTTGTGGGGGCTGTTTGACACAAAGATTGTGCTTCCTTGGTACCATCCATAGCTGCAGTTCTCTTTTCCTTTACCCTGGACCTTCTCATCAAAATCCTGATCCTAGAGCCCTTCCCCTCAATGTTTTTCCACCAGTTCTCTCCCCTCCCATTCTCAGCCTACAGCTGAGGGAAGGGTTTTTTGCTAAAGCTAAGGGAAGAAAGCTCTTTGAAGTGGCTGGGCAGTGCTTAAGGATGCTTTTGGGTTCATATCCCTGCAATGCTGGCACCCAGGAGGTTTCACTGGTGGAGCATCAGCACTTTGGAGACTGTCCCCCAGTGCCACACCTGGGTTCTGAGTTGGGGTGGTTTGACACAGAGATTGTGCCTCCTTGGTACCATCCATAGCTGCAGTTCTCTTTCCCTTTCTGGACCTTCTCATCAAAATCCTGATCTTAGGGTCCCATCAGAGCCCTTTCCCTTAATGTTTTTCCCTCAGTTCTCTCCCTTCTTTGTGCCTCCTTGGTACCATCCATAGCTGCAGTTCTCTTTCCCTTTCTACCCTAGACCTTCTCCTCAAAATCCCGATCCTAGAGCACTTCCCCTCAATGGTTCTCCCTCAGTTCT
>JBBMKD010000194.1:15274068-15291171 GCA_037834095.1 Argya squamiceps
CACGGTTAGATCTGGTTGGGAACTGCAGGGATGGAGGTTTTCTTGTGATGGAGCCCCACGGTTAGATCTGGTTGGGAGCTGCAGGGATGAAGGTTTTTTCTGGTGGAGCCCCAGGGTTAGATCTGGTTGGGAGCTGCAGGGATGAAGGTTTTTTCACCAGGGTTAGAGGTGCTGCCAGTTTTCTGTGAGGTGTCAGCACAAGGGCAGGGAGATGGAACTTCTCCCTCCCTCCAAAACAAAGGCAGAGACTTCTCAGGTGTCCAGCTGGGACAGCTGTGTGGGCAGAGAACTTGTGCAGGTCTGCAGGAGGGGTTTAGCCCCCCGCCTTTGCTCCTTGCCCTGCTGGGGAGGTTGACAGGCTGGAGCAGCAGAGCTTGTGGCTCTAAATCTGCTGAAAAGCAACAACCTGAAGAAGGAACTATCCATAGCTCAGCTTGGGGAGGAAAAAAAATCCCAGATACATGAAAATGCCATCTTACGGTCACTTTACCTGCAGAGGGACACTTTCATGCATCACTGGGATGCAAATGCTTGAATGAGCTTCAGTGTAAATGGAAGTTCATGTGGGAAGGGAAGGCAGAGGTCTCCTGTGGGCACGGCCACTCACCAGGAGTGCTCTGGGGGACCTGAACAGCTGTGGCACGTGTCTGCAGGTGACACTGCTGTTGTTTTACAGCTTTTCACATCACCAAGTGAGCCTTGCAAAGACACTCTGGGAGCCCTGGGCTGCCACAAGTCCTGTGTAAAAGGAAGGGGGGTGAGGGAAGCTGCTCTGTGTCCATCTGACTGCAGAGCTTTGTCCCTGCTGGAGTCAGGAGAGTGGCTCCAGATCAGTCTCCTCCCTCAGGACCCAGGGAGCTCCCTGCCTGCTGCTCCACCACCTCTCTGCAGGTATAAATATGTGCAAATATGTGGTTTTTGCACACCCAGGTCACTGCTGCTGCCCAGAAACCTGTTGTCAGTGGGCTGTGAGGGGACTGTCCCCTTGTGCAGTGCTGCAGGGGCAGAGTGGTTGGGAAGTGGCCCAGCAGAAAAGGTCCTGGGGCTGCTGGGGATTGACAGGGGCTGAACATGAGCCAGCTGTGCCCAGGTAACCCAAAAAGGCCAGTGGCACCTGGCTTAGATCATAAATAGTGTGACCAGGGCGGTGGTTGTGCCCCTGTGCTGGGCACTGCTGAGGCCACACCTCGAGTCCTGTGTCCCGTTCTGTCCCCTCAGCTCGGGAAGGACATCGAGCTGCTGAAGCAATAACGCTGGGGAAGGGTCTGCAGCACAAGAGGAGCGGCTGAGGGAGGTGTGGAGGGGCTCAGCCTGGAGAAAAGGAGGCTCAGGGGTGTCCTTGTCGCTCCCCACAGCTCCCTGACAGGAGGGGGCAGGCGGGTGGGGGTCAGGCTCTGCTCCCGGGGAACAAGGGACAGCAGCAGGGGACATCAGCTGTGCCAGGGGAGGTTTGGGTTGCAGATCAGGAGTAATTTCTTCACAGAAAGGGTGATTAGACATCGGAATGGCCTTCACTTCAGCAGTGAAGTGGAGTCCTGGTCCCTGGAGGTGTTCAAGGGCTGGATCAGTGCCATGATCTGGTTGGCAAAGTGGGGATTGCTTATAGGTGTGACTCAATCTCAGAGATCTTTTCCCACCTTCATGGTTCTGTGTGCTCAGCAGTGCTGGGGCTGCTGTGAGTGCAGGGTGTGGGTCTGCCTGTGTTCTGTGTGTCAGCACAGGGTCCTGGGGAAGAGGGGATTGGGCTCAGGACTTGGGTTTGGCCCTGGGCTTTCAGCTCTGCCTCAAAAACTCCGAGAGAAGCTCCTGAATGAGCCTCCCAAGCACCTCTCCCTGTGCTCTTCTGTCAGGTCCAGCCTGATCCAGAGTGTGGATTATGGCCAGGCTGTTTGCTGCCCCTCTGCCTGTGTTGGATCCAACCTCCCTCTGCTTGGGATGCCCTGGTTTCATGCCTGAAATGTTTTGGTTTTTTGAAATTCTTTTCCCAGGGAATTTTCTGTAAACAAGACAAGTGTTTTTGTAACTGTACTCTGTTTTCATTCCTTTTCCTAAGAGGATTCCTTCTTCTTGATGTCCCTCTGCTCTGACCAATGTGATTGAAGAGGTTTGTCTTTGTTTCACCAATCCAATTGGTCTGTGTAAAATAATATTAAAAAAACACCACATCCCAAAAATGAAAGAGTCATTTTCAGCCTTCTGAAGTTTGAAGTCTGTGTCGTTGTGGTGTAAAACAATGTCATTTGGACCCATCCAGATCTTTGCACTCAAAGATTTTGGTCTTTTCAACGAGCTCAGCCACAAGAATTAGTCACGGTCACTGGGCATTGCCCCATTTGCACCAGTTCCATCTGCCTGGCAATTAAAAATCTCTGGAAATGGGCAGTGCTGGTGTCAGCAGGACCTGGGGAACTGTAAAGGGCACTCTGAGGTGAGCCCTGGGTTCAATCCCTGCTTTTGCAGGAGTAACACAGCCGTGAGCAGCACCTGGAGACTTGGAGGAGTAAAGAAGGCTTGGAGGCCCCCAGTGCCCAGGCAGCAGTGGGAAATGGGATGTGAGGAGCCAATTTCCCCTGTGCCTCTGCCCCAGGGCTGGAGCAGTCCCACTGGAGCTCCTGTTGCGGGCCCCAGCACAGCAGGGCTGTGGCCAGCAAGGCACAGCGCTCGGGGTGTCCTCGCTAGGTGTCCTCCCATCCCTGCTCTGCACATCCAGGGAACAAAAGCCCTTCAGAGCCCCCGGGCTGATAATCACTCCTTGTTTCAGTGCCGGGCTCCTCCCCCTTGTCCCCTTGGGGAGCTGGAGCGCAGAGATTTCTCAAAGTCGGGCAAAACAAGACACTCTGGAGGCTGGAAAACCTCACGGCTTTGTTTTCTCTTGACAAAACGACACTCCAGAGCTGGGCAGCTGTGCCCTGTTCCCACATGTGGGAGTGGTGCAGGGCTGATCCCTGCTGCTCTCTGTGCTCCTGCACTCCCTCACTGTTGCTTCCCACGTGTCCTGCTCTTGCCCTCACAGTTTTCTTGCTTGCAAGTGTTTGTTGCAAGTCTCACGCAGCTTCATGAAAACAATGTATATTTTTGGCATTTATCTATTGTTTACATTTTTATCCTCTGGGAGCAGAAATGTGATGGACGGTGATGTTCACCAGCCAGGTCGAAGAGGTGGCAATCTCTGGACCTCTGTAAAAATGTATATAAGTATTGGAGTCAGATAATAAAAAGGAAGAGAAGCTTTCCCTTGACCTGCTGTGTCTGCCTCGTTCCTCGTGAGTCTGAACCTGACACATCCTGCCTGTCCCCAGGGGCACCTGGCACCCCCACAGCCCTTGGGATGGGGAGTGTGGGGTGCTGTGAGGGCTGCATGTGCTGGCTGGTGTCCCCAGGCTGTGCTGGGGGGTGGATGTGGTGATGATGGTGCTGTGGGGTTTGGCAGGGCCCTGGTGCAGCCTCTCCGAGCAGGTGGAGGTGATGCCTGTGGTGTGGTGACACAGTTTGAGTGGCAGGGGATGCACTGGGATTCCTGTTGAGGGGACAGCTCGTGCAGGGCTGTGCTGAGGGCTGGGGTGCTGGCACAGCCACGCTGCCAGAGCACCCTGCACCTTCCCTGTGCCAGCAGGCTCCTGTCCCCATGGGGGCTGTGGTCCTGTGAGGGCCCTGTGCCCATGGCATGGCTGATCCCAGCAGGGCACACTGCCAGTCCAGCTGCTGGTGCTTTCCTCTCGTGTCCATTTTACCACTTGTAGAGGCAGCCCTGGCCTGCTCAGGACTGCTGCGCTGACTTGTGGAGCTTGATATTTCCTTCAAAAGAATTCTGTGCTCAGGCAATGTGCAAAGGCTGCTCAGAGCCCCAGGAGAGCTGTCACCTGTTCCTGTGGCACTGCCCTGGCCTTGGGGCTGGGATCAGTGTGGGACAGGCTGTCCTGCAGGCACTGCTCTGTCTGCACAGGATGCTTTGCTGAACCTCTGGCAGTTGGAGCTGCCCCACAGGAGCTCCAGGCTGTGAATGTGGGCAGAAGAAGCCCTGGTGAGGGAGAGAGGGGGAAGAAGGGAAGGTTTGACACCCTGGTGCTGCCAGGGACAGCAGCAGAGCTCAGTGCCAGCAGGGTCAGGCCCTCTGTGGTTGGTGGGACAGGGGCCTGGCTGGCATGTCACTGCAGTGCCCAGCCAAGGGCACATTTCCTTGGCCCCACACGGGCCCCCAAGGAGCCCTTGGGGCTGACAAAGGGCTGTGCTGTCCCCAACCTGTGTGTGCTCCTGGCCCTGGGCATGCTGCAAGCAGCAGTTGGGAAGCTGCCAGTGCTCATTTTACTGTCTGGGAGTTCCATTAACCTGGTGTTAACTTCATTAACTTCCTTTTAAACCAGCAATTAACTTGGCTGTGGCTGTTGGTCCTGTGCCCACAGCTGCTGTCCATGGTGACTGTGATGCACAGCCTTGAACAGGGAATGAAAAACTGATTCCCAAAAACTCTGGGCTTTGCTGGGGGGGCTGAACCCTCTGGGCTGGTCCCTGGTATGCTGTGAGAGGATGTGGGGCTCAGCACCTCCATCCCCAAGATGTGAGGGACCCACTGGAGCTTTGTCCTGGAAGGCAGTGGCAGCTCTGCAGTTTTGAGGGTGTCCCAGTGACTCCCAGTTCAAACTGGGCTGCTGGGAGGACCAGGGGCAGGGCCTGAGTGCTGCTCCCGACTCTGAAACTGCCCTCGGGGACACCAGAACCAACAGAACCTGCAGAGCCATGGGGCACTGCTATCCTTATGCCTTTGAAAGTGCAATGCCAGAAATCAGCTCCTCACCCTGCTGTGAGCAGTGCCTGGGACCTGGGGGCTTGGGGGCTTTGGCTTGGGAGGGATGTGTTGGGTTTTTACATCTTTTTTTTTTTTACATATTTCTTTTCTTTTCTTTTCTTTTCTTTTCTTTTATTTTATTTTTTTTTGGATGTGCTGTTTCCTGGAGCTGGATGGCTCAGGGCTGACTGCAATGTTTGTCTCCAAACAGACACCGAGTGCCCAGACGTGATGTCCTGACTGCAGAGTGGGAGGAATCGGGGACACAGCCCTGGTGTCAAACACCTCACAGCTCTCCCCTTGGCTGCCTCCTCTCTCAGTTTGGGGTGGGGACAGCAGCAAGACCCTGGGGACGCTTCGTTTGTCCCATCTAGAGAACAACCCCGGCACCAAACCAGGGTGGGTGCAGCTTGCTTTCTCTCCTCCCTCTCCTCCGAGGGCCCTGGGTGGGGCCGGGCGGGCGATGGGGCTGCGAGGTACCAACAGAGGCGGTCTGTGAAACTTGGCCGGGAGCACAGAGGGAGATTGATGTTTGCTCGGGCTCTCAGCCCTCAGCTGCGAGCTCTGCCCGCCCCTGCACCAGCTGGGGACAAAAGCCCCGGCCCCGGGTGGCACTGCAGGGCTGGCGTAAGCCCCCCGGGACAGCTGGCAGCTCTGTAAGGTTGGCACCTGCCCAGCCAGCAGCAGTGAAGGGGCCGAGGGGCCACGCAGGGAGGTTTTGCCTTTGGGGATGCTGCACATGCTCGGGTGTCTGCAGAGCTGGAACCCCCCAGCCCCACCTCTGCCTCATCGTGGCTCCTGTCCCCTGGCCAGGCTGGAAAGGGGCTGGAGCACCAGGGGTGAGTGTGGGAGCACCCCACAGGGCTGGGTGGGGAGAGAACGTGATGAGGTTTGGGGCTGAGAGCCCTCCTGGCATCTCCCACACGGGGAGTTAAATGTGACAGTCATCAATTATGTCAGAAAAATCACCCGTGGAGAGGTGATGATATCTATATGGGTATAATGGTGGGTCAGGGCTGTCCCCACAGGGCAGCTGTGCCCTTGTCCCCTCCCCACACTGTGAGTGGGAGCTGGCTGCAGCGTTCTTGGCAGAGACAAATCCCCAGCACACACCACCAAAAATCCCAGAAAGCTTTATTTGCGTAGGAAGATCAATGCTGTTTAAAAACCCACCACTGCTGGAGGCCACCCAGTGCCTGTGGGTGCTGCTCAGACACTGGCACCTCCCTGTTTGGCACTGCCTCGGGGGCTGGGGGAGCCGAGGGTGCCTCCAAATGGGGCCTCCTCAAAAGCAAGTCTGGCCTGGACACACGGTGGGGCCCCATGGGGAACCCCATGGTAAAGGAGACATGCACAGTGCTGGCAATGGGATGGAGCTGGCTCAGCCTGTCCTTGTGGGTCCCTCAGTCCCCTCAGGGGGTGGCCTGGGGGTCAGGTCTCTGCTTGCCCCATCTGTGAAATGGGTGTGCTGAGCACTCTGTGGGGCTCAGAGGGGCTGGATGATGCTGCAAGGAAGAAGGTGATGGGTGGTGCCTGAGGAGCCAGGCCAGGGATCAAAGCAGGGCTTTCTGCCTGAGTCTGGTTCCAGAAAACCTCCTGGCCGTGTGCCCCTGCCCTGCAGGCTCCATTCTGCCATGGCAGGTGTGTCACCAGAGCACTCACTGTGCCATGGGGACACCACAGCCTTCAAGGAAAGGGGTGAACCCTATTTCCATCCTGCCTTGCCCTGGAAGACTCTCCTGCACCCATGGCCATGGGGCCTGCTGGGCTGCAGCCTCCTCCAGGCTGACTGTGGGCACAGGGAAAGGAGAGCATCACCACACTCCTCTCTGGAGGACTTAAACATCACCTGCTGTTTTTATTTCCTGCAAAGCATGGAGGGTATCCAGGTCTGGAGGGCTGGAAGCCTTGCTGAGCTTGTCCTGTCAGGGCTCCAGTTGCTCTCCTCTCCAGTGGAGGAATATTATGGATGAACCTGCCCAGGGGATGCTGCACCTGGATGCTGGGCTGGGGAATGGGGCAATTTTCATCTCCATCTCTCTTCTGGTGCTGTGGGAATGCAGCAGTCTGGGGATGCCACCACTCACTCTGCTCCTCCAAAAAGATTGGCCAAGCTTTCCCCACTGCTTTCATCTCAAAAAATCTCCCTTGAAAGATGGGCTGTGAGCCTCACCCTGCTGATAATGCAGTGCCAAGTGACTCCCATCTGCAGCTGCAGTGGCCATTTGTGCCCCTTCAGTAGGATTGAGCTTGCCTGCTGCCTGCCTCAGGGCTGGCATTTCCTTGGGGCAAACAGAGCCTGCTGCCCACTGTCCCTGCCTGCAGCCCTGGGCCTCAGGGGCAGTTCTGAGCTCTGCAGGGAGGGCAGCATCCCCAGCCTGTGCTTTGCTGTGTGTTGGAGCTGGCTGAGGCAGAGGGGCCCTGTCCATGGCTGGCCAGGGGGGTTTGGGGCCAGAGCCAGCACCCTGTACAGTCCAGGTGCAGGCAGGGGTGCTGCCTGCTCCTTCCTGCAACCAAGCTCCAGGCCAGAGGAGAGGGCTGTGGCCTAACCCCTGCCTGCTCAGGGCCCACAGCTCGGTGAGGCAGGCTGGAGGAGCAGCAGCCTAACATGGTAGATGTGGAGAGGGTATTTTTCTGGAAGGTGATGTTTTCTGACCACTGCCTGTGCCAACTCCAAAGTACCTGGAGCTCTCCTGTGCCCCTGGATACCCAGGGCTTCCCCCAGCAGCACAGCATTCCTGGGGAGCAGTTGTTTCCATCCCGGGGTACCTGGGGGTGACACCATGCAGGAAGCAGGAGGGGTCCCTCTCTCCAGCTGACCATGGGGACCTGTGATTGTTGATCCCCCCACTTCGTGCCACAGAATCCACTAGGGCACAGGGGCTGCCACATGTCCAGGCCCTGAGGGCCAGCCCAGCTGTGCCACCGCTCCGGGACAGAGGGAAAATGCAGTTCTGGCTGAGCTTGTGGCGCCCGGGCACACTGCGGGGAGGGTCACACCAAGAGAGACAGTCACACCCTTTCCCAGCCTCAGGGCACCGTGTGGATGTCCTCCGAGCGCAGCACTTTGTAAACCACCCAGTAGAAGATATTGAAGACCAGGAAGGTGAAGGGGAAGACGGCTCTGGAGATGGTGTCGATGCGCTTGGCGCGGTCGATGTAACGCCGGCGGAGGCTCTCCCCTTCCCGCAGCACGGCGCTGGCCGGCGGGGGGCTGTACACTCCGGGACCCTCCACAGCCCCCTCCTTGGGCTGCAGGCACTGCCCCAGCCCGTAGCCTCGCAGGTAGAAGCGGCTCTCACGGCTGAGCTCTTCCTCCTGGTGAAGGGAGAGCCCGTCAAGGCAGGGCACCCGCTGCTGCAGGGCTGAGGCTGCACGTCCCGCACACCCCGTGGAGCCGGGTGACAGTGCCTGTGCCGGGTGACAGTGCCTGTGCCACGCTGGGAGCTTTGTCAGAGAGCCCCAGCCGTGCAGGCAGCAGCACGGGGCCGGCAGTGAGCACTGAGCCCCTGCTTTCTCATCCAGCGTGTGTTTCAGGGAGCATCCCAAGGCAACCCGACCCTGGCAGCCCGACACACATACCCCCAGCGTCCTCCCAGCTCCAGCTGCGGGGCTTGGGAAGCCCGACAGCCAGAGGAATGGGAGGTGAAGTGGTGGAAGGCGGCACAAAGGAGTGCAGGGTGAGTTTGGTGCAAGGAGCTGAGGTGTGCAGGCACTGCTGTGGCTGTGCTGTGTTTGCTGTGGGGTGGAAGTGTGGCTGTGATGGTGAATAGGAGGGGACGGGCAGCTTGCTGGGGCAGAGCGGGGCAGGGATGCAGGAACCTGGCTACCACCAGGGCTTGCAGGTCCCTCCAAAGAAGCCAGGCCCTCATTTCTCCCCATGTCTGCCTGGTGCAGCAGAGGAGAGAGGCTGAGAGAGCTGGACTCCCTGCTGGTCTCTGTGCCCTTGCTCACCCTCTCTCCCCTTGCTGGCAGAGGGCTGCAGAGAGGCCAACGTGCCCGTGGAGTTGCATGTTCATGATCAAGGCTGCAAAACTGCCGTGGGAGTCTCTGCCCACAGCCCAGTGCCATTGCTCAGGGCAGGCAGCGACTGGGTGCCTCAGGGGCTGGCCAGCAGTGCCTGCACTCGTCCCCACCAGCAGCTGTGCACTGTTAGCCACTTGCCTTGTCCTGCTCTTTTGGCCTTGGAGAGGGTTATGTGTGCAAAGATTTGATGAGGGATGGGCACGTGCCAGCACAGGCTGCACATCTGGCTTTTTGCTGAGCCCCTGGACTCATCTGGTCTCTGTGGCTCAGCTCAGCTCCCCTCTGCCTTTGCTGGTGCTGTATCTGGCTGTGGTGGGTCCCTTCTCCCAGGGCCTCACGTTGTGTCTGGGTGCTGTTTGGGATCCCAAACACCATCTCTGACCAGCACTGCCCTGCAGGACACAGAGGCTGCTTGCTGAGCTCAGCCCCTGGAGGTGCTCAGCTGGCACGGGGGCTCTCATGCAGAGAGTTTGTACCCTGGCATCTTTATTTAACTCAGCAATCCACAGGCCAAGCAAGATTTTACAGCGGGAAGAGCAGCAGTGGCTCAGATTCTGAGGTTAGTTGTGTTTGCAGTACAGTTTTATTTCCCTGCCTCAGGCTGAGTGCCTGGGGGGACCTGAGGTGCTCTGTGTGCCCTGGGGACCAGCCCGAGGAATCAGCAGGCCCAGCCTTTTCCTGAGCCTGCATTTGGGTGGTCTGTGGGAGGGATTTGCCCTCAAGCTGTGAAACCCGGGCTTGGCTGTCTCAGGCACAGGCTCTGCTCCCATGTCTGACTGAGCAGCACCCCGGGGTGCTCCTGGTGCATCCAGTGCACCCCAGGGTGGCTCTGCAGCCTCCACCTCGGGGCAGCTGCACTTTGGTCTGTTCTAAGCCAGCAGATGGTCCTTGGGTTGGACAGAGCCTCCCCTCCCTGCCCTGGCTGCGTGGGTGTTGATCTGCAGGAGTCATCAGTGAAAGGCAGGGTGCAGAGATGCCTCTCCTGGCATCCAAGGGGCTGATGATGGTGTAGAGGGGGTGAAGATGACCAGGCCTGATCTCCTCCCTGCAGCTGTGGTTGACCCCCTGCATCTCCCCAACATCCTGGGAGCTTGTCCTGCCCCACACTTCTCCCTATGCCTCAAGCTGCAAAGTGGCTCTGTGCCCTGAGCTGGAGTGACTGCAGGCAGCTGGGAATACCTGGAACCTGCCTGCAGGGAGGCAGAGCCCTCACCCTGCCAGAGGTGTGGGCATGGCAGGGGAGCCTCAGGAGCAGCCATCAGCCAGCCCCAGCATCACTCACCCCCAGCAACGGGGACTGTGCTGGTGGCTGCTTTCCACAAGGGGAACCCAAGGCACGGAGTGGGGAGTGTCTACAGGGCAATCTGCTCCATTCCCATCCCTCTCTCAAAACTTTTAAGCCCAAGAATTGCCAGCCACATGCTAGGGGCACAAATCGCTGTCCTGCCTCTTCCACAGACCCTTGCTGAGCCCCCCCGGGGCTGGCTGGTTTTGGGGAGGGGAGGGTGAGGCTGGCTGGGGAAGCACGGGGGCGCTGCCGGAGGGTCGTGCTTTACCCGGGAGCTGGAGAGCTGCGAGAGCGTCGCGTAGGTGTGCTCGCTGCTGTGCCGGCTGCTCAGCTGCCGCAGGGACTCCAGGCTGGCCGTGCCGTTGCTCAGGCCCTTTTTTTGGCATCCAGCAGTGTGCACCAAACAGAAACAGGACAGCGGGTGGTGACCGAGGGCTCTACCCCGGCCCCGGGGCGGCGGCTCTGGGTGCCGGGATGGGGTTGGTGGGGAGAGAGGGGCTGTGTGTGTGGGGGGAAAAAAGCCACCCCCAGTGTGCCCTGGCACTGGGATCTGTCTTCAGCACATGCCAAAGGGATTTGGTTGGACGCTGTGAGCCTGTGTGGTGTCTGTGTGTGTGCTCATGTCTTCGTGGAGATCTGGTGCCTCACAGAGTGTTTATGGCAAGAAAATGAGAGTGGGGCAGCCACATGCCTACCCCAAGCTTCTTGCAGGCCTGATGCCTGTGTTGATGGGCTGACTATTTCCATGAGTGAGGGATCCTGCCTCTCCAGATCCTGCTGCACTCCCATCTGCAGCCCAGACCTGTCCCTGGGTGCCACCAGCTCCCTGACACAGCAGTGAGTCCCTGTCATCTCTACAGCACAGCAAGGAGCCCAAGGAGTTTGGGGCTGCAGGTAAGGGGAAAGGCTGCTTTTCCCAATCCTCACTGTTTATTTTTCTGCATTTTTAGATGAAGCAGAGGATGTCCCAGCAGGAGAAGGACAGCACCCTAAGCAGGGCCTGAAGCATCCATGGGGTGAGTGAATCCCCGGGGTGCTGGAGGAGCCATCTGGGGCAATGGAACGCAGCCCTGCCCTGGGGGATGCTGACAAACCATCCCTGCAGCCCTGGGGTGTCCCCTCAGGGGCTGAGGACGAGCAGATGTCATGAGAGGGGGGGGACTCACCATCCTGTGCCCAGATGTCACAAGAGAGGGGGGACTCACCATCCTCTGGCGGCGCTGGCGGCGGCGCAGGCGCATGAACTCCTTGTGCTGGCGGGACACAAAGTTGACGGCCGCGTACTCCAGCAGGGCAGCAAAGACAAAGAGCAGGCACACGGCCATCCAGATGTCAATGGCCTTCACATAGGACACCTGCCGGGGTGACAGGGGGCTCAGGGACCCACTGCCCCCCACTTTGTTCATCCCCCTCACTGCCAGCTCTATCCTGCTGCCAAAAGCACGGGAGCCCTCTCAGCTTGTGTTGTATTTCTCTGGGGAATAGTTTTTCCACAGGACCCCTGAAGCCTGTAACCATATGGTTTGACCCTTCCTTCCTTCCTTTCTTGACCTAATTGGCTGAGGTCCAGCTGTCTTTTCCTGAGCAGGAGACTAGATAAGGCCCTGTTCTTCCTTGTTCCTTCTCTTTCCGCCCTGGAAACAAGAATAAATGCCTTGGACTACTCCTGGGGGAAGAGCCTCTTTTGGAATCTTTTGTCTTGTCCCTGAGATATTCCTCCGAGGCCTCTCAAGGAACTGAGCTAGCCAAGGAGCCCAAGGGGCTGCAGGGGGATATTTGAAGCTTGGACACACAGGCCAGAGCAGCCAGTGTTTCCCTTCAGCACATGTGGTTCCCCAGCTGATGAGGCTCCAAAGCCAAGCCATTCCCAGGGAAATCCTGTCCCTGGGGCACTGTGGGGAGCCCAGCACACAGGCAGCACTGACCTTGGGCAGGGAGGCCCTGGAGCCAGCGCTCTGTGTGGTCATGGTGAGCACCGTGGTGATGCCCAAGCCCACCCGGGCTGGTGCTGCATCCATGTTGATCCAGAAGGAGACCCAGGAGAGGATGACGATGAGGAGGCTGGGGATGTACATCTGGATCAGGTAGTAACCCATCTGCCTCTCCAGGTGGAACTTCACCTCGATGCAGGTGAACTTGCCTGTAGGGAAGGATGGCCTCAGTGGGTGAGAGGGACCCCTGGGCCGTGGCGAGGGGGTGGCAGCAGGTCCCTGGGGTGCTCACCTGTGTTGTAGTACTTGGTGCAATAGCCCAGGTCCTTCTCATCCCTGAGGATGAACTGTGGGAGTGTCAAGCCCTCTGCCACCTGCACGGCCTCCTGCTCCTCCAGCCACTCGAAGATGAGGTCGTTCATAGTGTAGCCAACTGGAGGGGGATGCAGGGAGCCATGGCATGGGGATGTGTACCCTGTTCAACCCCACCCTGAACAACTGCTTTTTCCTGCTTATGTCCCTCAGAAAAAGTGAGCTGCCAGCTTTTGGGATGGCACGGAATGGGAGGGGATGGGAAGAGGGAAATGAAGCACAGCGTGAACCCCCCTGAGGTACTCACAACTCTCCAGCTGCATGGTGCATGTCTGGATATCCATGGGGAAGTTCTTGAGGTCCATGGGGCAGGACAGGATCAGTGTCAGCCTGGAGGAGGCAGAGGAAAGGAAGGAGTTGCTGGAGCTGGGGCAGCCAGTGGGGAAAACTTGCCACAGAGAAGGCAAGAGGAAAGAGGAAGGCAAGAGGAAAACTTTGCCTCCCCACTCAGGCACTGCACCAGAGGGGGAAGGCTCTACCTAATGCTGTAGAGCACATTGCCGTTCTTGAAGATGCGCAGGAGCTTGTTGTCAGTGGTGACCTCGTGGAAATTGGCCCCTTTCTCGTTGGCAAAGAACAGGTCTGGCTTCCAGATGGAGTCCAGCATGGAGGGGTCGAGGTCGAGGGAGTCGTCGGGG
The DNA here is from genome assembly GCA_037834095.1 of Argya squamiceps. NCBI lineage: Eukaryota > Metazoa > Chordata > Aves > Passeriformes > Leiothrichidae > Argya > Argya squamiceps. Next base: position 15,287,107 of record JBBMKD010000194.1, read on the forward strand.
TACTCGCGGTACGCCAGGCGGGGGTCGTTCCACTGCTGCCTCAGGAACACGTTCACACGGTAATCCTGGAGCACAGGGCACTCCCTCAGCTCTGAGCACCCCCCGGGGCACGGGAGGGAGGAGGAGGAGGAGGAGGTGGAAGGGGATGGCTCTGTTGAGCCTCAGCTCTGCTGTTGCTGCGTGCCTGCCACTAATGAAGCATGGAGCAGGGGCAGCTCAGGAGCCTTCCCATGCTGTTGGCAGCCAGGGGAAATTCAAATTCAAATTCAAATTCAAATTCAAATCCAAGGCCACAGCAGCTGAGAGAAGGAGGAGGAGGAGGAAGACCAGTAACTGCTGCCTGCAGCATTTGGCACATGTGGCTCTGTGGGCCTGTTGATAGTATTAAGGCTTTTGCAGAAGCACAAATAGGAAATGTTTAGCCTTGGGACTTCCTCTGAGGTGTTCCTCATGCACCCAAGGAGGTTCAGGATGGCAGGGGGCTACATCCAGCTGCCCCATTGTGACTTTTTTTGGGGAGGGGGTCTTTCTTCCAGCTCAGGCACAGGGGATGTGACCCACAAGCTTATGTTAGCTAACCCCAGGAAAGCACAGCCATGTGCTATGGCTTTGCATGTCCCCACCGTGGTGCCAGGGATGGCTCTGGAGAAGGGGTCAGAGGAGCCCTGAGGGGTAAGCACAGCCACGGGGACTGGGACCCACACACTCCCCAGCCCCGAGGCACTGGGAGAGGAGAGGAGAGCCCGTCATGCCAGCAAAACCCTCACCATGGTGGTCTCGGTGACGGAGCCGAAGCTGTTGATGAAGATGTTGCACGTCACGTTGACGGGCGGACCTGGAAAAGAGCGTGAAGCCTCCTCTTGCCGCCGGCTGCCGAGCCCCGTGCGGGCAGCGCGGGGACAGCCCCGGCACACGGCGTGCGGCTGGACGGACACAGGGAGGGTCCCCTGCCTGATGGGGCCACCCCAGCACACCCTGCAGGCACCACAGACCCCCGGGGTGTGGGGTTGAATGAACCCCAGCACGCCCTGCAGACCCCCGGGGTGTGGGGGTGAACCCTCACACACCCTCCAGGCATCACAGAACCCCGGGATGTGGGGATGAATGAACCCCAGCACACCCTGCAGGCACCACAGACCCCCGAGGTGTGGGGATGAATGAATCCCAGCGCACCCTTCAGGCACTACAGACCCCCCGATTGTGGGGATGAACCCCTAGTACGCCCTGCAGACCCCCGGGGTGTGGGGTGAATGAACTCCAGCACACCCTGCAGACCCCCGGGGTGTTGGGGTGAACCCCCAGCACACCCTGCAGGCACCACAGCTGTCCCCACTGTCAGGCAGAGTGGGCACAAAACGCTGGCAGGAGCAGCACTCCCGGAGGTGGTGGGGACAGAGGGATGTGGGTCACAGTCCTGCCCCAAAGCCCCTGGGTTTGGGCAGCCACCAGCCCATGGATCTGGCAGGTTTGGAGCCCTCACATCTTCCCTCTTACCTTTGAAGTTGGGTCGAATGCGGGCGTCGTAGCCTGAGGTCCGTCCCATGAGCTTGTCCAGGAAATCAGAGGGGGACATGGGCTTGGGTGAGCCTCGGGAACCAGCTTTAATCTCCTCCCGCCCTGAGACCAGCCTGCAGGGCAGGGGAGGCGGGTCAGCTGCTGCCTGCTGGCACCAGGGGTCTGCAGGCACATTTGGGGACACTCAGCTGCCAGGGCAGGTGTGCCTGTGCTGCAGCCACTCCAGTACCCAGCCAGCACGTTGTGGGAATCCCTTCCTGCTGCTGGGATCCTGCTGGCTTTTCCCCTCACCTGCAACAGCCTGAGTGCCACATGCCCACATTTTTCCTCTCCCTGCTCCACCACGTCCCTTGGCATGGGGTTGGGGGCCAGTGCCTCCTGTCTCCAGTGCTGTGGTGGGGACAGGGCACAACCAGAGGTGAAGGGGGAAAGCAGAGAAGCTCCTTCTCAGGTTCCACCTACAGCTCCAGCTGGAGTTGCTGAGCAAACAACCACACACTGCCTGTCGTGGCTTGGGGGGGCTGGGGGGACACAACAGCCCTGCCTGGGTGAGGAGGTGTCCAGAGCACAGCCAGCTCCTGCCACCTTGCCAGGGGCCAAGGAGATGTGGCAGCAGAGGAGCAGTAAAACCCACCTCCACACCAGCCATGGTGTGCTCCCACACAGCTCCCACACAGCGCCCTGAATGGTGATGGAGATTTATTTAAACTGACTCTGGAGGGGATATTTTTGTGAATGCATCTTAGCCTGCCAGCTTGTCTCCTCCTGTCAGTCTATAATGATAATTTCAAGGAACAATGCGAGAGATGTTCACTCACCACATTGCCAGGCATGTGGCTGGGATGGAGAGGAATTAGTCAGAGATCTCTGGACACAAAAGGAGCTTTGAGCATGCTGCTGGTGCTGCTGCATGCTGCCTCATAACTCCACCAGGTCTGTGCCCAGGTGGATCTCCCTCCTGCTTGGACCTGCAACCCCCTCGTTACAAGAAGAGGATGATGCTGGGAACCCTGTGGTCCTTCTTCCTACCTCTTTTCAAGGGGGTGAAATCCATCCTAGAGGGGTTTGTGTGCACCCTTATCTAGAAATGGCTACAACCAAAATGTTCCAGTAGGGCAGGTTTTCCTTTAATTAGAGAAGGGCAGCAGAGGGTACCTGAGATTCATCCTGATCAAGAGGAAAAGGCTGGGAGAAATTCCCTGCCAGGAGCTTCATGAGCAAGGTGTGGTGCCTTTGGGAGGAGGGCTGCAAGAGGCCAGGCTAACAAGGAGTTAAGTGAGGCTGGTGCCTACCACGTAGCTGTGAACCATGTCCTCCTCAGCAGGAGAGGACAGTGAGGGTTCTCCCCCGGAGCACGTGGGAGGGAGGCTCCCGGGCTCCCTTGGCAGGTAGCTCCTTGAAGAGGCTCAGATAACTGAGCCTCAGCAGATCTGCAGCCCCGGTGATGCTCAGACCTGCGTGGGGGATGCCGAAATGCCCAGAGTGCAGCCTCTTCCCACGGCATCCCTGGCAGGGGTGTGCTGGAACACAGCCCTTGGGCACAGCCCCTGCCTGCAGCTCCCCACCTGAGCACTGCCCGCCCTGGGGGTCTGCCCCAACCCTGGGCTGGGCACTGCAGGACCCTGGGACTCAGCACCTCTGTGGAGCCAGTGGATGGCAGGGCTGGAAAATGCTGATGTCTGCCTAAAAACGCTGCCCTGAGACAAGCAGTTTGTGCACGTGAAGCAATTCTGGTTTACCTCTCCCTGCCATAAATGTTGCAAATCCCCCCCGTGCTGCTCCAGCCATACTGGCTGAGTGGTTCATGCTCAGCCCAGGGGTCCTGCAGCCCCCAACACCTCCCCTTCCTGACCCCCCTCTCCAGTGCATCCCACCTTGTCCCAGATAACACCCAAGGTGGACAGAGATGGAAAAAGGGACTAGGGGGCTTTAGATTTTCCACCCAAGTGGGCCAAGAGCTGTTTCTGCACCCATGGGACCTGGGACACCCACCCACTGTCCCGAGTGACCCAGGGTCTGGGTCAGGGACTGTCCTGAGCTCTCCTCTCCCCGAACACCATGAGCCAGGAGAGGATCTGGACATCTCAGGGGCTTTGCAGCACCAGAGAAGGAGCTGTCCGGGCTATCACCTGCCTCAGCTCGCCCTTTCTCCCATGGTGATAAGGCTCGGGGCCAGGGGAACCCTCGGGGGCTGCTGGGGACAGGCAGGGTCTGGCTCTGTGCAGCGGGGGACTGGAAGGGGAAGGTCTGCTGGGTCCCCCGGGGTGCCGGGTCAGGGTCCTGGGGAATGGGGAGCGAGGCCAGGTTCGCGGGAGGTCCAGATAGGAGCTGGGAGCGTCCTGTCCGGGGCATCAGGCCCTGGAAGCAGGTCCGGATTGGGGGTCGGGATAAGGGTTTAGGGGCTCGTCTGGGTCTGAGAGGGGATGCCCAGGTCCCGCAGGAGGGATCTGTCTCCGGGAGGGGTTGATAGGCGGGTGCCGGAGGGGAACCCTCCCGGGGGATGGGGTCCGGCTGCCGGGGGAGCGGCTCGGCAGAGCGGCGGTCGCGCAG
>JBBMKD010000194.1:15291542-15320431 GCA_037834095.1 Argya squamiceps
CCGGCCCCGTGCCCGCCTCCTCCCCGTCCCCTCGAGGCCCTCCGCCGCCCAGCCCGGGGCTGTCCCGGAGCCCGCGGCCCCCGTGGGGGCTCCTCGGTGCGGGGAGGGAGCGGGGTTTTGGGAGGGTCTCCGGGCGCGCCGGGGTCGGGGATGGAGGGGTCGAGGGATGCGCCGGGGTTGGGGAATGTGGCAGCGCTGATGGTTGTGCGAGGGATGCTCCGAGGACCAGAACCGTACCGGGATCAGAGGATGTGCGGGGATCAGGGGCTGAGGGATGTCCCGGAGGAACTGCCCGTCGGATGGTGGGGGAGCGGCTGGGGAAAACCGGGCTCCTAAATCCTTCAGCCTGGCCTTGGGGCCGCAGCTCAGGTCCCTCCTGCAGGGACCCCTGTGCTTGCCTTTCCCAGAGGCTCAGCGGGTGGACAAGAGTGTCCTGGGTGAGCTCCTTGGAGGACACAAGATGGGCAGTCATGTCTGCGTGATGCCGGGGCTGCAGCGGCTGCCGGGGAGAGGGAAACCAAGGCAGAGGGAGGGGAGCTGCCTGTTAACCAGAGGCAGGGCTGGGACTCGGCTGCCTGCGCCCTGTCCCCCGAGGCCACGCGGCCAAGCCGCAGAGTCGCCTCTGGTCCCAGGCAATCGGTGATTAATTTGCAAGGAAGTAAATAGTATTTAAAAAAGATAAAAGTGCAGAATAAATGATTCCTGGCAGATATGTCAGTCAGGTTTCTGTTCACTCTACTGTGGCTGGCTCATCTCATTTATTTGTATTAATTGCAGCCTGGCAATGGCTGGGAGCTGCTGTACAAAGCCGTTGCTGCAGGGCTCCACAGAGGAGGATCTCAGGGGGGAAGGAGAGCACGGTGCCCCCTGTGCCTGCTCTCTCCAGGGCGAGCGAGGGGCTGCACGGGATTTTGAGAGCTCCCCGATGGATTTGCTGTGGGAAGGCAGTGTGGGTGAGGGCTGGCTGTGCGAGGCTGAGCCCGGTCCAGGACAGGGCAGAGGAGGCTGGAGGGAGTAGCCAGCGGGCTCTTGGCTCGAGGCAGCGTGCAGGAGTCCTCACCTCCCTCTCATCGGCTCTCCCAGCACCAGGAGCTGGGAGAAGTCTCCTCTGATTACCGTTGCCATTAATGTTTACGGTGCCGCGGTGCTGGGAGGCGCAAGGCACAGCGTGGAGCCCCAGGGAGCGGAGCAAACACAGCTCTGTGTGACAACTCCTCTTCCAGACACTGTCCGAGCTAAGCCGACCTGACACTGCCGGGAGGAGGGGAGCCAGCGCATCCTCTCTGCTCTCTGGGGAAACTGAGGCACCAGCGTGGTGTCCCTGATCAGCTGAGGGGCCTGAGGACGGTCAGAGCGGCTGTGGGGCCGTCGTGGGAGCACGGGAGCTCAAGATAACCAGCTACAAGCCATGAGTGCACACGCTGTGGCCAGCAGGGTGCTGGCACCGAGCTAACGAGGCTCTTGGAGAGGCTGGTGAAGCCAACGTGGCTCCCTGATGGGCAGCACCGTGGGGATGTTGCAGCCACAGCCCTCCTGCCCTCCTCCAGCTCTGCAGGCAGCCAGCACTGCGAGGAGTGAAGCTGAAAATAAGCTCTGAGAAAATGAAGGCAGCGAGCATCCATCCCATCAGGAGGGTGAAGGCAGTGATGGTTTGTTGCTGGCTGGGTCGGGGGGATGGAGCAGGAGCTGCACAAGCAGAGCCCCAGCAGTGCCCAGGGGATCCCAGGGATGGTGCTTCATCCTGACCAGGGGATTTTGGGGAGTGACAAGGGTAGGTTTATCCCCCATGTCCCTCAAATCAAAGCATGAGGTGTTTTTTCTGTAAACAGTCAAGATTCCAGCCAGCAAGCAGCTGTCAGTGTTGGGCTCCTGGAGACAGGCATCCAGCACTAGATTGGCCTGTGGCTGCTCTCCCCAAGGCAGCAAGACTGGGCAGGGAGCAAAGGCCACAGTCTGGTCCAGTGGCTGGATCCCAGGGGGATCCCTGTGGCCCTGCCCCAAAGCTGTCCCTGTCACCGTGCCAGGCTCTGCTAACAGGAGACGTGCAGGCAAACTGAGACTGGGTTTGCTCAGATGGAGAGAAAAGTGGGACAAGCTTTTCTCCTTTCCCTCCACTACCTCTGAGTTCACATCAAACTGCTTCTTTGAGGCCAGACACTTTTCTGTCTCAAATCTGCCTGGAGCAGGGCTGTGCCAATCCACACTGCCTGTACCCCAACCTTCTCTGCTGCTCAGCCTCACATCTGTAGATTTAATCTATATGCCACATCTATAGAATTAATCCTGTCTGATAAATGAAACCCTGAAGTGTATTTGCAGACAACACCATTACAGGGTAGGGGTGAGCCATTCAACACCTTGAAAACAGGTCTGGGCTTTTTTCCAGAGAAAAGGTTCAGGTGCTTAAGCTCAGTTTCAGGATAAAGACCAGCTTTGTGCTATTTGTGTTGAGGGAGAGAAAGGACAGCAGGCAGAGGAGAGCACTTTGCTCTTCATGTAGGACCACAAAGTCATCCTGCTGCTTCCCACTCATCCTTGGTCTCTCCTTTGGAGGGAGCACAGATTTGCCTTTGCCCTGGGGCCAGGAAGACCTGGAGCAGGAGGGACAGAAGCTTCAGGTGGGCACAGGTCTGTGGTGGGCTTTGAGCAACCTCCTTCAGCAGCCCTCCAGCAGGTTTGGAGGGTCAGTTGCTCTGGGGAGGGCTTGGGAGCAGCTCAGAGGCAGCTCCTGGTTTGGGGGCATTGCTTGCTCTGCATCTTTCAGCCCCAGACCCAGTGAAGGGCTGGCACGTGGGCCAGGACAGGATAAACACTGCAATTAATCAGGCACAGAGTCTGATGCCCTGGGAGACCTGTGCTTGTTGTAATTAGAAATCATCACATCACAGGCACCTCCATCCTGTCTCCTAACTCTCTCCTGACTTCCTTCCCCTCTCCCAAGGCTCCCAGCCAGCCCAGCCTGCTCTGGACATCCTCCTGTCTCTTTTGTCCCAGGACTGGGATTTTCTTTTGCAGAAACCCAGGTGTGAAATAGAACTGCTGCATGCAGAGGGCTCTGCCAGCCAGTGTGCAAATGCTGCTGTGCACTTCTCTGGACCAACTGCTTAAATGCTTAATGAGCCCTGGGGAGAAATCTTTCCCTGTGAAAGATTCAAGTTCTCTGTTGCCTTCAGTTTAGGGCCATGTCAGCTCTCCTTTCCCTTTTTTAATGCTCTGACCAGTGAAAATAAGGGAGAGCAGGCACAGCCTCATCACTGTTTCCAAGGAAAGCAGCAAAACAAACAGGAAAACCCCTCGTGCCTGCACTGGGGGAGTGAACATCCCCTGCACCCCGGGGGGACACGGAGGCAGACTCCCTCAAAGCAAACATTTTGAGGCATTTAATGGGGTGTGAAATTAATGCTGGAGAAAACCCATCCTCGTGGGTGGCTGTGCAGTGCTGCCAGCCTGGGGCTCTCTGTGGCTGCCCAGCCTGAGCCCAGTTTGGACACTGTGTTGTCATGAACTGTCACTGTTCTCCCAGTGTCCTGCTGGTCCCTGCCTTTCCCTGGAGAAGCTGTGTAATGGGCTGTGGGTGCTTTCCTTTCCCAGCAGGACCAAAAATCATCTCATTGCAATGAGTAGCAAAGGGCTCAGTAACTCTAGTGGTGCTTTGGTGGAGGGACTGTGCCCCACTGGCACCAGAGCATGGGCAGAGAGCCCGAAGATGCCCCCATTCCTTAGCAGGGCACTGGGTTCAGGTGTGGACACCAGAGGGACAGGGCAGGATGTCCCTTTCTGTGGCCTGGAAGGTCATAGGGGATATTTGGAGCTGCTCCCAAAGGAAGGTGGCACCATGGTGAAGGAGGAGGGGACAGGTGGCCCTGGGGACCCCAGTGGGGGCTCGCTGTTGATGCAGCAGTGCCAGCAGGACCCAGCAGGGCAGGGTGACCCAGACAGGATTGCAAGGTGAACTGAGACATCAGTCCCAACTCCAGCAAATGTTGCTCTACGATTCTGTGGCACTTTTCCAGGCTAAAAATACCCCTGATTGCTGGTGCTGGGGGTGGGCTCTGCGTGCAGTGGCTGTGAAGGGACACTCTGTGCTGCAGGGCTGGCCAAGGGCAGCTGGACCATCCTGCTGGGGTGGTCCTGCCAGCAGCCAGGGGGCTGCCCCTCCTGCTCCATGAGCAGCCAGGCACAGAGGTCACCTCTCCTCTCGCTCCAGATGACCTGGCTCCTCTCTCCAGGGCTGTGCCAGATGCAGCTGCTCATCCATCAGTCCCCAAAATACTCAGTGAGCACTCTGAGCTGTGTTTCAGCCCAGCACTGGGGTCTTTGCTGATCCCAGGGGGTCACTTAGGCTCATCCTGGAGCTCCTCAGGGATGTTGCAGCAGGGCTCATTTTCCTGACGAGGTGCAGTGAGGCCTGAGGACTCAGCCCATCACTGTGGTCGTGGGGCTGATGCCTTGGGAAGGCTCATCTGAAACAGGGACTAGAGAATAAAGTAGATATTTATTGAAAGGCCTCCAGGATCCACCTTGGGCAGAACAAGAGCCTGACCAGGGCTACACCCAAGGTGGACCCAGAATGGTCACAAAAACGGCAGAATGGTCACAAGATCTTACATTTTTATAAGTTTTACTCCATTTGCATATTGGGGTTTAATTGTCCAATTCCAGCTTCAGGTTGTGAGGTCCCATCCTTCTTGTTTCTCCCATTTGTGCTTTTGGGGCTGAAAGTTGTCCTTGGTGTGCAGCAGGAAAAGGATTTGTTTTGTGTCCCTGCTCTGTGCAGAGCTGAGTGACACTGACTGTGAGCTCAGAGCTGCACCCCTGGGCAGCACAGAATCTGAAATACAGGAAAGGTAAAACCTAAGGCATCAGGGCTGCTGCATGTGCTAAGGAAATGTGCCCCCAGACCCCCCACACAGCTGTGGGGGGACATCACTGGGCTGAGGGGACACTTCTCTGTCCCTGTGTGTCTGAGCTGCTGGGGAGCTGGGTTTGGGACACTGGAGTGGGTGGCTGGAGGGGACAGGGTTGATGAACCCCTCTAAGGCTTGGATGCAATCCCAGCCTGGCAGGATCCAGCTGGGTCAGCCCCACTTCAGTGCCCTCCTGGCCATGGGGAGCAGCTTAGTCCTGCTGCTCACTCAGAGCATCCTGGAGCCCCTGAGCACCTTCCCTGCAGGCTGGGAGGTCTTTCAGCTGTTGTTCTGAAAGACATCAAAGAAAAGAGAGTCCAGTGCTCATTCTTCAAAACCACCCCCTCACCAACAGGTGCTCATCCTCATCTGTCTAACATATTTCTGATATTTTCTGGTATTTTATTTTATTCAAGAAACTGTTTTGTGCATGTCCCACATCCAACCAAGGGACTGCCACCCTGGCCTGAAGGCATGGACTGGATGGTCCCAATTTTCCTTTGGCTGCAGATCCTGTGTCTCCTGCTCTGCTCTGCTCTGGGTGGACTCTGGGTTGTGTTTGCAGACAGAGCAAGCGAGGAGGGAACTGCAGGCAGAGGGAAGGTGGAGCAGTGGCACTGCCTGATCCTGTGACCTTGGCAAGCCAGCAGGGATGAACAGGGAGATTTAATTTAGATAAGTGTCAAGCGAGACTCTTGGGGAGAGCAGCAAAGCCTGGCACAGATTCCAACCCCCTCAGAGGACACCTCCCTTCCCCAGGGTGCTGGCCTGACCCCTGCTTTGGCTGCCACCAGCATTTCCAATGACTCTGGAGGAAAACTACTGGGTTTTGACACTGCAAGACCCCTCAGTCTAACCTCTGCCTTCCCCTCACCCACTGCAGCTCTTTGCCCAGCCTGGGCATGGTAGGAGAGTTTCTGCTGTGCCAAATCAGTGCCTCAGCAAGTGCTGGGATAAGGAGAGGCAGTGGGGGAGTGGGGACAGGGTCAGCGTGGTCCCCCAGTCTCCTCCCCACTTGGGGCACCCAGCTCTGTGCATCCTTGGCCACGGTTGCCATGGTGATGCACATCTCTCCCTGCAGCAGGAGTTTGGTGAGCTCTGTTCACTGCTCTGGCTTTCACAGCCCTCCTGCCCTCAGCCCCAGCAGTCTCCAAGCAGGAAGGCAGAAGGAGATCACCAGGAGCAGACTGGGTGCCTTTCCCTGTAGGCTGCCTGTCCCCACCTCACTGGATGGGACTGGTTTTATTTTGTCTTCCACTAGAGACCCCCAGGAGGGACAAGTTTGGAAAATGGAACTTTACACATCAGGTGGCAAGTGCAGGGAAGAAGGAGTAAGAAATCAGGCCCTGTGCCCCTACTGCTCCCCTCCACCTCAGCACGGCCTCTGTGCTGGAGATGGAGGATTTATTCAGATGCAAATCCTCCCACTGCTGCCCAGCAGGTCAGGCAGCTGGTTCCAGGGGGAATATTGGCCGTGGGATTCAGTGTGTGGAGCTGCCACGGTGGCACCTGCATCCCACAGAGCTGGCAGATGTCACTGTGCCAGAGAAGGCCTGGCTGGGAGGGGACAGTGTGCTGGGTGCCACTCGGGTGCTGTTGGTCTTGTGGCTGCAGGGGATGGTGCCATGAGGATCTGACTGTGATCCCGGCTTCATCCCCACCCCATCCTCTGCCTCCCACTGCTGTGGGCTCTGTGCTGCCTGTTCTGGGCTCCGGGCTGCAAGGGGTGTCTTAGTGTCCTGGGTTGTAGTGTAAGATATGCACAAAGTATTCTATCACCATCTTCATCAACTGTTGAAACCAATTGTTGAAGCAGTGTTCTCCCAGGTTCCCCCTCCCTCTTCTCTTAATGGGTTTTCTGTTAATGGCCCAGCACCCCCCTCAGCATCTCTGGCCCTCCTGTGGGCTCTAGGACAAGTTAACACCTCCTTGGCTGTTTGGAAGCACATGAATTCACCTGAGCCTTTTCAAATGGGCAGCAAGAAATAAATGGGGGCAGCCCAGAACTGAGCCTGGTGCTGGCATTGCCTCCCTCTCCAGAGCACACTGCAGCTTCACAGGGACAGAGCAATCCTGGGCTGTGTTTGCTGTTCTCACACACCGTCCCCTTCAAGGAGGCAGGATGACATTTGTCTTTCCCTTCCAGGATTTTCTGAAAAGTAAATGAGAACAGTTCAAGAATATGACCCCACGAATGGCAGAGTGGGAGAGTAATGAACAGCCTGGAAAACATCAGAGTGAGGCATCTGTTTACCCTCCAGTAGAAAGAAAATCAAGGAGAAAGGCAGTGGATGTGAAAGGCAAATCTGCTGGAAAAGGAGCCGGGGGGAAAGAAATCCCCTTCTCCACAAACCTGTAATTAATCTGAGGGACTCACTGCACTGAGCGAGAAGGTTTGTGGGAATTTCTTTTGAAATTAAAAACCAGACTAAGAAAGCTGTTTGTAGCCCTGTGTTATCCCCAGTTTCTGCAGTAAATAACAGGGCTGTTTGGTGGATAAAAGGGGCAGTGAGCAGCCAGGAAGGCTTCCAGTGCCTGGGCTGTCCTCCCATCAGCTGGGCCCTGGATAAGGGCACTGCCTGTGCCATTGCTGGCACCTCTTGGGTCACCCTGGGTTCTGCTGCCAGCAGCTGCCTGAGCCCCTGATCCCCCAGGCACCAACACAGCCTGAACACCTGCACTCACCTGGCTGACACAGCCTGTGAAGGGCGTGGGGACAGCAGTGAGGCTCCTGCTTGTGTCACCCCTGGGATGGCAGACACCCTTCCCTGAGCATGGCTGGGGGGCTGGTGGTCCCTGCTGCCCCCCAGGCACAGTGCACAGGCTGGACAAGATCTTCCAAAATTAAAAACTTGGCAGGTTTAAAAAAAAAATCAGGCTCCTGCAGAGGGAAACATCAGCAAGAGACACCAAAACAGAAGGGCAGACATCTGCTCAGCTTCCCTGAAGGGTGACTGCGTGGGAGGTGAGCTTGTCCCTGCTGGCCAGCACCTCCTCAGGTCCCAGATAAAGGCTGGACAGGCAGGAGATGAGTGCTGGTGCCAGGTAGGAGGGCTCTGTCCCCAGTTATCCAGGAGGGCTTTGCTACAGGGGAGGGTCCTGAGAGCCCCAGAGCATCGCTGGGGGGCTCAGGGTGCAGGAGTGCTGAACCTCACAAAGGTTTGAGCCTCTCCTCTCCTGAGCAGCTTCTCCCTGCCCTTCCTCTGTCATCCTGCAAACACTGGCCTGTCTGTCTGTCCTTCAGCATACCTCCTCTGTCCTCTGAGAGCCTCCACCAGGCTTCTTCCTTTTTTTTTTTTAATTCAATTTTTATTAGCACATTTTTGCAGCCTTGTAGCAACCCGGGAATACAAATAGGACAGTGAGGACAGCCAGGCTCCGGGGGGAGTCCTTGGCATCCCGGGAGGAGCAGCTGGACAGATGCTGCCTGAGCCACCCCAGCCTGCCCACAGTCACTGTCTCCTCTTGCTTTTGTCAGGGCCACCTGGGAAAAAAGGGGATTTTTCAGGGCAGGAAAATCCCCTTCCTGGCCGGGGTGGTTTCACCCTGCTGGTGGGTGAAGCAGGGGCGGGTGGGTGAGGAGGAGAGTTAAAATCAGCAGCAGATGACAAGAAATTCATCCTGACCGGGGAAGAGAGTGGCTAAAAATAGCAGCAAGGTTCTCAGCTGTGACAAGACAGGCTGGGATTTCTCCTGCTGACAGATGTATAATGGATAAGGGATCTGCACGTGCTGCTGCTGCTGCCTCTGGGGTGCACCCAGGGCTGTGCCTGGGTTTTGGGGAGCACAGTGGAGGGGCTGACTGTGTTTTGCAGGGTCAGCACACTCTGATTATGACCACTGTGCATCTTTGAAAACCCAGCCCCGTGCCCAGGGGAGTGCAGAAAATGAAGAGTGCAGCCCCCGTGGGGCTGTAAGCAAAGAAATCAATTACCAGGGAATAGAAATCCTCCCTGAAAGGGCAGGAAACCCCCTTCTCCCAGCTGGCCTGGCTGCTGCCTCCTGCCTCATGCCAGGGAGGGCTGCCTGCATGCCCAGCTCATGCTGGGAGGGGGTAGGACAAGCAGGAGGGTGTCCTGTGCCAGCAGAGTGATGAGACAAGTGTGACAGCCTGTGGTGATCGTGGATGGGGTGGCTGCACACAGGGACAGGGACAAGGACAGGGAGGATGCTTTGGTCCTCTGCCCCACATGCTGCTTCTTGCTTTTCCATCTCACTTCTTTGCCCTGAAGTAGTGGATGGCATGAACCAGTGGTGCCTGTGTGGCTGTCTCTCTGCCATTGATGTCCCTTTGCCATTGATGTCCCTTTGCCACTGATGTCCCTTTGCCATTGATGTCCCTCTGCCATTGATGATGTCCCTTGCTTGTCCCCCCAGCCCCAATCTTGCCTTCCCCACAGCCCAGGGAAAGTTTGAGCTGCAGCTGCAGCTGTGAAGAGAAAAACCCACAAAGATTCCAGAGAATTTCCACGTGGGGAGTGTGTTTAGAGATGTGTGTGTGCACCCATCCAAATATTTCATTTTGGTGCAGCCCTTTGCAGCATCCCAGTGCAGATTGTGGATTGTGGGGAAGGAAAACCTCCTCCAAGCCTTGCCCCTCCCTGTCAGCCCCTCACAAAGGGCAAAGTGTGGCAGTGCAAGGCTCTCTTAATGAGGGCTCATAACTAATTTCCCCAGGGGGTGGGGGCGGTTTTGAATGTAATTGGGCACTGCCCAAGGGTCGGAACAAATTGCAAGGTGATCCATATTGATTTATAAGCACGTTTATTTTTACCAGCCTGGCGTGTTCCCCTCCTGGCTGGCGAGCAGGGATGAGTCCTCCCTTCCCCACCTGAGAGGCAGCAGTGTTTTCTCTGGCAGGGACCAGCCGACAAGAGAGCTTTGATGTGGGCTGGCAGGCTCCCTGCAGCTCCCCCGGGGCCTCATCCGGGCAGGGGCTGAGCTGCAGGATGGCTCTGAGCAGGCAGCAGTGTCGGGTTTGCAGCAGAGGCTCTCACAAACTGAAATGCAAAGGGAGGGGGATGCAATAAAGGTTTTCCAACACCCCCACGGGTGCCCCCGTGGTGCAGGTTTGGGGTGGGCTGTGGGATGCCCACCCAGCTGCTTGGGGCACCATGCTGCCACAGGAAAGGCAACTCCAAACATTTTCCTGCACATTTTCTTCTCCCTCAAGCCCTAGAAATCCAAGGGGGGAATTTCTCCCTTTTCCTTGCCTTGCAGCCCTGCTCTGGAGCATCTGTGGAGCACTGCCAGGAGGTGCTGGGCTGGTCACTAATGACAGGGCCAGGGGGATTCCATCCCATCCACCTGCTGACAAAAAGTGCCCAACAGCCAAGAATTTTAATTTCTGCCATTCTGTGCAGAAATCACAGTCCCTCTCAGCTGCTCACCTTGTGCCCAATGAGGTGAAACTCCCACTTCCCTCCAGAGTGCTCAGAAGAGTCAGCAAGCCTGGAATTTCTGGAAATTTTTTGGAAACAAAAAGAGGGGCTGATATGTTTTTGCCCCATGCAGTATTTAATTCTTTTCTTGCATTTTATATGTTTTATTTACGGGGGAATTTTTATGTAACACTTTTCCCTCCTGGTGGCTGGGGGTTCCCTCTGGGCTTCCCTGGGATGCAGGCAGGGCTCTGCTGGTTTCCAGTGGCTGGAGGGGATCTAGTTATTTCCAAAGGGGTTTTGCAAGTCTGTCACCTTCCCAGGGGGGTTTTGGGGAGATCATGGCCAGGTGACATCTCTGCCAGGCCACCTGGGTGCCACCTTGGGAGGAAAGGGAGTTGCCACAGTGGTGGCAGAGCTCTGTTGTCCCCTCCCATTCCACACCTGGCTGAGGACACCAGGTGGCCCCTCTGCCTTCCTCCAGTGGGAAACTGAGGCAGGGAGTGGTGCAGTGGGGCCAGGAGCTGGTGTGGGGTGCAGTTGGCCACCCCAAAACCCTGACACCATTTGCACAGATGCCCAAATGATGTTTTCCCCCCCAGCCCACCTGCGGGCAAGCCAAGGGATGGATTTTGGGTTGGAGGGGAAGGGGCAGGGTCCCCATAGGGTGGCCCACCCTGGTCCTGGGCTGCCACAGCCCAGAGAGTCCCCAGCCCAGCAGTGTCCCCGAGCCCAGGGACAGCCAGGCCCTGCCACCTCGCTGCCTGGCACAAAGTGGGGCATTGAGGGACACAGCAGGGCTTTGTCCACCCTGTGCCTGCCGGGAAGGGGCCGGTTGCCCTCTGCAGGCTCCCTTGGCCCTGTGCTGCCTGCACAGCTGCAGGGGGCCTGGGGCACCCATGGGATATGGGGCACCCATGGGATATGGGGCACCCAAGGGACCAGGCTGCACCTGCTGCAGCCCTGAGGCCATGGGGTGTCCCCAGCAGAATGTCATCGCCCCATGGGGGTCACGGGGCTGGGGAGAGGAGCTGCAAGGTGCCCATCAAAAAGGGGGAAAGGTTCCAGTTTGGAGCCCCCAAAGCTGAAAGCAGGTCCCTGGGATGGGGAACCCCTCTTCCTTTGACACTGCAAGACCCCTCTGCCAGAAGCTGGGAACCAGGGAGGTGACATGGGGACACCACAGGACCAAGACTCCCACCCTGCCTCAGTGGGCAGCTTGGACCAACACAGCCTGGTGGGCTTGGGGGATGTCCCCAGAGCCACCAATGAGGGGGGACAAGCCCTTCCCCTGCCCCCCAGGCTGCTGTCTTACTTGTGCAAAAGCCTTTTTCCCCCGAGATCACAGAGTGTGGCCCAGGCACCCAGGAGCTGGCAGCCAAGGGGTGCTGGGGGGGCCGGGGGAGGGCGGGCCCGCTCCCTTTAAGGGGGGTGGCTGTCACTCAGAGAGCCCTTTTCTTTGCTGGAGAGCTGAACAGGCACCCAGAGGGGGAAATCCAGGGCGTGGGACCGCCTGGCAGGGGAGGGCTCCACACCAGCACCGAGGCAGCAGAGCGGGCGGTCGGGGCACTTGACTAAGTCCAGCACCATGGGTGAGTATCAGGGGAGGCTGGGGGCCACCTGGGGGGCTGTTGCTGGTCCTTATCCCACCTGAGGGGCCATATCCCAGAGCAGAGCCCACTGAAAGTTTCCTCTGGCACTGGTGAGGTCCTGGTGACCCCGGTGTGCTCATGGGAGGATGCCTTGGCATGGAGAGGGTGATGGTTTTTTTCCCAAGGCATTTTTTTGTCTGTTGCTGGTCCTTGTCCCACCTGGAGACCTTATCCCAGAGCAGAGCCCACTGAAAGTTTCCTCTGGCACCGGTGAGGTCCTGGTGACCCCGGTGTGCCCATGGGAGGATGCCTTGGCATGGTGAAGGTGATTTTTTTTCCCAAGGCAGTTTTCTGTCCCTGTGTGCTGTCTGTGGGGGCAGATGCCATCCCCACAGCCTGTCCCACCCGAGCCCTGAGCTCATGGACTGGAGAGATGAGAGCTCCTGCCAGCCCCAGGTCCAGGCAGGGCACTGAGCCTGTCACAGCCTTGGGAAAACAGAGCCACACCTTGTGCCTCAGTTTCCCTACTGATAACAGCAGGGCTGTATCAGTACACTCACCAGTGCACCCCTGGGGTGTTGGGGCTGCTCTGTTCCTGGGGGTGCCTCGTGCTGCTGGCCCCCTGCCTCCTCCTCCTCCTGTCTGCAGCACGTTCTTTGGTTCTGGCAGCAGCAGAGGCTGGGTACAAGGCTCAGGATTGTGTGGCACAAGGGCTCTTTCTCCCCTCCTTTCCCCTCCCCAGGCTCCCCTACTGCAGTTTCCCCAAGCAGAGGGGCTGTGGCAGGCCCTGTCACATCCCAGGATTCACAGCAATCCCCTGGGAATGGAGCTGTTCCCTGCCCCAGAGTGGGCACCTCTGTGCCATCTCCCAGGGGGCCAAAAATAAAACCAGAAAAAGCCAGTTTGGCCCCTGTGGGTCCCGGCGAGGCTGGGAGCAGCTCTGGCCAGGATGAAGGAGGCCCCCCCTGGATCTGCTGCGTCCAAGGCAAACAAGAGGGAGGGGTCCCAGCACTCCCCTATAGCACTGCCTTTGTTCCCTGTTTGCTCTTGGCATGGGGCAGCCACTGGGGTGGCAGTGCCAGGACAATTCCCCATTGTCCTCGGTGCCACTGCACAACCTTGCTCCCAGTGGGGAGGGGAGAGCTGGCCAGGACCCCGCGGCTCTCTTGTCCTCCTGGGGAGGAGATAAGCACTGTGGGATTTGTGGAGGCAGCGTGGGTTTGGTGTGGGTGCGTTTTTGGCATTCAAGGCAGAAATTCTATGCCCAGATGGGATGTGCCCAGGCAGCCACTGTGCCCTCTGGGCAGTGGGGTGCCAGAGCCCCTGTCTCAGGGGAGGGCAGCAGTTTCCCTGTGTGCAGGTGACACACAGCCAGGGCAGCAGCTTTGTCACAGCTTAGCTGGAGCCAAATGCTGGTGGGTGCAAACTCACCTGGCTGTCTGCCCCCAAAGCAGACAGGAGAGCAGCTGGCTGGGCACCTCCAGACCCAGCCCACCGGGAAACTGAGCCAACACTCCTGCCTGTTAGAGCCCTGACGTGCAGAAGGAGCAGGTGCCCATGGCCTCACTGCTGAAAAAACCCAGCATTTAGGCACTGCAAGCAGCACTCTGCTGCGTGTCCTTGCTTTCCCTGCCCACACACAGGTCCTGGAGGACTAAACCTATTACACAAGTGCTGTCATTTGTGGAACTAACACGGCTCCTTCCTACAAACACATCTGCCTGCATAAAGGGGTGGCTGCAGCCTGAGCTGCCTGCAGGGTGCCAGGCAAGGCACCAGTGCCCAGGGTACCACCTGGAAGCCCAGGGTGCTCGGGGTGTGTGCTGGCTCCTGCTGTGCTGGCCCAAGCAGGGCCACCTTGCTGGATCTTCCCTGGGGTTTGTCTCTGTGGAGGCGCTGGGTTCCCCTCCATCTTCGATGGCAAAATAAAGCTGCAGGCAGCTGGCGTGGCTGCAGCCAGGCTGTGGTGGCAGTGGGGAGCCCATTAGCAGCTCATTTGCCAGGTCCCACTGGCATTATGCTACATCACGCTCTATTTCCATCTGTTTGTCACGGGTCAGCATGGCTGGCTCTCCTCAGCTCCTCAAACCCCCCGTGCCCCACACTGCCACCATCCCTGGGCACCCTTGGGTGGGCACCTGAGCTGCTTAGAGAGCTCTCAGAGGAGCTGCTGGGTTTGGCTCTACAGCACTGCAATAGGTCATTTCTGGGGTTTTCCTTTATCCTGTTTCCCTCCTCCTGCCAGACACCTTTCTCCCACTGCTCTCCTGCCCCTGAGCTGCTCCAAGCAATCCTTGTGCTGGCAGTCCTGTCCCACCTCACCTCTTTTCTCCACAGGTTTACTCGAGTGCTGTGCCAGATGTCTCATTGGGGCACCCTTTGCTTCCTTGGTTGCCACTGGCCTGTGCTTCTTTGGGGTAGCACTGTTTTGTGGCTGTGGGCACGAAGCCCTCACAGGCACCGAGCAGCTCATCGAGACCTACTTCTCCAAAAACTACCAGGACTATGAGTTTCTCATCGATGTGTAAGTAGCCTGCTTGCACTGGGGCCCCTCACAGCTTTGTCCTGCTCTGTGTTGAGGTGTCTGGCTGGGCTGGCCAGGGCCAGGCTCTCACCCAGGCACACCCCAAGCTGCCTTTGCCCATGGCTCCATGCTCCAAGTGGCCGCTTGTTTTCATTTCACACCAGTTTTTATCTGACCCTTGCTAGGTGTCCTGGGTAGAGCTGGACCTCTGCACTGGGTAGGTATGGAGGATGTGGAGGAGTCATGGCACCTTGCTCACCACAGTTTTGCCCCAGCTTGCTCTTCTTGTGGCTTCACCCTCTGTTTTGGGACAACGTGGGGAGGGAAAGGACACACACACACAGGGCTGAGCTCTCCAGCACCGCCCTGGCACCTGAACACCACTCCTCTCCTCCCACAGCATCCACGGCTTTCAGTACTTCATCTATGGCACAGCTGCCTTCTTCTTCCTCTACGGAGCCCTGCTGCTGGCCGAAGGCTTCTACACCACCGGCGCCGTCCGGCAAATCTTTGGGGACTACAGGACCACCATCTGCGGCAAGGGCCTCAGCGCAACGGTAACTGGGGGCCCGAAGGGGAGGGGAGCGCGAGGCCCCCAGCGAGCTCACTCGTGGCAGCGGGTGTGTCATTGTTTGGGAAAGTGGCTAGGACATCCTGACAAGGTGATCTTAACCGGGGTTCGGCGACCCCTTCGCTCGGGTTCACCGCGCTCGGTGCGGCCGCAGGGCAGGAGACCGCGGCCGCCCGGGTTTTGGGATGGTCCCCAAAAGGGAAGCACAGCCCTGCTGTCCTGCCCCCCAGGCCCTGCTGGGGATCAAAGCAGCCCAAATGGTTTAATGAAACTGTTTTGTGTTTAAAGATAGGCAGGGAGGATCAGAGCATCACTGCAGTGGTGGCAGCTCGAAGCTCTATGGCACCCGGTACCCCTGGGATCGTTGGATCTTCGCTGGGCTTGGGGACCACGATAAAGTTCTGGCAAAGGGATCCTGTGGCCTGGGGGAGCAGAGGGGGCATGGCTGTGGTTCCCTCGGGGGCTGGTTGGGGTGGCACCATGGAGGGAGGGCAGGAGAGCCACGTTGACATTCCAAGGCAGCTTTTGGGGCTGCCCTCCCGCAGATACCAAACCCTGCTTGGCCCTGGCCACGGTTACTCCCTCCCGCAAACGGGGCAGCCATCCCTGCTGCTGCTGGTCACCCCCATGCACACACTGCTGGGCTGAATCTGGGACTGGCACTGCTCCTGTGAGCTGCAGGAGCCCCCAGCTTGGGCTGCTGTCCTGTGCTGCCTGCCGGGGACACGCTGGGTCTGGCAGAACTGGGTGCAGGCAGCATCGCAGTCCCCCACCCTGCCCCACGCCCTCCCCTGCCTGGGGAACCTCGCGCTCCCCTGTCCGTGTCCTTGGCCACTCGATAACCACTCCCCTGCCCGCGTTTGTCCTGCCCCCTGCAGTTTGTGGGCATTACCTACGTCCTGACCATCATCTGGCTCCTGGTGTTCGCCTGCTCCGCCGTGCCTGTCTACATCTATTTTAACACTTGGACCACCTGCCAGTCCATTGGCAACCCCACCAAGACCTCGGCCAGCATTGGCACCCTGTGTGCAGATGCCAGGATGTACGGTGAGTGCTGGCTTAACCCCCCAGGAGCTGCAGGTCAAGGCAGAGGAGAGGGGATGGAGGGAAGGGCCCAGGTGTGCTGGGTGGGATAAAGCAGGGCAGGTGCTGAAGAGTCCTGAAGTGCTGGGGGTTGTGTGATGGGTGGCTGCAGGAAGCTGAGCAAGGAAGTCAGCTATGCCCTGCTCACCTGGCTCCCACATCTCCACAGGTGTCCTGCCCTGGAATGCTTTCCCTGGCAAGGTGTGTGGCTCCAACCTGCTCTCCATCTGCAAGACCAGCGAGGTGAGTAACTCCTGCTACCTCACGTGTGCCCCTCAGTGGGACACATTGGCTCTGGCCTCCCCAGGCAGCACATGGGGACCCCCTGAACTCACACCCTCCTCTTCCCTTGCAGTTCCAGATGACTTTCCACCTGTTCATCGCAGCCTTCGTGGGGGCAGCTGCCACGCTGGTCTCACTGGTGAGTCAGTGCTCCCCCTGCCCGGCCGTTCTTCTCCGCCTGGCAAAGATGTGGGGGAAAAGGACAGCGGAGGTGGTGGGCATGGATGGGACAGCAGAGCCTGTGCTCGTGTCATTTGCTGGCACGTAAGTGCAGATGGTGAATCCAGGCCATAAGGCAGAGGTGGCTGCAGGAGGGGATCTGGAGAGGCTTTAGGAGACCACCAGGGAGAGGTCCTGCTGCCAAAGCACTGAGTGTGCTGCCTTTCCCCAGCTCTCCTCTTGCTGTACACCAGTAACACAACTCTGCAGTGTCCCAACGGGGCTGTGGGGCTCTGCAGGGCACTGCTCTGTTGGGATGTGGGGCTGGGGGCTGCCCCCTCACTCCCTCTTTTCCTACCCACAGGTCACCTTCATCATCGCCGCCACCTACAACTTCGCAGTGCTCAGGCTGATGGGCCGAGGCACCAAGTTCTAGCCCCAGTGGCGGAGCCCAGCCAGACCAAACGCCCTTCTTTTGTCTAACCCCGAGGCTTTAACACTGCAGCCACCTGACACCAGGTCTCCTGCCTTAACTCTGCCTTCGCTGCTGACTCCCCTCCTCTTCCTCCCTCGCATCCATTGTGCTGAGCGTGACCAGGAAGGAGAGCTTCCCACCAATGGACGCCTCTTCATGCACTTTTCTCTCGTTGCTCATCCGTAACCGGTTCGCTCTAGAGCCAAGCCCATCAAAACCAGCCAGAGAAGAGGAGGGACTTATTCCAGTGTCCCAGTGTTGCCTAGGGATGAGCAAAGGCCTTCGAGCTCCTGGGAGGAAGAAATCCATGTAGGTTGCTCCGTGAGTAGCAGGAGGCTGCCTAGAGAGAAAAGGAAGTTGGCCCAGTCCTGGTACCATTGTTAGAGACTCTCCTGGAGCTGTCTGCTGTCACCACCCATGGATGGAGAATAAGAGAAGGATTTTTTTTTCCCTTAGCAGAGAAAGATGAGTTTAACCTAAATCACCTGCTGCAGCCACGGCAAAGGGAGTTCAGTGCAAGGATCTTCCCAGTGTGGAGAAGAGAGTGCTGATCCCAATGCTGATAAAGCCCTAACCCAGCTGCCCTTATTAAAGCCTAAAGGAGTTTGGTGTCTCTGTATACAAGGGGAACTCTTGGCTTTACCCTCCAGGCAGCAGAGAGGCAGCAAATAGGTTTGACTGAGGAGGGGACACCTCTGCAGCAAGCCCTGGGAGTGTAAAGCCAGAGCCATCCCTCCGTAGGCAGGGGATAACCCTCGGGACCGCGTGCCTTGCCTGCCCTGCCAGTGCCCTTCACAATGGTGCTCTTCTCTGGGGTGATGTCTGCTTCTCTAACCTCACTGAGCTGGGGAGCCCGGCTCGCTTCTCCCCCTTGTCCAGTCTAACTGCCCCTCCTTCTGTCCCCCTCGTCCCCTCACTTTTTTTTCCTGCGAGTCAGGACAGCTGTCTTGTGCCTGCCAGGGTGGGAGGGACTGGCAGCATCTCGCTTCCAGGTGAAACCCATGGAGGAATTTGAGGAGGGAAGGAAAGGTGGCGGTTTGGGGGTGGCAGGGTGCAAACACAGCCTGTCTCTGCAATTCAGATCCTTTCTGGTGCCAGTCTTTTCTCATGGAGAGGGGTAGGGGGGTGAGGGGTTGGGTGGAGACCTCCATGACTGTTCTTCAGCTGGAGGAAAGCCCTCTGGCTGGGTAGCATGGGTCCAGCCAGACCTGCAGAAGTGCTGTTTCCAGTGCTCCCTGACAACTGGTGATCTGTTTTGCTCTCCCTGCCTCTCTCCTTTTAACATTAATCTTTGTGTTTATTTATTGGAGAAACTACTTTCAGTGGCAGACTGTAGCTCCATCTTGCATGGATTTCTTTTTTTTCTTTTTCATGTCTGTATTATTGTTATATATATTTTTAAGTGCTGGTTTCAGCAGGGGCAAGGATAAGGAGGCAGATCTGCTGAGCAGTGCATTTGAAGGATCCTTGCCACCAGGAATGCTGAAATAGGTTGGCCAGGCTACCAACGCACACGGGATGGGGAGGGGGGAGATGCCAGGAGGGGTGGCAGGGTGGGGAGAAACCAGTCAAGATCTGGAAATTCACATCAGTGCTATCTCTCTTGGGGGGTTTGCTGGGGGTGTTTTTTAAATCCATTTAACAAAAAATAACCAGGTCCTCCTTCCCACCCTTGTCCCCAGACCCCACACACGCACACACATGTACACACACACACACACACACATGCAAAAAGAGTTAATCAACTGAAAGTGTTCCCCTCATTTCTGATCTAGAATTTCAACTTGTTAACCAGCAATAAAAAGGAGCAAGTTTTTAGAGACTTATCTTACAAGATGTATTTTATAAAAATTAAAGAAAATACATTAAAATTAAGAACACTCTGAACAAGATGTACGTCTGCCTGTCCATTTGTTGTGCTGGCTTTCCCACCTCCCACCCCCGACAGGAACAAAAGAGGAGAGGCTCTCCAGGGAAAGAGAGGCTGCAGAGGAGAAGGTCTCAGAGGAGCAGCACTTGCTGATCCATGTGTGGGCCAGCAGCCCCTGCAGGGCTCTGCCCACTCCAGCCACGAGGTTCATAACTCTGACTTCAAAATCATTGTTCCCAGCTGAGGTGGGGGCTGCTAAAAACCTCTTATTTCTCCTCCAGCCACCCTGAGGAAAGCTGGGGTCTTGTAGCAGCTGCTTGCTTGTGTTTGGTGGTTCTGCTGCCCTTTAACACTCTGCCCACGTGCCCACAGCCTCTGCTGTGTCTCGTCATGTAGCACAACAAAACCACAACAAAACTAACAGGACAGCTCGAGCCAAGCTGGCTTGGCACTGAGGCAGCATGTGTGGGATGAACATGTCCAGAGCCATGCAGAGTGGGCGATTCTCTGGCTTGCAGAGAGCCCTGTGTGGAACAGGATGGTCTTGTTTAGGCACACGGGCACACTGGACTGTCACAGAGCCCTGCATGTCCTGTCTGTGGATCTGTGGTGCCATTTGCTGCAGGATTGTTAATGGTGTGCACAAGGGCATCAGCTGCTGCCTTTCTGCCCCAGAAACCCTTAGGAGCATCTTTCCACAGCAGCTGCTCAAAAATTATTGATTCAAATGTTGTTTCTCTCAGAAATCTCCCCAGGAGCTGTGCTCAGGGGTCTCCAGGGAGTGAGGCCACAGAGGGATGCTCCCAGCTCCATAGCTCAGTTCAAAAATGCAGATTTCAGGCACAGCCACGTGCCCAGGAGTGGGACCTTCACTACTCTTCCTAAATGGGACTCTAGCCCAAATCCCACTCCCCCCTCTCTTCCCTGGCTTCAGCCCCCTGTGAACAGGCAGCCAAGTTGCCCATGCAGCCTGGCCAGGGGAGGTTTAGCTCATGCACTGCTGCTGCCCCAGCACAGCTCGGCCTTGCCCGGGCTGACAGAAACCCATGGGGCTGCAGCCAGCATCAATGGGGCCCTTTGTTCCCTACGTTCCCAGATGCCATCACCCTCCTCTCCCCGTGCTGAAAGGGTCCTGTGTGTGCACAATCGGCCTCTGGGCAGGAGCGAGCTGGGGAACAAAACACTGTCTCTTTCCCCTGGCAGAGCCTGGTGCCCCCCCGGCCGGGGTGAGGGCTGGGGACAGCGAGTGCGAGGTGGTGTGTGAGAGCAGCCAGCAGGGCCAGGGTGCCGGGCAAGTCGGAGGGCCAAAGGACACGTGTAGCCTCATCAGGCCGTGCCCCGCTGTCACCCTACCTGGGGACACGGGACCTCACAACTCCTTTCCTGGGCGCTCAGCGCCCTCCAGGAACCGGCTGAGAAAAGACAGGGAATAAGGTCTGCCTTATCCCAAACGACATCTCTGTAAACCGGCCCATCAGGAGAGCTGCAAGGAGGGGACCCGGTGCAATCACCTGTTTTCCCTTATCTAGCGGCTAAAATGTGGCTGTACTTTGCTTCCACAAAGGCTGGGCCAGAGAAAGGGACCCTGGAGCAAGTCCCGTGGGCTGGCAAGGCGGCGAGGCGACTCCCATCCCTCCGTCCTGTGCCCTGCCGCCCCGGGAGACGGCCCTGCGTGCCTTGGGGAGAGGAAAAGAGAGGGGAGGGGATGGCTGCATGCAGGAGGTGTTGGTGATGGCCACGGGTCCCCAGCCTTGCTCTCAGACAGCCCCCAAGGGCGAAGGGTCGTCGGGCTGATGCTGCTCCCGGCCGCCTGTGCATCCCCGATCCTCCAGGTGCACATCCCCGGTCCTGCGGGTGAGCATCCCCGGTCCTCCGGGTGAGCATCCCCGGTCCCCCGGGTGAGCATCCCCGGTCCTCCGGGTGAGCATCCCCGGTCCTCCGGGTGAGCATCCCCGGTCCCCCGGGTGAGCATCCCCGGTCCTGCGGCTCCTCCCCGCGGCCGTCGGGTGCAGCGGCGGCTCCTCGGGCAGCGAGGCAAGCGGCGGCGAGCCCCGGTTCCCCCCCGCAGCCCCGGTGCCCGTCCCTGCCCGCCCCCGGCTGACGGTGAGTCCTGGGGACCCCTCCCCTGAGCCTCCGGAGCACACGGAGCCCACCAGCACGCACCAAAAACACCATGAAAGGCTCACTTCTCTCAGCACGGATTCGGACTCAGCCCTGGAAAGGCTGTGCAGGATGATGTGCTGGTTTTAGCTGGTTTTCTTCACAGTGGCTGGCACAGGGCTGTGTTTTGGCTAAGCCGTGCCTGGCCAGCAGCTCTGCCTGCCAGGGCTGTGGCATGGCACTGACACCCACCTGCCCTGGCTGAAATCCTCACCTGCATCTGATCAAGCCCCCAGCTGCTTTCTCTCCAGCTCTGCACAGTCCAGCTCTGCCAGGGAGATGTCTGGAGATGAGGAGGGAATAGTAAGTGGAGAGTCACAGAATCATAGGATGGCCTGGGTTCAAATGGACCTTAACAATCATCCAGTTCTGACCACCTGCCACAAGCAGGGACAACTTCCACTAGATCAGGTAGCTCAGAGCTCCATTCTGCCTGGACTTGAACACTTCCAGGGATGGGGCAGCCACAGAGTCTCTGGACAACCTGTTCTAGGAGTGCTGTACCTGCACGTGGCCACGTGCATCAGCCCCCAGAGGACCCCAGGAGGTCAGGAGGAAAGAGCTGCTGCACCAGCCATGCAAGCACTGGGGCCAGGGGATATATCTGTCCATCTCTGATTGTTTTTGCATGAGCAATCACCTCAGCAGGTAATCCACCGTTTCAGAGATTAGCCCAATCTCCCTGTCAAGGGACTCTGACTCACCCGTGGCCTCCAGAGAACCACAGAGCTGCCATCACCTCCTCAGTCCAGAGAACACGCCAGTGCCCCAGTGTCAGAGCTGTCCTCAAGCCCCTGTTTGGAAGTGTAGCTTGGAGAAGGGTTCAGAGGCTCCTAAAGGGACATTTAAACTCTTTATTCATTCTGCTTAACCTCAAATTCACACAAGAATATGCTGCATCCAGAGATCCCATTAATCTCCTCACAGTTCATTGCCTTGAGGAGCAGCCCCAGGGCTGAGGAGGAGCCTGGGGAACACCCCTGGTCACCCGGAGAGCAGCCCCAGGGCATCTGCAGCCACTGGTTCTCCTCAGAGATTGGCTCTTGAGGAGAATGGCTCTTGAGGAGAATCCAGTTTACTCAGCCCACCACCAAGCAGCTGCACGGCCTTTCAGGGGCACTACCTGGCCCAGAGCAGCAGAATCCTGCAGAGGGGATGGGAGAGGAAGATGAGTGGGATCAGGACAGTCCTCACCCCTCCTCCTCTCCAAACACACTGGGATATGCTGCAGCATCTGTTCCACACAGAAGCAGCTCATTGCTTTCCTTTGGAGAACTCTCCTTTGCCCTCCAGGGATCCATCCTCTCCCCAGCCATTGACAAAATCTACTGAGCCCTCTGCCACAGCTTACAGTGGGAAAGTGGGGAATGAGGGAATGGCTTCATTATGGCTCCTGCCTCTGCCTTACAAACACCTCACACCAGGGGAGTCAGCAGTTTCTGGTGCTTTCAGACAGACCCTCCTGATGTGAGGCAGCCTCGCCCAAACCCTGCAACACTTCCAAGCCAGAGCCATCTCCCACCAGTGCTGGGAGCCTGTGTTTTCAGCTGCCTTTTGAAATGGCTGAAATAAGGTGTTGAAGGACCCCAGATACCCCAGCCCACATTTAAAATGCACAGTTTCCAAGACTTTGAACCCTACACTGCCTCCTGGAATCATGGATAGTGCAAGCAGACCTGGGAGGAAAATAAACTAAAAGGTTCTGCCAAAAGAAACAGCAGGCACAGGCTCTGCAAACACAGAGAAAGTCTCCCAAAATAAGCAGCCATCCTGGTAGGACAGCAAAAGAGAACAGTCCCCATATGCTGATTTCCTTCTCAGCATCCCATGGAAATCATGCCTGGTTAAAACCCCCTGAAGCCCAAGGAACCAGTTCCAAGATCACTGCAAGAAGTCACAGGAAAAGTACCGGACGTGCTGCTGAGAGCCCAGGCTGAGAATTTAAGATGTACTGACAGAAGGAAGCCATGTGGAATATTTCTGTTCTCAAACTGTTTTCTGATTCTCTCGAAAAGGCAAAACTGCTCACTGGGTTCAGCTGTTGAGTTCTGATCCTTCAGCTCCTGGTCCAGGCAGGGACAGGAAGGAATATCCCTCTGATCCCTTAGTGACTTCTCCTGCCAGATGCTGTAACTAACCAGTCCTCAGAAGAACAAAAGGTGACTTGAGCATTGATAAACCAAAAAGGCAGCCACTTCCCAAACTCATTTGAATACATCCATGTTTTATTTGTTTAAATAAAGGTAGAATCTTGGTTTTACAATTCCAGTTCTGTAGCAATAGCAACAACCACAGCAGCAGGAGTGCACACAGGGGAAGGGATGGCTGTTGGCACTGAACTTGCAACAGAATTTAAAATCCTGGTTCCTTTGGGAATTGTGCGTTTAGTTTAAAATAAATTAAACAATTAAAATATATTATACTCTACCTTAAAAAAAAGCCCCACCTAAGCATAATATAATAGAAGGGTTTTAATATAAAACAAGTGAAAAATCCAATGTCTGTTAGAAATAAAAGGTGCTGTGTTAACACAACGAGGCTCTTGAGCTTTAGCCACCAGCATTGACACACACAGGGTGATGCAAAGAGCTGCACATGTGCCTCCTGCACTGTGGCATGCTGAATCTCTGCCCTCTTCCACAGGAGGTGCCAGTCCTCACACAGACCCCAGGAGACCCACGGGGAAGTGGCAGTTTCACCTGCAGGGCCTGCCAACACACAGGGGGTTCAATCTGTTCCGACCCTGAGCCCCTGTGCAAACCAGCTCCAGGGAATGAGGCTGTTCAGGGATGGAAACTGGCACCACAGGTCACAGAGCCTGGGATCTTGAAGGAGATACCAAGCAGTGCTAATGAAGAAAAATCTAGAGGCCTCAGGAGGTCAGACATAGTTAAATAAACAGTAACAATAACATCCTGCAAAAATCTCTTTCACCTGCAGAGGCAGAACCTTCTCCTTAAGGGATCTGTTTTTCCAGAGACTGCAAGAGCTGCCTCAAGAGCATTCACTCCCCACGAATACAATTGTTCAGGCCTGCTCAGAAATTAGATCCTCCTAAAGCATTAACACTCCAGTCCCTTCCACACACTGTTGCCCTGCAGAGAAGGGCAAGATCCCCCTGTGTTACCCCA
Source organism: Argya squamiceps (assembly GCA_037834095.1). NCBI lineage: Eukaryota > Metazoa > Chordata > Aves > Passeriformes > Leiothrichidae > Argya > Argya squamiceps. The sequence goes on from JBBMKD010000194.1 coordinate 15,315,678, forward strand.
GAGGAAATGGGGGAATGCTCATGCTCTGCATGCTCAGAGAGTGTGCCATGATGGGGACAAGCTGCCAGCACAGGGCAGAGCCTGCCCTGCTCTAAAGCACAGCTTAAGGGAGGGTTTGCTTGATTGGAGCTACAAAATTTACCATCCAGATCACAGTGGGAATCACAGCAGCAGCCAGTGGGTACGTGCTCAGGGCAGGCTCCTACGTGCCTGGGGGCAGTCACAGCTTTGGCCAAATGCTCACAGGGCACGAGGTTTGAATGGCAAAGACAGCAGTCAGCAAGCTCATCTCTGCTACACAGCCAGCCTGGGACTAACACCTAGCAGAGGGCAGCAGATGGGAGCAAAGCCTGGCATCCCTTCCAGAAGGTTCCTTGGTCCCCTTGTGCTCGTTTTTCAGCCACTTTGAACAGAGGAAGTGGTGCAGCTTTCTCCCCACTGGACTGAACACAGCAAAACACAGTAAACTGAGCAGACACTTGACCAGCCTGTCAGAGGAATTACAGGTAAAACATCCTGGATTTCCCACCAGGGATCAAGGGCCAGGATGAGGGCGTGAGCTAACTGTGCTCAGCAGCACCTGACACAACAGGTGACTGGTTCCATGCTGCAGCATTCAGATGGGAACATCCATGCCAGGGAAGCTGAAGGCATGGATCTGCCAGCTGGTGAGGCACAGTGGTCACTGGTGCCAGACAGCGAGAGGGTTTAACAGCTGACCATGCGTGAGCCCCCCAGCCACCTGCACACCTAGGAGACAGCCCACCTGCCATCTGCTCTGCTAGAGCACATCACCTGAACACAGTGATTACTTGTGACACAAACCAGCTGAATGTCACACTCCAGATCTCCTGAGTAACCCTCTGACATGACCCAGCGAGCGTCCACGTCGGTGTTTGTCACCCAGGGCTTCCAGGCTGAGCTTCCACAAGAGACAAGGAAACATGATTAAACAACAAGCAGACAGTCTCTCCAAAAAAATAACACTCACACAAGACAAAGTTAGAGGTGAGGGCAAACAGGCCAGAAATAGGCAGCTATGAAGGAACAATGCTGTCACATTCAAACACAAGCCCATCTCTCTTTCATATGTTGCTTCAGGTCAGAGCTGTAACAATTCTCATCACAATTCAGCCTCAGGACATAATGCACTTATCCCAAACAACAGACACCCATCCCAGCCACTCCAGTATTCGGCTTTCTCACAGTCACATGGGCCAGAGTCTTTGCAACAGGTTTTGTTCATTGCTGAGTGGGATTTCCTTTGGCAGTATGGTCATGAGTGGGTCTAATATTTTTTTTTAGTTCAGGACTAAAATACTTCAGTGTCTAGGATGCTCTCAGCTTTGCTCTGCAGGCAGTTCTTGGTACAGAACAAATCCCTGTTGTCTTTAGGGAATTTAAAGGACTTTAACTCAGCCCTTTAAACCTGCTAAAACAGGCAGAGATGGAAGCAAGACTACGCTCACATGCTCTGTTAACGGCTCCCTCCTGCAGATACATGCTCTGTGCCTGAGAACTCCAGGCAGGATTCAGATGGTGAGGCTGCAGCTCCCCAGTGAGCAAACCACCTCTTGTCCTTGTGGCCCCTTCTCCTCAGAGCACCCCAGGGCTGCCCAGGCGTGTTCTGATCCAGCTGCTGGCTCGAGCACCGCTCCCAAAGCAGCAGCCACTCTCAACAACAGGAAGAGCCTGATTTGGAGCTGGAGTTCAGGTCAATGGTGTGGCCCAGCATGCAGTGCTCCAGCTGCTCCTCCACCGCCAGCACCTGTCGCACGGCTTCCTCAAAGGCCACTGTCACATTGGTGTCATCCTTGGCACTAGTCTCCAGGTAGGGATAGTTACCGTTCTCCATGCACCAGGCCCGGGCCTCCTCTGTGCTCACCTGCCTCTCCAGTTTGTCTATCTTGTTGCCCAGCACTACAAACGGGAAGTGTTCAGGGTCCTTCACATCAGCATAATAGATAAACTCCTTCTGCCAGTTAATGAGGTTCTCAAAGCTCTGCCTGTCATCCACGCTGAAGGTCAGCAGGCAGCAGTCTGCCCCGCGGTAAAAGGGCGTCCGCAGGCTCTTGAACCTCTCCTGCCCCGCGGTGTCCCAGATCTGCAGGGTGACAAAGCGCCCGTCCACCTCCAGGTCGCGGTTCAGGAACTCCACCCCGATCGTGTGGAACGCCTGCGAGTCAAACTTGTTGGTGACGTAGCGGTTCATCAGGGAGCTCTTCCCAACGCCACCATCTCCCAGGAGAATCACCTTCAGCAGCAAGGACTTCCCGCTCATGGCAGCAGGGCCGAGGGGCAGGGCACCGAGGCAGGCTGCAGGGGTCAGAAATAGCACACGACAGCCACGGTGACTGGTGGGCTCTGCATAAAGACACACAGAGAACAGAATGTGGTATTTGCACCCCCATTTCTGAAGTTTTGTATGCTAGAGGTGTTTTGTATATATCTCTCTCTTTTTAGAGAGATCTTATTATCCTAAGACAGCTTAGAGCTGGGAACTGGCCAAACTTTCAGGCACTCAAGTCCTCCATCAGCTCCAAAATGGATGCAGCACATGACCCCTATAAGTGCAAAGTAAAAACAACTGTTGTGACTTTAGTATCAATTACACCACATTTGGTGAAAACTGTATCACAAAGCTTGCCCAGTTTTTCCAAACACATCATCACTACTTAAAACATCTCTCTGGGCCTGCATCCTGTGATGTTGTCACAGAAACAGCAAAATCACCAGGGGTGGCCATCACCAGGCCTTCCTTTCCACTGTACCATCACCAGCTAAACAATTTCTCCTCTCTGACTCGCTCTACTGGAAGGATGTAACATGTGCAGGTCCAATACCCACACAAGTGATTTGTCAAGCCAGTTCTTAACCACCCTAAGGATGCTGACTCACCTTGCCAGCGGAGCTGCATGTGATCTCTGTGGCTGGGAAGGGGTTTCCCAGGCACAGGGACCAGCTGCTCTTTGCTGGCAATGCCTGTCCCAGCCCAGTTTGCTCGGGCTCAGCTGCCACAACAACCCAGACACCACAGGTTCCTTAGTCAGCACCCTCAAGGCCAAATGCCAATGCATCCTCCCCCTCCCAGGGACACTCTGCAGGCTAAGGTAAAGGGCTGCCATGGAATGAGAGGTTTGTTTGGGTGTTGTACTGTACCTGCTCTGTCTCCAGGGCTGTCCAGGGAACACCTTCCTCCAGTGTAACAGTCACTAAAAAACAAACATCAGTCATCAAGGTTATCAGAGCTGCCTTTGTTGTCTTTCAGTTTGTGATGCTGATCAAGGCTGGAAGGATAACAGCAGAGCTCTAGGAACCTGCACGTGCAGTACTGATGGCTGGAGCAAGAACAGAGCACTGAGGAGTTTCCCTTGCCCTGAGTGAAATGGAACAGAGCCCATTTCTGGCCAGGGCAGAGCCAGTACAATGTGCATGTTCTTACCTGAACCCCAGGAAAGAACAGAACAAACTGAAGAAGCTCTGACATGAGCGCACAGGCTGTGCACCCTGTGTCTCCCCTCAATCCAGGGGATGATAATAACTGAGATCTGCTTGTCCTGCCTACTCACACACCCTGGAATTTGATTTGAGGATTGAACATGCACCTGAATCTACTAACCAGGCAAGTGAGCCAGCTGGAAACTGCCCGGTATGAAAAGACAGGGAGCTTGCTTACACCTGCTACCAACATTCCTGGGAAGGGTGGGGATGAGTAGTGCTGCCTCCCGATGACATCTCCAACCCACTGAAGCACAAGTGTGTGGTACTGCTCAGATCAGCACTCCTACTCCTTCCAGGCCAAGCCCTGCTTTCTGCCTTAACCTCGGGGGGCCCTGTTCAACCTTGATTCTGCTCTTTTTGCAGCCCTTTCAAGCAGTGCTTACCACAAAGCCAAAAGCAGAAACTTCTGCTTTAAGTGAGTTTCTGCACTTTCTGCATAAAGGGCTCACAAATTTCACTTCCCTGTACAGAAGAACCTCAAACCAAGCACAGCTGAGCTAACCTGATGGGCTATTTGAGGAGCAGTGTGTGACCCCAGTAGTTCTAAAGCAAAGCCCAAAATGCAAATGTCAGAAGAGACAAACAGGAACTGCAGCACAGGTCCCCATGACCCATGGCTTTGGGGAAGTCCTGCCCTGTGAGCAGGTGCGCTGTTCAACACTCTTATTATTTTCTCAAACCTTCCTGAGGGATGTTTAAGACAGTCACTGTCACCAAAGCCCCTCTTGGCACAGGCCATCAGCCCCGAGCGCAGTTTCTGTTTAGAAATGCTCTGTTAGCGAGTGACTCGTTTTGAAAATGGCTAAGAGGTTATGTCGGGCTGCCCCAGACAGCCCCAGAGCGGTCAGCTGCAGGTCAGCACGCTGCCGGCAGCCGTGACACAGCCTCGACATCGCTGGCCCCGTTTGCGAGCCATTCCAGAGGCTGAACCCCACTGCAGCAGGGCCGACCTGCTCTCACAGCACCTGTGTGCAGGCACCAACAACGGGGTGGGCACGCCGGCTCCGACTCCCCCCTGCTCCCCAGGCCCCGGCTCGGCGGAGGCGAGACCCTCCGGCGGGTCCCATCCCGCCCCAGTGGAGCGGCCACGGGAGGTGCCCGCAGCTCAGGAGCGGCACCAGCGAGGGCCCCCTCGGGCAGGGACAGGGGTGAAGGAGCGGCTCTCCAGCCCCCCCCCACCTCCGCGGGCGCCCAGGCCGGGGGCGGCGGCGCCGGGCCCGCCCTTACCTCTCCCTCACCGCCCTCCGGCCGCC
>JBBMKD010000194.1:15320543-15330988 GCA_037834095.1 Argya squamiceps
CCCCCTGTGCCTCCTCATCCCCCTCCACAGTCCCGCATGTCCGCCTTGTGTATCCTCAGCCCCCTCACTGTCCCACCGCCACCCCCCCTTACAGTCCTGCATATGCCCCTTGTGCCTCCTCAGCCCCCTCACAGTCCCCCTGCCACCGCCTTTACAGTCCCGCATGTGCCCCTTGTGCCCCCTCACAGTCCCCCTGCCACCGCCTTTACAGTCCCGCATGTGCCCCTTGTGCCCCCTCATGGTCCCACCGCCACTCCCCTCATAGTCCCGCATGTCCCCCCTGTGCCCCCTCTAACTCTCCCCTCACAGCCCCACCTGTGCCCCCTCGCTGCCCGCCCTGTCATTCCTGGAGACCCCGACCTCTCAATGTGCCCCGCAGCCGCTCACTGCCCGCCCTGGATCTGCCCCAGGCAGTCCCTCATGTCACCCCGCAGCCCCTCACAGTATCCCCCGTCACTCCCCTCCACAGCCCCTGCATGTCCCTGCTGTGCCCTGCAGCCCTGCGCTGCTCGCCCCCGGCACTCCCCTCACAGTCCCCTTTGTCACTCCCCTCACTGTCCCCGCATGTCCCCTGCCCCCCGCAGCCCCCTTAATGCCAGTCCCTGTCACTCCCCGATCTCCTGTCTCCTCTCAGTCCCATATGTCTCAGCCCAGCAGCCCCTCACCGCCCTTCCCTGTCACCCCCCTCACAGCCCTCCCTGTGCCCCCTCACTGCCTGCCCCTGTCACTCCTCTCATTGTCCCCCCGTCCCCAGTTTGTCACTTCAGTGACAGCTGCCCGAAAGAGCAAGACGCCCCCACCCTCACAATCGCCCACGGGACCAGGAGTGAGAATGTCTTTAAGGAGGTTTCCGGGGAAAAACAGCTGATACAAACATTACAGAGAGTTGAAGGGGAAAATTTTGGCAAGGTCACGCCAGCCTCGCCCAGACAGTGAGAGCAGAGGGATAGGAAAACCAGACGTCCCAGGTGGCTGCAGAGGGGTTTTGGGGAGCAGCAGCCACTTGTGTGTTCCCCTGTGGTTGGCATCATCAACTCTTCTTCCTAATAGTGCCTGGTGCTCATCAAGATACACCTTTGAAACTTGGGGACACATCTCACTGGGGCTGCAACACGCCTTGGACACCTTCTCCAAGGGGGGAAGAGCAGGGACCCCTGGTATGGATATCTGGGGCTTTTGGCCATCTGGATCCTGCATCAGCTCCAGGGCTGAGTGGGTGCCAAAAAAGTGCATCAATTCCCTTCTCTCCCCGGGAGAGCATGAGATGGGAGGAGGATTTAAATTAAGCCAGGGATTATATTAATACTAGCCTCAGTGATCTGTCAGAAGAGATAGGGAACAAGGGAAGCCTAGTGGGGCGAGGAGGGGGTGGGCAGCACAAGGGCCCAAGGTCGAAACTGTTGGCAGTAGGGGACCAGGGCAGCCTGGGGAAAATGTGGGAGCTCCAGGGTTGTGCATTTTGGGCACCACTCTACACAGCTGCACCAGGGCAGAAGCACAGGATGCTGCTGGTACCAGCAACAGATGCAGCCTGCACCACCCCCTGGGAGAGCCCTCCAAAGCAGTCCAGATCCCCATGCCAGGGGGATCTGCCAGGACCATGCATTGCTGGAGTGAGCCTCTGAGCATGGCACACTTGCCCCTGCCAAGTTCCCTTTGCCTGGCAGCCATTCAATCCTGTTCTTTCCCAGTATTTATTGATTAGGGATATGATTTTGCATGTGGGGGGTGAACCCTGATTCTGAACAACAAAGAGCCATCACGACAGATCCTGCCAAGGCAACAGAGGCACGGTGCTCTGCTGCAGTCCTGTGCCATCCTCTGCCTTCCTGCACCACTCCTGTCAGGCCTGGCAGACCCCTAATCCTCAGGGGATGCTGCCTGCAGGGTTTAGGGAGGGCAGCACGTCCCTGCAGCTTGGCCAAAGACACCACATAGCCAGTGACCCCAGCTGACTGTGCTGGTGCTTGAGGGGACCTGTGTACCTCCAGGGTAATCCGTGGGTGCTGGCAGCTGGTGGAGTGGCTTGTCCACCTGAACAGGGATGTATCTGGTCTGTTTTGGCAGTCTGGTTGTCTTGCTGAGCTGGACAACAACCTGTTTGGCATCTGTGGTGGACACCAGTTACCCACCGAGCTGCTCTAGCACTCCCTTCCTCAGCAGATTAGGGCAGGGAGAAAGTAAGATGGAAAAGAACTCATGGGTCAGGATAAAGACAGATTAATAAAACCAAGGCAAAAGCTGCATGCAGAAGCTAAGGAAAGCAAAGGATTTATTCTCTACTTCCCATCAGCAGGTGATGTCCAGCTGCTTTCTGGGAAGTAGGGCTTAAGCACTCATAGTGATTGCTCTGAAAGATGGTTGCCTTCTTAGGGCTCTACAGCAATTATATTGGCAGCCTTCTTGGGATCCCCTCTAAACAGCTCTCTTCCCTCTCATGTCTCATACATGGGCTTTCTGATTAAAGCTGGCTTCACCATCCCACTGCTTGTTGTCCTCCCCTGCTCGGGCAAGAAGAAACAGAATACACCACATGCATCTGGGACTCACTCTCCTTCTGACCAGAGCAGGAGGGGATTGACTTCTTGGGGTGCCCCTGACAGCCAAGGCACTGGCTTATAGGGTGAGGGGGAACAGATATTTCATCAAAGTTCTGAAGCCAAGAAGGTGTTTTCTTCACAGCTGCCTTCACTTGTGCTAGTCCAGTTTCCTGAGCAGTTCATAAGTTCTTCCCTGAACACATATCTTGCCCTGACACTAGAGAGGAGCTGCCTGCAGAAACTGTAAATTGCTGTGACAAACCCCCAGTTGTTAATTAGTAGTTTCAAACAGCCCATGTAAGGGTGAGCAGGGGCCTCGTGAGCCTGCCCAATAAAGCCACCCCCATCAGTCCTGGGTAAGGAGAGGGAGATGTATTCCCCAATCCTCTCCACAGGGCAGCTCCCCCAGCACAGCAAGGCCATCAGTGCCAGGGCAAAGCACACAGCCATGGTTTGTGCTAACATGTTCCCAAAGCCCAGCAAAGTAAAGAGATAAGAAATGCAGCCAACAAACACTGTGACCCAACAGGAGCTGCCTACTTTAGTAACTACTATGACTAAAGCACACTTAGCACAAGTTAAGGAACAGGCTTATCTGGGCATGACCTTGTGCTGGTGGGAACCTGCTGAGAGCAGCACTGCCCTGGCCCCATGGGCAGGATGGGACCTTGCCTGTGGGTCCTGGGCACCAGGGGGATTTGTCTGGAGATGGGGACGTGGCCCAGGAGCCGTGTGCTGGGTCAGCAGTACCTGTGGAGGTTGCATTGGGGCAGGGACTCTGCAGGGCACAGAGCTCCTTCAGCCTGAGAGGTTTTACTCCACTGGCTCAGCTGCATCCCTGCCCAGAGAGGCTGCAGCACGTGTGTGGCTGCTTGGCTCTCACTGCCAGCTCTGGGACTTAGGGTGAACAACAGGAAGCTGGTGCCAAGGTGAGGAGCTCTGATCCAGCTTCGACCCCCTGCCAGCCTGTGGTGACACAATGCTGCCAGCTCATGCCCCCATTAATTCATCACACGTCCCCTGCTGCAGCTGGGGCTTGGGCCTCTGCCTTTGTTCCAGTGCTGGTGCATGGCTCTGCAGCTGATTCTCCAAGGCGTGTACCCAGCAGCAGCTCCAGCCCGTGGCATCTGCTCTGAAACACTTTCCAGCACAGGAACCCCCTGAGCAGTCCTGCCACCCCTTTTTTTACCACCCCCGTTTGCCCCGAGCCAACAGCTCTGAGCAGGTTGCCAGACACCATCATTCATTTCCCTCCCCAGGAAGGAGCTCCAGAGGTGGAGCAAAGCTGGGGAAGACCCCGTGGTTCATCCCCCTCTACTCCACACAGCTCAGCCTGCCCTAAAGAAGTGACCTGTGCTGTTTTTGTGAGGCTGGTGTAAGGCAGCAGGGAGGGGGACATGCCTGGGCTGCAGAGCTGCCTCTCAGACACAACACTGCAGGCAGGGGCTTGTCCCAGCTTCAGTGCAACCACAGGCGTGGCAGTAGCTGAGCCACACACCACTGCACTCACCTCCTGCCCATCCCCAGCTCCTCCCCAGAACCCCTTGGCTGGGGTTAGGGACATGTTAAATGACAAGGTGGCAGAGCAGGTAGCACCATAGGAGGCAGCACCAGACATAGTTCTACCCGGATGTAGGTGCACAGACAGGATGGGCCTTCGGGAGACAGCACAAAGCATCTGTTGCAACATGCTTTGCTGCCCATGGCTCCGGAGCTGGTTCCTGGAAAACCACAGAGGAGTCAGGCACTGGCTCGGAGCCAGGCAGAGGGGAGTTCAGCCTGTGCTGCCATGGATTCTGCTGTGGGACCCACAGAAAAGGCACATGGCAGCAGGGGCAGAGGAGGGGGACAGGGGGCACATGACCTGGCTGTCACTTGGCAAGGAGAGTGCCTGGACAGAGGGATGGAGAGAAGCTGCTCTTCCTGCAGCTCGGGATGTGCCTCTGCCCTGCCTGAAGGTGATTCTGGGGGGAGTGGCAAAGGATCGTATTCCCAAGCTGACCCCCCAGTTTGTACCCTGCACCCCACCCACTGTGCTGAGCTCGTACCCTGCACCATGCTGTGCCCAGGTTCCCTGTGGGCAGCAGGAGATTCCCATACAAGTCCATCAAGGCAGGTTTGGGGCTGTGGTACCACAGGATGTCACCAGCACTGGCAGTGGGGCACACAGCTTTGGGGACAGCAGTGTCCCGAGAGAGGACACTGATCTCTGCCCCGTCCAGGCAGAGTGAGGTGACATTTTCTTACCAACCATTGAAAGATTTTTTGTTTTTCTACCCCTCACATCATGAAGGTGCATGAGCAGTCTCAGGTACCCCTGACAAACTCCTGACTGCTGTGCCATGACTTGGGCATTGGCTGCATCCCTGCTGCCAACACTGCCAAGGCTTTGAGCCCCCACCTTATCTTCCCCTCCACTTCCTGGGATGTCATACCCCAGCTGTTCCCTGTGGAGAGGAATAAATCACGGAGAGGGGGCTATGCATTGGGAACAAAATGGCTTTTCATGCCATAATCCTTTGTAATAAAACACCAGAGGCAAGAAAGATGACAAACAATGTCTCCTGTGTGAGCCAGCTGCTTCCTAAAATAAAGCTCTTCTCTGCTCCGTCAGCTGGCCCGGCTGGGGTGCGGGCGCTGCCGCAGACAGCGGAGCCGCGTTCCCGCAGGAACACATGCTGCCGCAGCTCCGGGCACGGCCCCTCCGGCCCCGGGAATCTGCAGAATGCAGCCGGGGAGGGGTAGGAATGAGCGCTGAGTTCAGCAGCGGGCTGGGAGCCCCCCGAAGGGCTCCAAGGGCTCGGCATCCCCGGCGCCAGCAGCGTGTGCCGCCCGGCCAAAGGCACGCAGCCGGGCTGCTGCCACCTGCGCCTCGGGCCGCCGACAGCCCCGGCAAATGCTCCGTGCGTGCCCTCCCGGCTGTGTTCAGAGCCAGGTGCTGGCCGGAGCCTGGTCCCCAGCAGGAAACTCTGCCTGCTCCCGGTTCAGCATGCTGAGCGCTCCTTGGCGGGGGATGAGTAAGCTCCTGCTGGTAAAGCCGACCTCCAGGGCATAATTTCAAGAGCAGGAATAATTTTTTGCACTGCTGGGGAAAGTGTTGGGTTGTGGCTGAGTGTGTGCAGCCCACAGGCCAGTTTGTCAGCATAGGTGTCCAAGGGTTTCTGGCTTGCTGTGTGGGTGCCTTGGGGGTGCAAAGGGACAGTGGTTTTCCCTCCCTGTGGCCATGGGAGTTCTGCAGCACAGTGCTGCTGCCCACCAGGAGGAGATGGGGACAGCTTGTCTGTCCGTCCTTCCCATGTCACCAAGGGGCCCCATCACACACAGCTCTCACACACCATGGCGGTCTACTCTCAACTCCTTTGCCAAAGGGCTGTGGTCACTAGCCCACACAACACTTTCATTTCCCCACTATTGCTCCTTCTCTTCTGCCTTCCTCTTTTACAGTTGCATGCTTTGCTCTTTGACTATCCCCCTTTGCTCTTTGACAGGCCCTCCCTAAATTCTTCCAGCAGAGGTTTCCCCTGGCAGCTCATGCTTGCTGCCCCTTGCTTCCCCTCTCAACCTGAGCCACCATGGGTGGTTTGAGCTCTGTGTCTGTGTGGGCAGCAGAGACCTGGCAGGAAAAGGCCAACCCAGCTGACACAGAGGTGGTGATGTTTTCCCCAGGGATGCAGGGAATAGGGAGGTGAGGGTGGGCAGGATCCACCCATTGGGGATCTGCAGCATTCACCTGTCTGTGCAGCCTGGCTTCACCTTATTCTGTTTGCTCTGGTGCCAAACGCACACCTGCAAAAGGAGGTTTTTCTTGGATCATCCGCAGTTCAGGTTGAGGTTGGCAATTTCCTGCCATCCAGGAGCTGCCTTAGGCCTTGATCACTGACACCTCTTGGCTCTCACCACTTTCTGCTGCAGTCCTGGGGGCTGCCAGATGGTGAGTGGCAAAGAGAAAACTGTGGCTGCCAGAGTGCAAAAGCCTCCCTTGCCCTGGGTGGGTTGTGCTACAAACCAGCGTGGTGCTGTGGGACATGAGGAAGGTGTCACAGGCTGGCAGGGAGCCCTGGGGCACAGGGGAGCCCAGTACAGAGCCATGCACTGGCTGACTCAGTCACCTCCTGCCAGAGATGGGGTTATGATCCTCCACACGTGTGCCAAATCCTCTCCTGTGTTAGTCAGAGGGGATGGAGCAGTGGCAGGGCAGACACCCATCCCAGCCACAAGCCCTGATCTGAATTCACCTCATGCTGCTGATCACCAGGTATTTGCCCAAATTGCTCCTGATGGTGACTCAGCCTTCTCCTCCCTCCTCTGCAGTGAGGCCACACTCACCATCTCACTGAGCATGGGAGGAAACCACCCAGAAGCAGCAGGATGGGCCCTGGGTGGAAGAAGCATGGATTATATTCTCCTGGCATTGCCAAGAGGGGCTCACATGAATAACCCACCTGGTGCCCAGCGAGGGAAGGGTCACAGAGCCCTGCTGGGAGGGCCCAGCTCCTGGGATGGCACCCTCTGTGCATGGCTGCCTGCTGGGGCAGTCCATGCTGCTCAAACCACCACATTTCTAGGGACAGCAGTCTGGCAGGTGTCCTGGCCTCCCACACACCCCTGGCAGCTGTGGGCCCATGTGTGCCAGGGTGAAAAGGTGAAGATCTGGGATAAGGAGGGATAGTGCTGACATAAAAGGCTTTGTCTGTAATGGTTCTCCCCTTACTGGCTCACACTCTGCTGGCAGCAGGGACATTTTGGACACTGGTTAGTAAAATAGGTAACTCTTTACCCTCAGTCTTGAGGATAGGGCATTTAGACAATGTGTTCTGGTACTTCCTTCTGGCAGGGATGTGGTTGGGAACAGTGCCTGGACTGCCCTCATTTTAGGTGAACACAGGACATTGGCCATAAAACACATGGGGATGTGTTTGCTGGGGAGCTGCTCCCAGCTCCAGCTGGTGTCCCTGGGGCTGCCAGCCCCTGGGGTGTCCTCCTTGGGGCACAGACCTGGCTGTGCCAGCACTTAACCCCATGTCTAAATCTGTACTGGTACAAGCCCGGGTTGGCTGCAGTGAAAAAACAACCCAAACCCAGATGCATCAACACCTCCATGGCTCTGCAGGATGCATGGGGGTCCCCATGGGCTGCTTCCACAGACTCAGGGTCAATGCTGGAGCATTGCCAGCTTCTGGCACCAGCCACCCTTCCTCACAGAGCCACCCACAGCCCTGGCCCTGGCTGGCAAACCAGCTGTCTCTGTAGGATTGTGGTGCCCAGCCCCCCTGGGCAGGCTCTGCTGCCTGTGTGCACAGCACAGGGTGAGGGGGAAGTTATTGTAAGCACAGCAGTGCCAGGGAGGGGACACTCCTGCTGTGGCCTTGCAGACGTCCATGTGACTCAGGGAGAGAGATAAGTGCCCCGGTGCTTTACCCTGGTGCTTTTCCATGCCTGCAGAGGGGCCCGTTGCAGCACGTAGCAGGGAGGGGCAGCGGGGTGGTGTCAGGAGCAGCCAAGGTGCTCTGGGCAGCCACTGAGACCTCCCTAGCCCCAAAAGCAGCACTGAGTAGGGGGGATCAGCACTGCTGCTTTGTGTTTCCATCCCAAAAGCTTCACTTGGTTCAACTCAACCTCTGGCTCTCAGGGATGAGGAAAGGGATCAGGCTGGCTTTACCCTGCTCTATGAGAAAACCACCCCTGAGCAGGGACACATTGTCACCCTGACAAACCACCCTGGGAAAAGATTCCCACCTCCAGGATAGGGTTCTGTCCTGGGGACATCAGGGTGCTGAAAGGGGCACAGCCACCCTGGCATGTGCTCAGCCCAACACAGCAGCAGCCCCAGCTGGGCCTCTGCATTGCTCCCCACTGCCCTCACCCCATGGAAAACCCCACACGCTGCCCTGACAGCGCACAAACACCAAACTCTTACCTGCAGCTCTTTCAATTCTGCTTTTTAAAGGGTGGAGGCCGTGGCAACCACACAGGCAGTGTTATTTGCAGTCCTGGCAGGCAGTGTGGGTGGAGGCACCAGGCTGATAGGCACCATGTCCAGACAGGAGCAACAGCCCCGTGTCTGTCCCCAGCTGACCAGGCTCTTTAGGAACACTGACCAAAACTGTGAGCTGGCAAGTGTTGGCTAGTCTGCCTCCACCTCCTCCATAAGTGGCCTGGTGTGTTCAGTGACCCTGCAGGCCACGTGGAGGTGAGGAAATCCTGGCAGTAGCCTGGAAGCCTCAGCATAAACCTGGAGGCGCTGTCAGAGCTCACCCACACTGTGCTGGGGGCCAACTGCAGGACCTGGGGATCTCCACCCCTGCAAGGCAGGGCTGGGATCAGCCCAGAGAGTACCGAGGGATTTGCTGCATTCAAACCCATCCTTACAGGACTGCAAAAAATACCTTCAGTCAAGGGAAGGGGTGGAGGTTGGCCCAAGGGGAACAGAAGGGCAGTGCCATGCAGTGATGGGAGGTGTGCCCCAAGAACTGGGTGGGCAGAGCTGGCCTGGCCACACCAGCAGGACCCAGGCCAGCATCTCCAGCCAAGCTGACAAGGCAGCAGCCCCAGCACGAGGTTTTAGGCAGGAGACACCAAGGTCTCCAAGGCAGGAGGCTCAGTCTTCACATGGGCAGCAAGACCAGGGTTAGCTTCTGCTTTTAGATGCACCAAGAAAGCACAGTGGTGGTGGAGCACAGTGGTCACAATCACGCCAGCGATGCTCCCAGTTCCCCCAGGAACTGATCCCCAAGCTGGATTCACCCTGCAGGGAACCATCCCACATCACCCTCTGAGCAACACTGAACCACCAGCACTGCTGCAGCCCCAGGCAGAGAGAGACCTCCCCACCCTCCAGGGCAAGCCTGGAACCTGAAACCAGAACCTTTGTCAGAGAAGAAGCCATGAGACATAGGTAGATCATTACAATTTTTTATTTTATAATAAACTTCTCATTTTTTTTCCCCCAAGGAAGACAAAAAACTGTGAGTGAGGCTACAGAACACTGTCAGTGAAGAATATGCAAGACAGACCCAGGCTGGAGGTGAGGCCAGAAAGGTTCCCCACTCCCCCAGGCAGAAGGGGTCCATGCCCAGAAGCCTCCATGGCCCTTGCTCATCTCCCCACTGCATCAGAGCTGGATCAGGGCTGTCACAGGAGGCAGCTGAGCAGCAGAGATGCCATCGAGTCAGGCTGCTGATGGACTGAGAGGACCACGCTTTGTCCCCCCACCTGCCAAAGCTGCCAGCAAAGTGGGACAGTGTGTTAGGTGATACAGCTGTTTTCTATACATGTACGTGATGTAAATTTAAAAAAACCCACATGATTCATTTCAAAGCAAAATAATTAAGTAGCTGCTCTTCCTGCCAGGCGATCTCTCTCTAGGAAGACTTCACACATTCCTTCTCCTGCTCAATAGCTGCAAGAGAATAGAGGCCCATTAGTCTCTAGTGGTCTTTTCTTTTTTGTGGAAGCACACACTGGAGTAGGTTTTAGAGGATTCACTCAGGCCCTGGTGGCCAGTTTCGTGGTTTGATCCCAAGCGGGGCGGTTTCAGTCAGGCTAGAAGATGACAAGCCACACGTGTGCGTGGCAGCAAGTCGGGCACCTGTCCGCAGGGAAGTGATGCCCTGAGGGATCAGTTTGGCTCAACAGCCCTCTCCGAGTGCCCATGCCCGCTGCCCCGGGCTGCACACACCTCTGCCCGTGGCTTTCCCCGGGCCAGAGCCCTGCCGCCCCAAACCGCCCCTCTGCCCCGGCGGTGAGACCGGCCCCCGCAGGCACTGCCCCGCCGCCCGTGCCTCCCGCCCCGCCAGCCCCCGGCCCCGCACTCACTCTCCTTGGAGGGCAGCGTGTTCTTCTCCTCCGTGTTGGTTTTCTTCAGCTTCTTCTTGTCGAATTTCTCCACTTCCGAGAGGTCTGGTT
>JBBMKD010000194.1:15331500-15347795 GCA_037834095.1 Argya squamiceps
CCCGCCAGGGGGCGGCCGTTCCCGCCGTGCCGCGCGCCGGGGGCGCGAGCAGGAACGAGCGTGAGGGGCGTGAGGGAGACGGGGAGGGAGAGGGAGACGCCGAGTGAGGGCGGGGGACACCGGGGACGGCGACACCGGGGACACACCGCCTCACAGCACACACGGACGGGCGGCACGCAGCCCCTCACACACGCGCGCGGACACAGTTCTCGCTGCCCTCACATTACGGGCATGGCTCCCGCGGCCACTCCTGCGTGCACACGCCGCTGGGTGCCAGGTGTGAGGGGCAGCAGGCTGGCGCCCATGAGAGCAGATGACTCCAAAGCCTCTGTCCCAGCCTCAACCTCCCCACCAGAAACAGGTGCCCCGCAGCAAGAGGCAGCTGTGGCCTGTGTGTGTGTGTCCAGGGATGCTCCCACTGCTGAATAAAGCAAGCCTTGGGCTAAACCCTGTACATTATTCTCACACCGCTGAGAGATGCTTGGCCACTGCCCAGCTCATGTCTACACTGCCTTTGGCCACACTTGCTGGGGAGATCTGGTCACTAAAGAAGCAGCATGGGCGGACAAGAAGGTAACCATACTTACAGGCTGCAGCAAGCCTGGGGAGCAGCCCAAACTGTGCAGATGGCCTGGTGTGCAAGTGGAAGAAACACCTTTGGTGGGAAAAAGCCAAGGGGCAGTGCCATGCAGACAGCCCATCTGATCCCAGCAGGAAGGCTGCTGGCAGTCTGGGGGGCACTTGCATGCTGGCCACCAGGATAGAGAGGGGGTAGAGGGCCAGGAGGGTCCTGTAGGTGCTGAAGGGAATGAGAGGAAGGGGAGGAGGCAAAATAAAAAGTATCCTGATTGGAGATGAGGCTTGCCAAAACCTTTCTGCAGAAATCTTGGTGCCACGGTGAACAGGAACCTGTTACAGAGCACCAAGGGGTAGCAGCTGTGCTGCAGCACCTCTCACCTCCACCTCCTCCTGGCCTGCCAGCCTCTGGGTTTTGCTCAGGGCTTACTGGAGATTTTGCAGAGAAAATCCCCAGCAATCCGGAGGGAACACTTGCTTTGTGTTCTTTAGCAAGACGGCTGCCGTCTTGGCAGGAGGGACTGGTGCTATCCAGCGACAGCAGGTCACGGCCGGAGGTGGCCCTTTGCCACAAGCCCTCAGGCACCTTCTCGCTCCAGGCTCTGAATTCAAGAAGCAGCGAGAGCTGGCAAATGCTGAAAAGGCAAAGGCCAAGATCTAAGGCCAGGCTGCTCCTCCGAGAGGAGTCTGGATGGCAAACAGCCTCCCGTTCCTGTGCCTGGGGGAGGGAGGGAGGGAGAGGCTGCAGGCAAAGCTCCAGGCCAGGCTGCTCCCAGAGCAGCCCTGATTTGGCCCCAGCAAGGCCAGGTTTGGAGAGTGCCACAGAGCCAGGAGCTGCAAAAGCCCAGGCAGGGCTGCCTTCATGAGCATCCTTCAAACCCACCCTGCAGAGGCTGCATCACACTGCCCAGCCCCAGCGAGAACAGGCTCATCTTCCCTGCACAGCCAGCGAGAAGCAAAACATCCATGCAGTTTCAAAATGAACACAGGAAATCCTTTTTGCCTTCATGCAAATATCCAGACAAGTGTTTTACCATGTGTTTACTCTCTGGCTGTGCTCACCTTCCCCTCAGCTTCCCCCTTTGCTTGCCTGTTCTCCACATGCTTCTCCTTTGTGGATGCTGCAGTCTGACGTAGCTTTTGTCCCTGGCAGGCAGCGAGTGTGAAAGAACCCGATCCCCACCCTGCCTGTGCACAGCCCCTCGGCAGCACCAGCTGCACCCAAAAACCTGCTCACTATTCCTCCCAGCCCCTCAGCAGACCAGCTGCACCCGCCCCTGGCAAGGCTCAGCCCCTGGGCAATGTGTTGCATCTCCTTGATGCTGCAGCACTTTGTAACCCCCGGGTCTTTGTCTGGGCACAAAGCCACCACGGCGGCCACGCGGGCAGGGGAAGGGGAGCTCCCCCTTCCTCAAGCCACACGGGCACCACCACACTCCAAACCACGGCTAGAGCAGCTTTAAAGCCAACCCTGTGCACTGCCAGCAGGGGAGAGGTGGGGCTGCTGCTGGGGAGCTGCTAAAACCCATCTTGCACAAAGAACAAGAAAGGAGCTTATATCCCAGCAAGAGCTTTTCCCCCTGACAAATTAGCAAAGCCTCCCGTAACTGCACAACCAGCTTCTTTCTTACGTCTTTTGGCATTTCTGCTTTCAATAATTTATAACAAAAGAACTGACACACCAACAGATAGGGAGAAAGCAAAAACCAGCCCTGACCTGAAATAGCACAGACTGACTGCCAGCCATTTTAGATGGGTTTTAAATCTCGCACAGAACAAGGCTGCCAGGGCTGATACAATACAATATTCCCCAATAGCCATTTCCAGGAATGCCTTATTCTCCTGTACAGGAAGGAGGCAGCAAGTTTTCTCTGATCAGGTTTTTTCTCAGCCTCCTGCCCCATCTGCCTGCAGGGCAGCACCATGACAGCTGCCAGGCTGAGCCACTCCACAGGGTGTCAGCACTTTCTCCCGTTTTCACCCCAGCCTCCTGCCACAACCCTTCACATCCATCAGGGCAGGAGAGAGCCCCGGGAAGGCAGCAGCATACTGGGGCTGTTGTGTCTTCCAGCAGGGCTCATTCCTCCCCTGGATGCTGCTGCAGTTTACAGAAGGGCTTGCTAACACCCTTTTCCCCTTGCAGCAAGACAAGGTGCTGCTTTCTTTAGATCACAGAAACACCGACTCCAGGAGACCTCCTTACATCAGCAAGGCAGGAGGGAGGTGCCAGCAAATTATTTTGGGACGTGTCTCATTGTGCTTTAAACAGTGGACAGACATCCTGCTACCTGCAAGGCTTACCTGGTGAGCTCAGCTCCCACCCTGGGCATTAGTTTCAGGTACCCAGGCAGGTGAGTGGGGCTGATACAGGACTAGTGATTGATGTGTTTCTTGTTCCTGTGAATTAACAGCAGGCAGCACAGGCAGGAGATGGCTACCAGCACCAATACCAGCATCCTCACACCTGCAGCCACACCCTGGCTGTGCCTGGGGCAGAGGGAGCTGCTGGAGCTCCATCCTGCTCCTCCAGACCTCCAAAACTGCAGGAGCACAGCAAATGACTCGGTTGGCATTTTCTCCTGGGAAATAACTTGTTTTGTACAGCAGTAACTCAGGCAGCTGTGAGGAAAGCCTAAGACACCCCACAGCTCACCTTCAGACTTTGGTGAAGTCTCCATCCCTTCTGATCTGAAGGCTTCAGAGCAGAGTAACTTTACTTGGTTATGAAAACTGTCCCAGGGAGGTATCTCCCATCCTTTTTAAGAGCTACAATGTCACACAGCATATCAAGTGTGTGCCCTCTCCCAACTGGAAACCCTGGTTTTATTGAAGTAACTCAATAAAACATTATACACTCACTACTAGCAATGGCCTCCTATGTACAAATGGCTGTAAAGCTTTTTTTTAATCAAAGGAAGGTGAAATCTGCTACATAATCCTGACATGACCCACAGCACCCACCGTGCTATTTTGGTGGAAAAAAACCACCCCATTTTTTCACTTATTCACTGGCCAGTACTGCAGGACATTTTAACAGATGGGTGACAATTATGATCCTCAGCAAATGTCTGCCTGAGGTTGTGGTAATGTTCAGTCCAGGCCTGGAAATCTGTCTGTAATGCCAAGGACCTTTCTCTACACCTGCCACCTCATCCTTCTGACTTCACTTACACTTTCCCATCTGCAACACATAATGAGAAAGGATCAGGGCTTAGTCAGAACAAGTGCTCCTCAGGACATAATCCTGTCTCTGATCATCTGCTTTGGGCGAGACACTTACAAATTCTTCATTTGTTCTTGTTAAAATATTCAAGCTTCCCCCACCTGAACACTATGTGAACAAATCTGCTCAGATACATAATTGAACAGTACTAGAGAAGCTGCACTACCACCTCTAACAATTAAATTCAGGAAATCAAACATGGCCAAAAGCAATTGCTCAGTGCTTGGTCCCACACTTTTCCTTCCATGCAATGTGAGCAGAGCCAAGCTGAACCTCACAGCTGGCCACATGCACAAGGCTTAAACCAGATGACCTTCTGAGGTCCCTTCTAAATAAAAATTACTGCATGATCTGCCCTTAAAACGACCCAACTCAGAAGATTCATGTCACTTAAGATATTTAGAAGCACTTACAGGCAGAGGCCACGGTTTTTAAATAAAAGTTTAATTCCTTCATCAGGTCTTATCTTTAAACACAAATGTTGCTGAAAATCCTCCCAGCGCTGCTCTGACGTCCAGGCTTTTAGCTCTCAGAGCAGCAGCAGGATGCCAGCAGGGGCTCCCATACAGGAGGTGGGATCACAGACTCTCAGGAGAGCTCAGTGCAGGATGCAAAGCAAAGAAGCAAGAGATGCACAGTTTCCAGACAAACACCAATTCTTATACAAAAAGAAAAGTTCTACACTAATAGAAGTGTTAACGTTGCCACAGGACAGGAGTTCAGGAAGGGAGAGAAGTCTTCAGTAAAAGGCACAACTAAAGAAGTACTTCCCTAGATTTTGACCACATGTTTCAGTTAGTTCCACTTATACCCCAGCCCCCAGCCTCTCAAAGCCATGGTTACTCCAGAAAGTGATTCAAGTTCCTTCTTTTCCCTTTTTCCCTTCCTCCAGCTCAAAAACAAACAAAAGAGGAGTGCTTATTAAAAAAAAAAACAAAATCAAAAACCAAAACAAAACCAGAATAAAACAGTTTGGCCTATAAACCGTAAGAGTTCAAGAGAGACTTAGCAGTTCACCTTACGATTGTCTGGTACATTTTCTAAGTATTCAAGTTTCAGATGGTACTTATTACATCCAAGAGCCTCAGCCAGCTCTAGTTTTGGTATTTTTCTTTCAGGCACTTTGTGGCCTGTCAGGTTGGTGTTAAATCTGTAGTTTTCCCAGTATTATGTATCACCAGCCTCTTCAACCCACTGCCATAAACATTCCTGAAAAGCATCAGACCCACTTCAAAAGGTTCCTTCAGGTTTTGTTGTCCTGCAGTGCTCCTTGGCTTAAGGTTATTTTCAACAAGCAAAGCTTTCAAGGACAGGCAGACAATGAGCAGGGCAATGTGTCAGTAACTTCCAGGATAACAGGACTGTAACAGGCAATGAATGAGAGGCTGAGCCAGCTGGACACAAAGCTGTTGTGTTTCAGGTCACCCCAGCGTCTGAGCAGGCACTTGCTACATGCAACAACCCTGCTGCTGTTGGATCAAGGGCTCTGTTTACTACTGTACTGGTAAAGAAAAGGGTCAGGGGGTTGCACAGCAGGTCAAGGTGCAGCTGCAGTGCATGACAGCAGTCCTCTAGTTAGCTGGCAAGGCCAAGAGGAAGCTGTGAAACTGAAAAGCTGGTTTTAGCCTGCACTAGAAATCAAAGCACACAACCGCCACAAGTTCTGTGTGTCAGAATTCTCAGAAAAGAACACTTGTCCAGGATGCACCTTCCCCACTAAGCCAGCACAGCACTGCGCAGACTCTGCTCTCACCCTCACCCTGCTGTGCAGCACACTGAAGGGCATTTCATTTCAACAATTAAGAGGAATTCAAGTTTGCAAGCTACACTGATCTCCTTTCCTGGGAGGAAGCTGTAGCAGAATCAAGGTGTCTCCCAGGGCTTCACCAAGGGTCAAGCTTGGCCAAGGCACAAGCCTTCCCCACCACTCCCCAAGGGCTCTGTCAGGTACAGAGTGGTAAGACAGCCAGCAGTCTCTTGGGCTCTTGCTGTAGATCCAGATCAACATGTCCTAGGGAGCTCTACTTCCCAAACAATTTAGGGTGCACATGCCAGATCATCTAACCCTGTCCACAGACAAACCCTCTCCCTCCCCCCTCAAAATAATTGTGGCAATTAGCCATGTGTCAGTCCTGCTCTCCACAGACCTGCAGAATTGAGTCAGGGCTACTGACCAGCTCCATGCACAGGGGTGCTGGTGGAGTTGGCTGTCACAGAGATGAGCTTTCCCCCTCCAGCCTCCCAGTGTTGGGAACAGAGCCAGTAAACCTGACTTCAGCAGGAGCTGTGGAGAACTGCACTGGAACAAGCAGAGTCTTCTACTGAACTTTACAACAAGCTGAACAACTTTTGGTTTTTAAAAAAAAAAGCCATACAAGCAGCAGCTGACATCTGTTGTTATAAAGGGACATGGCTGAATAGGTAGGAAACAGATTCCCCATTATGAGTCCTCCTGATGGCCTCTGCGAGGATCATTGAGATGTCAATCACCTGGAAGGGAAAAAAGATGCATCAGCACCACTGAAAAAAAGGCATCAAGCCTGAAAGAACGGCTGGGAAGTCAGGGAGAACCCAAAGAATAAACTCATCACCCACATTTATAACATGCCAGATGCAGACAAATTACTTCTACACAGGATTAGGATTTAATTACATGTAAGCCTGAAGAGACCCTACAAATAGCACCACAAATATTCTAGTTGGTCTGTCAGAGTTGGTCTAGAGTCCCTAGGCTCAGTCTGTTTACCACAGGACTCCCTTATTCACTTTGTGCAGAGAAGTTAGGGCAGTCTAAGTTGAGATGAAATCACTTCCCCTGAGCCAAGAGATTTTACCACTGCTGCCAGCAGTCTGCGGGATGAAGCTGCTGTGCTGCAGCTCAACTCCCAGACGTTGTGCTGGCTCCATCTGGTGGGGTAAGACAGGTACCAGGAGGAAAAGTCGAGTCTCAGCCAAATCCCAGCTCTGAATCCCCACAGCTAAAACGTTTCAATATATGTAGCCTAGTAAGAATCACCATATTCATGGTGCATTAAAGAAACCAAGTGAAAACCGTACTTAATATTTTTTATCTTCTAGATAGTTTGTCTCCAAAGGGGAAAAAAAAATCAACAAGGTGCAGAGTAAAGCCTGAGACTTGTGACAAATCCTTTAGCTCTGTTTTCCTCAGCATCAGACATCAGTGTGTAAATGTGAGGTGTTAGAGCCTGGAAAACTGCTCCACTGCAATCTTTGCCTACAGCTACTTCCACAGAGGTTGTCAGTTTATCATTTTGCCTACACCAGCTGCAGTGTGGAGCCTGGAAACAAGGTGAAGCACCAGAAATGCTTTAGATGTTGCAGGAGTATCATCCAGAAGTTAAGTGCTGAAAGAATTGCAACCCAACGTCAGCTTGCAATCAGCTTATCACATATTTCCAAAAAGCAGCTTAAAATTGACTGCAGCTTTAACCTTGAGCAGTTCAGCTTCTTTTTCCTCAGCTGCACAGTAGTGGGGGAGTTTCTACTCACACCACAGTATTGGCTGAGTGTGAGCAGTGCCAGAACTTCTCCAAATTCTTGTGTCCTAGATATTCCTGTGAAGCCAAGGCCCATCTGGAATTAAACCTGCCAAAGGACGTCAGGGACAACAAGAATGCTTTCCTTTTGTTATTGATGTATTTGGAAAAAACTAAGAATAATGTGGGCATGTTACTAAAGTGAAGGGGGACTCTGGTGACAGAGGATGCAGAGAAGGCAGTTAGTGAGCACCTTCTTTGCATCAGTCTGCACTGACGAGCAGGAGAGTGGGATAAGGGAATGTTGGAAGGAAGATTTTCCTTAGGGAGGACTGGGCTAGAGGACACTTGGCCAGACTTTATATCCACAAATCCATGGGCCCTGATGGGACACATTCATGAGTACTGAGAGAGCTGGCAAACATCACAGCCAGGCACTCATGATACAGCTGGAAAGGTCCTGGGGATCAGCAGAGGTGCCTGAGGACTGGAAGAAAGCAAATACAACCCAGAATTACTGGCCAGCCAGCCTCACATCAATCCCTGGACAGGTGACAGAGCATTTTGTTCTGGAGTTCATCTCTCTGCACATGGATGACAAGAACATGGCCAGGAATAGTCAGCATGGATTCACCAAATTAAAATCATGCTTGACCAAACTCATCACCTTCTATGAAGAAGCAACTGCCTGGATGGGTGAGGGGGGAGCAGTGGATATTGTCAACTTCAGCAAGGCTTCTGACACTGTCAGTCATGAAATCCTCACAGGCAAACTCAAGAAGTATACACTGTATGAGAACTGGCTGAACAGCAGATTCTGGGATCATTATCAGCTTTTAGTTTTCCTATGGATGGCAAAGGCAGGGCATAGAGTGACATACACAACAAAGCTGTCAGCCCCAACATCACAAGTTCCTGTCTCTACCTCTGTTTCAGCACTGCACATCATCAGCACATCCAACTACTTGCCTACATCGTGGCCCCATTAAATCAGATACCTGATCTAGGTAAAACAAACCCTGAAAAAAAGATCCTTTAATGAACTGTTTGAGATGAGCTGGAACAGAAGCTGCTTTCTCTCACTGTAACATGTCTGTTACCCCACAACAATAGGGGAAAGAGAACTAGGCAACACTGATGGCAGTGCCAACAGAACCACTGTCAGCACTACACAGTATTGTGGGGTTTTCACCCCTCACAGGTGAACAGACAAGGCTACCACCCCCCAGGAGTGACAGAAAACAGATGCTCACCTGGATTTTAGGGCACTGCTTCATCTTGTCCTCCTGGGGTATTGTGTTTGTGACTACAACTGCCTCAAAACAGGCATTGTTGATCCGGGAAATTGCTGGCCCAGAGAAGATCCCGTGAGTTAAGATGGCATAAACTTTGGTGGCTCCAGCTGACACAAGCCTGCAAAGGGGGAGCAAAGGAGAAGGATGAGTGATCCTCAGCAAGTATTAAGCTGACATTAGTGCAGGGCACATGGTAATCATGACTGGAGACAGCACCATGTGCTTAGGGAACAGGCTACCTTTGATTCCCCCTCTCTACTGACTTGGGGGAAAAAAAATTTACAAATACCATGAAATCCACCACAGGCAAAGCACACACTGAAAAAACCCCATTGTTCTTAGCTCTGGAATATTTGGAACAAATCAGACAAACCACCTTCTGTAATTTTTGCTTACACAAGGTAGCAGATATTTAATACTGTGTTAATACTTTAATACTGTATTTAATACAGCACGAAATACTGCACTAATATTTAATACTGTATTTAATACAGCACGAAATACTGCACTAATATTTAATACTGTATTGAATACAGCACGAAATACTGCACTAATATTTAATACTGTGCTTAAAAGTTAACCATTTTGCATATGTTGGTGTTTCTAGTGTAAAAGGCATGAATGATATCAAAAGCTTAATAAAATAATTAATATAATAAAATAAGCTGAAATATAATAATATAATAAAATAAGCTGAAAAGCTTATTTCTAATACAAAATCAGCTGATGGACCAGACAACACTTAGTTTTACTTGGCATGGTCAGTGATGGTCCACTTTCAACCCAGGAAAAAAGTGATGGTCCCTTTTCAACCCAGGAAAAAAAAAGATACTCTGGTCTTCTATCTATTCCCACTGTGAGAATTTAAACTGGGTTTTTTTCCTTGTTTTGTATAACACGAATAATCAAGAAATTGCATGAGCCATGTGAAACTCGCCATGCAAATAATCAGCTTAACCCATCAGGAGCAGGTTCCTGGGTTAGGGAGGCAGCAGGCAGCCCCACTCACTTGTCTGCAGCGTGGCAGATGGTGCCACAGGTGTCTGCCATGTCATCCACCAGGATGGCCACCCTGTCCTTGACGTCCCCCACCAGCACCATGCGATCCACCTCGTTGGCCTTCTTGCGCTCCTTGTGGATCAGGGCAAAGTCCACGTTCAGCCTGTCTGCGATGGAGGTCACCCTGAGGAGAGAGCAGTTCCCAACAGCACTGAACTCCATGCTGCACCTTCAAACAAGTCTCCCTGAGATATAGATTTAAAAAATTCTAGCTCATCTTTTACAGTAAATTTAAAAAACCTATACTGTGTGTTAGATTGTATTCTAAATAGCACCTTAAAATATATAAAATTGCATTTTTAACAGACATTTAGTAAACACTAAATGCTGTGGCTATTACCCTTTTGCATATTTTTAAGCATTACAAGTACTAGGAGCCTTGGTGATAGAAAAAATAGCCTAAACAACAAAATAACGTGGCTAAGAGTGCAAATAAAAAAAAGAACACAAACTCTAAGATAGTATGTTCCCTTGAAAACGTGCCAAGAAAGCCAAAGCACACACGAAAAACATAAAAGTGAAGAAGCAAATGTCAAAAGACCATCACTATGGCCTGAAGATCACCACCACCAAAGACTGAACATGCCTAGAAAGGTGCAGAGTTAATTACTAAACCAAGGCAAGACAAGCAGCATTAAAAAATTAACATGTATAAAAGAAAACTATAAAATGTCATGTACATGTAAGACCTCAGAGAATAATAAGGGGGGCAAGTTCCCTAGTCTTTGGTGGAATTATTCCCCATGTATCTCAATGTCAATAAATACACACCACTCTAACAACTATTATTATTTCCACGGGGTTTCACTCCCAAGCAGTTAACAGAAGGCATTCTGCCCACCTTAGTTTCCCTCCAAGCAGCTAAACTGCAGCCTCTGATCTAATCTCTCTCAGTGACAGCAAATGGATCTCATCTTTCATCATGACCACTGTAAACTAATTTGCATTCAAGCTGAAAACAAACCTCAGCCAGCAAGGTCAGCAAACTTGAAGTGATCCAAACACTTGGAAAGTTGTCATCGTTGTAACACCACACTGGAAAGGCTTAAGTTGTGCTGTGACAGGGCTTTACTGTCACTGCTGTAAGCACTCAATCATCATGCACACAAGCACTGGCACAGATTGTGGCAAGATTACACATCCAGGAAATTCAAATACACCACCCCACATTTATTTACATTAAAGTGACTGCAGAACAACCTTACTAGAGGGATCTTAACTTTATATATTGATGCTGATGAATAGTAAAGAGTTTAAAAGCATTAAGTGTGGAAGGAGTAAAACACACATGCCCCCAAGACATTCTACACTTGAGGTAAGTAAACTCTTAGCCCCACTAGATCAGACCTATCATCCTGGCTGTCCTACACAAGGCTGTTAAACTAAACCAAAGTATTTGGCTTTGCATATCTCCATAAAATACTGCACTGACCATGATCAACACAAAAGCATAAGAGGCTTTTTGAGCAGATTTTTTCATGAGTCAGATTATATCTGGCTGGTTTGGCACCTCATATACTGTGTTATGCAACAAGCTACAGAAATAGCTGAATATACAGAAGGTCTTGCCCAACCCATGGGCCACAGCAGAGCTACAGGAGACATACAGTGACCAGTGTCAGTGTCTCCTGGCTGTTTGTAACATTAAAACATTCTGGGGCATGTCAATCAGAGCAGCACATACCAACATTTTGGTGTGACAGCCCTGGATTAAAGAATACATCTGTGTAGCCCTCAGACAGAAGCATCAAGGAACAGCCTAGTTTCTCCTAAAAAGCACCTGAGAACATTCTGAGCTGCCCACAAACTGGTGTGTTTGTCTGCAGGGAGATGGGAGATTGTCAGGCTATCAAAATAGAAATGTGCTATGGCATATGCTGCTGCTTTTTGGAAAGGAACCATCTATCTTCCTCGCTCTCAGAGAAGATGAAGAGTGGCAGCAGGCTGAAATCACAGCTAGATATTCAAAACCGGGGTAATAAAGTAAGAGAATGCCTCAACAGACTTAAGTTTAATTCTGCAAGGAAAGCAGCCATTTATCATTTTATTAATGATAAATGTATCATTAATCATCAGCAGTAAGATTCCCTTGGCATAGGGATGTAAGCTACACTATTTCCTCCTTCAATTGGCATAAAAATTGGTTTAGTCCATCCAAGGGATGTAGCTGTTGTGCAATTCCTACCTATGCAGCTGTGATTCTAGAAGCTATTTCATCCCCAATGTAGCCCAAGAAACCTTCTAAACACTCCCTAGGAAGAACATCTGACCACTCTCCAGCAGCTGTCCCAGACTGTCTGAGAGAAGGCAGACTGACAGAAGGAATAAAAACAGGCTCACATTGAAGTCCAGAAGACACAGCAGCAGCATCTCAAGCTCCCTGTCTGACAGCTCACCTCTTGGCTCCACCAGCATCTGGTGAAACAATGGTGCAGTTCTTCCACTCTGGAATATTCTCTTTGATCCATTTCAGGACAGCAGGCTCGGCATATAAATTATCAACAGGGATGTCAAAAAAACCCTGCAAGGAAGACAACAGGAACAGATGCAGCTGAAAGTCCCATCCCAGAAACAGCTGTAAGAAGCCTTCTATATCATCAGGCATGCGTCACCACTTTTCCACAGCTTTCAGCCTTCTTTTTTAGTTCCCTTGATGTAAGGGCAGTAGTCTCTGGGATACACAGAATAGTAATGTAAGAAGCCTTCAGAGCCAGAAATAGTTCAGCAGCATAAATAACACTTTACATCTAACACCTCCACAAAATGAAACTAGTTCTGTCCTGAGGGCTGCAGAAATCCTGCAGCAAATGCACTCATTTCCAGAGCAGCTGGCTGCCTGTTTACACTCAGCCTTTAAAGCTCATTAGCCAAACTGTTCCCATCTACAAAACAGGCTCGAGTAACATCTGTCTTTAATGCAGCTGGTTCTGTAACTTCACAGTGACCCTGCAGACTTCTCCAAATCTCACAGGTCACTAAAAGCCAGAAAGTTAACCCTGGAGTAACAGGCAGGAGAGTGAGGGGCAGCTACTCCTGAGGAATGCATCAAGGTACAGGGTACCAGACCCTTCTCACCACCATTCCTTCTGTGCTCAGCAGCACAGCAGCTACAAGAACCAGGCTGAAACCAGTCAGATGCTGAAAGCACAGATGCACAAATTATGCCATTAAATCTCATTCCTGCTGCTGGTGCAAGGTTAGCTCCATGGCACACACCAATTCCAAGCCCTTAAAGGAAAAGGAGACCCCTTGGGCTCAGTTATTTCATGCTCTGAGAGCCTTCTCAGCTGTGCCCCCACAGATTTTTTTAATCTGAGACAATATTTCTGGGCAAATCATAATGAAGTGTGAATGACTGCACTTACAACTATTAAAGCAGCCAGCCCAAACACTTACTTCACCAGGCAGTAGCTACCTTACCCTTTGCAGCAACAAAACAGACATCCTTCCCTCTGTCAAACCCTTCTCAGTTGCACTGAGTTTGTTTCTTGGTCCTGAGCACTTGCTCAAGGTGGAAAGAAATAAAATCAAGTTGAGCTTGCAGCTCCTCCTCTCCCTGGCAAATATTCTTGCCAGTTTTCTTACACAGCCCAGGTCAAGGCTTTAGTTGCCCTGTGAGATATTTTGTTCACAAAGCCTATGAATGATTTTCAGTTCACCACCAGCCTGGGAGAGAACCAAGGCCAGCCTGTGTGGGAGGGTGGCTCTGAATGGATCCAAGAGGGATTGCCCCTCTTCCCAGAGGCAGCCATGAGATCACTGTGCTGGTCAACTTAACCCACAGATGCAGCTGTGCCAGGACACCTGAGGGCAGAACAAACTGCTCACTTCTCCAAGACAACACACCAAGCACCAGAAAGCTCTGCCCAGAATTTAAGGACACTCTCCATCTCACATTCCTCCAAGGTCTAGTGAAGAATAAACAGTGTCACTGTGTGGCAACAAAGCTGTAGTGATCTTTCCTAGTTCATTTACACTCAGTCTGATGAAGAACAACTATACTTACATTTATAAGTTAATTTGTTACCCACCTCCCCATGCAGTCCCACGTTCCCAAATCTTGATCACTGCAGTATCTCCAAAAAGCAGATGACTGCAAAGCTTGCACAGCAGCCAAGAGGCCCAGACTGGAACTGGGTAAGTGCTTTCCTGATTTTTGCTCCTACCTGAATCTGAGATGCATGCAGGTCCATGGTGATGATATGATCTGCACCTGCCACAGACAGCATGTTTGCAACCAGCTTGGCAGAGATTGGAGCTCGACTCTGGTACAGGGGAAAAAAAGACAAGTATAAGACAAGTTCAACTCCTTCAGCAAGATGTCAGCCTTCTGCTTCCAGGCAGTGATTCACAAGCAGTTACTAAAAGGAGCCTTCATTAACATTGCATCTTTTCATCAGCTAGTGATTAGACTTTAGAATACTTTCAAGAAGAACTAGATCTTTATAAAAAAGATCATTTTGCAGTCCAGTGTCCCCACGTTTAACAAAATGAAGATGGGTTGGATATTCAGAGGAGGTGACAAAACTTCATTTAAATCCTCTCCAGCAGTCAGGACTTTCAGGGTGTGCCCTCACCCTCCCTGCAGAGACCTTTCCCACACCCCTCACCTTGTCCTTTTTGTCCTGCCGGGCGTAAGGGAAGCAGGGGATGACAGCAGTGACTCTGCTGGCTGAGGCAATCTTGCAGGCATTAATCATGATGAGGAGCTCCATCAGGTTGTCGTTGATCTCCCCACAGCCACTCTGCACGATGTAGACGTCCTCCCCACGAACGCTCTCGCCTATTTCCACGCTGCAGACAGATGAGAAGAGACTTGTAGCCAGACACAAATTTAAGCACAGCCATTACCTGTGCCTGCAGAGCAGCCAAAGCACTGCACTCCTAAAGGTCTGTGGGTGACAGGGTTGTATCAGCAGGGCTGTTGAGCAGGAACACTGCTGTTTGTTTGCTCAGTGGCTATTTTACAGATCAGATTTAATGGTCCAGCCACTAAGGCTAAAAGCACTCAGCCTGTACTCTTGATCTCAAGACAAGCTGAGCATGTAAACACCCCAGAGCAGGCCTTGTTCCCCTGGAATCACAAGCACAGCCACCTCTAAAAGCAGCAGTGTACAAAGGAGCAAGGAGCACGGCCAGCCAGCAGACAGAGTGGGGTCAAACTCCTACCAAAGCAACACTACAGCCAATTATCAGACCAGAGTCACAACAGCCATTCAGTGGCTCCAGTAGAGAAGCACTCCAGCCTTTCACTCTGGGAAGGCTTTTGGGGTTAATTTCCTCCTGGATGCAGTGCACACTAATCCCTGCTGATGAAGGGCCTGAATAGAAGCCAAAGGTCCTGTTTGCCAGCAGCAAAACACCAGCTCCAGTGCACGTATGGAGACACCTGCACCAGAAAGAGCCCCTTACAGAGCCCCTCAGGGTAGAGTTCTAATTCTAATATTTCCTTCTCTGACCTTTCTGATCTCTTCTTCAAACTTTTTATTGATGACTGTTATCTATTTATAGCCTTACTGCTCAATATCCATCAGAGAGCTGCTGTCATCTTTACTGCCCACTTAGAGGATGCATCCATCTCTCCAGGAGAATTTCAGTCAGTGAGAACTCTCTGCTGGGGAAATGTCTGATTATCAGCAGTTAGCCCGCAAGTATCATCTCCTAATATTAGGGTGATTTAAGATATTTATGGTACAAAAAAAGCCTATGAATTATTCTGTTGAAACAGAATACTCTTTTGGGGAAGCTCCTGCTGTCAGTTTATTGGGGTAAATCAGATGTCTTTTTTAAGTCTTCCAGTCACATCACCTGCTGGCATAGGAACCTGCTGGCCAGCCAACTAGATGGATCAGAGCAGTTAATAATGAACAATGAGAACAGTGCAAGGACTGTAAATCAAACAGGTCTTTTTATAACTCCTCCCCAACTCTTTGTACTACCTCTGGGGTTTTACAATCAATACCCATGGCAAGAGAAACATAATATCGTACGTCACACTTACATCCTGGATTTTCGTGGGAAAAAAAATACTGTTTCCAGAAGGAGTGGGCTGGAGCAATCAAGGTTCTCCCTATTATACTCTGTGGTGTATACACGGTTAGTGTATCCTGTAAAGCAAGCTTAAGGAACTCTGAACAACTTTAAACCTCCCTTTTAGCTTTACGTAGGATGGCAGCAAGATTTTTAAAGCACAGATACATAAAACAAGGTTTTATGTTAGGTTTCAAAGCTTGAGGGCAACAGACTGCATGACTGCACCGTGGGATGCACGGAGGTGTGAGCCTCTTCTCTTGCCTTAGGAATTCTATCAATACTTTCTAAGACTCTGAAGCTCCTCGGAGAAGTTTAAAGGTACCAGCTACATGCCAAACACAAAATTATCAAGCCTCAAGTCATCAGATTTTAGATTTAAGCATGGAAAAGCCTTATCAGTGTAGGTGTAACTCCGACAGGGGCCGTCCCATCACCTCGTGGGTTTGGGGTGGAGGAAGCAAGGCGCGGGCGGAGAATTCCACCGCTTCAACACTTGCCACAGCGGCCAGGCCACACAAATCCTCCAAGCCCGGGAGCCCCGCGCGGCCCCGGGTGCGGGGGAAGCCCCAAACGCGGCGGGGGAAGCCCGTGTGGGGCCGGCGCCGTGAGGCG
>JBBMKD010000194.1:15363711-15376499 GCA_037834095.1 Argya squamiceps
TGTCACTCTGTCCCTCAGGCATTTCAACTGAACAACTCAGCTTGGTATCATCTGCAAACTTGCTGAGGGTGCTCTCAATCCACTGTGTCCTTAATGAAACAGTCCTGGTCCCACTACAGGCCCCTGAGCTTGATCCCTCTGCTGTGCAGAGCTGGGCAGAGCCAGAGGAGGACTGGCCAGCACAGCTGACACTGAGACATGGATGTGGGTGCTGCATCCCTGATCCACCAGCAGTGTCCAGAGGGCAGCAGGAGCAGCCTAGCTGCTCCAAGGACCTCCAGCCTCAGCCTGCTACAGCTCACACGTTATATGGCAAGAAGGAATTGTTGCCATTTTTGGGTAATGTTGGCCACACCAAGCTGTGTTCGTCAGGAGACTGCTAAAAGTGGAGTAATATTGCCTTTTGGGGAGACATCCACTGTAGTTTGGCTGTGTTCAAGTGACAGACACTGCCCCAGCCCCTTGTCCCTCGCTGCCCATGATCCATGTGTTATTTCTATAATAGCAGCTATTGGATCAGGCTGGCTATAACAGAGCCCTTTACTCTTGCTGTTAAACACCTCCCAGTGACAGCCTCCCCTTGTTCCCTTGTGCAGGGAAAGTGGCTGAAATACTGCTTGAATTTCTGGCCAGTGGTTCCTCCCTCAGGAGGGGCACGTGTCTGCATTGCAGGTTTGTGCAGCTGTGCTGGGAGCCACTGCCAGGGGATGCAGGTTCTGTCTTACCAAGGATAAATTAAATCAAATAAATCCTAATTAAATTCATTAGCACAACAAATTGGACAATTTGTCTCCCCAAACACATGTTTGGATTATACTGTTCATCACCTGCAATGCTAAAATCCCAATAAAAAACAAAATCTCTTTCATGCCTGGCCATGGCAGCACTCAGGAATGACAGCTGTGTGAGGGAGCACAAGGGGGACGTGTGGGCTGTAGCAGGGTGGCAAAGGCTGAGGCAGAGCTTTGCTGGCTGCCCATGCCAAGCCAAGGCCTGCTGCTGAATGGGGCCAAACCCCTAAAATCCAAAATCTGCCTGCTGCATGCTCAGGAAGGAGAAAATTTCCTGACAAGGAGCTGAGAGAGCAACTAAGGGCACAGAGCTGCTTGGCTGCTGATGGCTGATGGTGAGGGTGGGGACAAGAAGGGACAGGGAGGTGAATCACCTGTGTAGCTCCAGCGTGGCACAAGGGAGGGCAAGGCTCTGGCACATGGCTCCTCAGGGAAATGCAGAGAGCTGGATCTAACTGACAACATTCAGACAGCCTGTGCATTTCTAAAAATGTCTGCTGTTCAGCAGGAGGCTCTAATGGGCCCCAGGGAAGATGGATGTGCTCCTCTACTAGGTAAAAACATGGGCCAAGGCTTGATTTTACATTTAAGATTCTGGCACAGTCTGCCTGCAGCCTGGGAAGTCTGGGCTAACTTAATTCCTCCCAGTGGGGCTTTCTCCTGCAAGGATGTGCTAATGATCAGCAGTGTCTGCTCCCTGTGATCCGCCCAGCTCTGACAGCTCAGCCTGCAGCCCTGTGGAGACCAGAGCTGTGAGCAGACTGTCTCCCCAATTCACTCTAAATTCACTCCTTCTGAAGGGTGCCTGAGTGACTGAGTGCCCTGGGTCTGCAAGGAAACTGCTCCACTCCACTGCTCACAGAGGTTTTCACTGCACCCAGGAGGGCAGACCAGGCCATCCAGAGAGGGGCTGGCACAGATCCATCCCTGTCCTACCCACACTGTGACTCTCACACTCAGTCCCACCCCTGCAGACTCACACTGGTTTCTTGAGGCTGTCAAGAACAGGGCAAGATCTACAACTTTTTTTGGCAGAGGTTTGGACCATGGCCCTGAAGCAAAATCCCAGGAAAAAATTCTGGCTATTGTCACAGTAGCTAGAGTATGGAAAAACACCACTTGCATGTACTGAGACATGCCCTGAGAGACCAGGACCTGTGGGTGCTGCCAGGCTCCTTCCAAGCTCTTGGGTATGGGATGCTCCCCACTTGTCTGACTCCCCACAGCCACGTGTCCCCTGGGTCCCTGTAGCCCATGTCAGGGTGGCACCAGCCAGGGAAGGACCACTCTGGTGACAGTGAAACCAGTTCAGCTGCAAACACCCTCTGCTCACAGCAAAATGGGATTAAATACATTTCCAGAGGGCAACCAGGGCAGAGCACAGTGACAGCTGTCAGTCAGAGGCACAGGGGAAGAAAAAAGAGGAAAGTGCTTATACTTACAGCAAAATCACCTGCCAGGCCTTTTCTGGATTCACTGAGGTTGCTGCAGATGATTTCCTGATCCCTCTTGTGAGTGTGTCCTCCCACATGTGCCAAATCCACGTTCAGGTGCCTTCCTCAAAGGCACCAAGTGCTTTCCCAAGGACCCTGGGAGCTCCCTGCACTCCTCCCACCTCCCCAGGCCAGGCCCATCTTGAGAAGGGAGTTTTGACACTGGCAGCTAAACTGAGGACTTGTCACAGCTCTCTGGAGCTGCAGTGTCCCTTGGGAGGTCTGGGAGTGACCTTCCAGAGGCATCTGGGTTGGTATTTTGCCCATTTCCAGCCACTGAATCCATATTTTATATTTCTCTACACAGAATATATTGGAAGTGAACACCTGCATGGAACAGCAACATGTAGCTCATGGTTGGCTCTTGTTTGAAATCACTCATGAGAATAATTACTCTTTTTGGAGGGTGACTCACACCTGCAATTCCTCCTCAAGGGACAGCACTGGGACAGAAGCTCCTGCTGTGTCCAGACCAGCCTTGTGCTCCCTGAAAAGCTGGGAACAGCAAAGTTTCCTTCCTGATTTGGGAAATCAGCAGAGCACCCATGCTCTGCCCACAAGGCTCAGAGCCCCAGGCTGGAGGCAGCAGTGCCCAGGGGCAGCAGGAATGCAGTTCCCTGGGCTCACACACTCAGCTGGGTCTCTGGAGCCAGCCAGGGAATGTGTGCTGCATCCCTGAGCAGTGCACAGGGATGTTCTGGGAGGGCCCAGCTTGTGGCTGGCAGCTTTAAGGCTCTTCTCAAACAGCTCCTCCTGGAGCTGCCACAACTCATGGTGAGGGTTTAGGGCCTGAGCTGATACCACAGGTCATTCTGGCTGATCCAAAATGAGGACCTGTCTCCCTGCTCCTTGCTCTCTGCTTAAAGAGGGAGTCTGCTGCTTCTCCAGGTGGATGGGAGCACAGGGGAGGTGCCAGAGAAAACCTTCACCTTCCTAAAGCTGCAGAGGGAGGGAAGGGAGGGAGGCTGGGGAAGGGGCTGGCACAGAAAGCAGAGGCTGAAACGTACCTGCCTTGATAATCTGAGGAGGGGGAGGCTGGCTGGGGGCCCTGGACAGGATCATCTTCTTGGAGTCCACCAGGAGACGGCAGTAGCCTGCGATGAGGCAGGCAAAGTTGGTGGCCTCAGGCCACTCCATCAGCAACACCAGAGGCTGGAAGGCAAGAGAGGCAAAGACCTGAGGGCCACTGGCTCAGCTGATGGAGACCAGAGCTGCACAGGGGCTGTGCTGGGCCCTGCACGGGTGGAACTGGTGCTCCCAGCACTCCCAACATGAAAAACCAGCCGGGTGCACAGCCTTGCTCCAGCTCACCCCACAAATGGCTGTGCACAGTCTGCCTGCAGCTGGGACTCCTGCTTGCTCACTCCCCCAAGCATGGGGGACCCAAAACAATGTCCTTCTGACCCTTTGTCTCCATGTCAGTGCTCTGCAGGCACCTGTTCCAGCACAGGGAGTTTGTGGAGTCTCCAGCTGCCAGAACCCCTCCTCACTGCAGGCACTGTGTCTCCCATAAATTAAAACACCAACTTCCAGCAAGATACCAAAAGGGCCAAACCCCATTACAGGTTCCCCCAGCTACCACTCTGAGATCTGTGGATCTTATTTAAACCTAACCCTTTGGAAAATTAAATTTGTGCTTGGGAGCAGATGGCACCTTCCCTTTTAGGAGAACATTTATTTGCATGCTAAAATAGATCTTTGCTTTAAAGAGAAATCAAACTCAGACATGATCTGTGTGACACAAATAACCTCACAGCACAATCTAGCAGCAGACAGTGCAACTCCCAGTTCCCAGACTGTCCCAAGGAAAAGATTAGCTGGCCCAGGGAAGCTGTTGGGGTGGGATTCACTGACCCACCCAGTGAGGTGCTGTGCAGTGCTGGGGCCAGGCTGGGCAGAGCAGCCTGTTTCAGCACAGCTCACTTGAGAGGTCTGTGCTCCCTCTGAGCCCCCAGCATTGCTTAAGACAGATCTGTGAGATGGAAAAATTGACAAATGCCTTCAATAGTTATGGCAAAGGCAGCTCCTGCCCTCACCTGGCCCTTGCACAAAGCACCTCTACCCAAAGGGCCTTTTTACCCAGGTACAGGGGATATCTGAGCCAGCTGGGGGATGCTGAACTGCTGCTGTCTCAGGCTGCCTGTCCTGCCATGCTCAGCCTCTTGCACACTGAGAGCCCTTCAGGACTCAGAAGAACTCATTTCCCACATTCAGGGAACACCAAGGCTGTTTTAAAAAATGCTTAAGCCTACACAGTGTGAAAAGCATTAAAGCTATTTTGGTTTTCTTGTTTTATAACCACAAGAGGTTCCTGGTACTCACTGGCCAGTTTTGTGCTTTGCTTAATATTTGCTGCTGTGAGCCAGCAAGCCAATTCTGGCAAGGAAGGCCCACCTTAGGCAAGACTGTCATGCTCTGGACCTTAAAGTGCAAAAAACTTGGGTGTGAAGCCACCAGCAGAGCTGCATGTGATCCCCAGGCCATGCCAGCCCCTGGGAGGGGCAGATTTCTCCCAGGGCCAGGGTAAAGAAGGTCCCTCTTTGGCTGCTGTGCAGGAAGAGAAAGGAAAAGAAAGAACTTGATGTGGAAGAGAAGTAGCCTGACAAGTGAACCTCCTCTGCTGAGAGGCTCTGCCCCTGCTTGACAAGGCTCCTCCTGAATCTTGGAAAATAAACCTGAGATGACACAGATCAAAAGGGAAGTATCAAACCAGAGGGAGAGGAGTGAAGCGATTCTCAACATAGCTCAGAGCAGGCAGGCATGCAGTGGTGAGGGGGTGACACCTCTCAGCCCAGCTCCAGTCTTGACATAAGTGATGAAAGCAAACCATGTGCTCTGTGCATGAAGCATCCTTAAAAACAAGTGGCTTCTACACAGGGCTGAGCCCTCCTGGGTTTTCCAAGCCATCTCTTGAATGAGGACACATTTGTGCATTTTCCCTGCTTTGTTCTGCAGGGTTTGGAGTGTCAGCAGCAAGGGAGGGAGCAAACCCCAGTGGGAGGGAGGCAATGACAAACACCCACTGCTGGGAGATTCAACCAAGAGGCCAAGCTGGGCTGAGAATCCCCTTCCAAAAGGAAAACCAGGGCATAGTTTCCACCATGAGTGAATCCCACCAAGGCAGAGGGTTGTGAACCTTCACTGCCTCCCTGCCAGTGCTCACCATGCAGCCCCCAGGGCAGCCCCAGCATCTCCCATTTCCATCTCTGCTCAGCTACCTCTGCCTCAGGATGCTCCCACCCATCCAGAGATGGGACTGTAGGTTCTTGCTGGCAGGAGGCAGCCCCTGGATCAGCCCTCCTGAAGGGCAACAGGTCTCAGATACAACAACCCTGACTGATGTTTCTCGACTGCAAATGAAGCACCAGGGTGCTGAGAGCTCCCTACCAGGTCTGCAAGCAAGTCCAGCCTCCAGAATGGCTTCCAGCAATAAATGCATGGCATGCTGGGGTTAACTGTGGCACTCTGCCCTGAAAAGGAGGAATCTTAAACCTGATTAACATTACAGCTTAGAAAAGATTACTCTGATATACTGACAGGGAAGCTGTGTGAGAGTTCTTTGATTGCCAAGTGTTTAGATATTGTTATTAGGGATTAAATCACTTCAGGTGCAGCTTGGAGCAGTCCAAATTTGGTATTTTCTTGTGGATGTGTGATCTCCCCATGGCCTGGGAGCCCACAGTGCCATGGGTCTGTGTCCTGCTCGTGGATTATGAGCTGTTTACAAAGACACTGGCTGTGAGCAAAGCTGCTGCAGTCAGGCTGTGCATCTCCCTTGGCATTGGTGGCTTCTCTGCTGCTCACCAACAGAGTTCTGGCACAGGATCTGAGCCCTTCCCACAGGGGACTACAAGACTGAGTCTCTCTCTTTCACTCTGCTAGGTAGTTTTGCTGAGATTGCAACAGCTCAGCTGCCTTTGAGATGTCCACCCTGCTGCCACATCCCCCTGAAAGCAGCCAGCAGATCTGAAAGTGATTTATGGGGTCAAGAGGCAAAGAGACAACATGATTGCAGCAGCCCTGTTCTGTGGGAAATGATCCCACAGAGAGGAGGGTGGCAGTGAATGGAGGGGTTATTTTTAGGCATTGGCAGCCTTGCTCACCCTGTTCCATGTGGGCAAGGCTAACGAGGTGCTGAGGGGACAGCCAGGCACGGGAGAGCCGGGCAAATATTGACTTTGTCAGCAGGTGCACAAAACATTTCCAATTCGTGGTGCTGAGGGGTTTAGATGGCAAATTCAGGGCAGCTTTGCTGGGGAGCTGCTCTAAATAAGAACAACCCTGAAGAACTGTGCTTTGGGTTTCTTTGGTTTCTTTTTTGGTTTCACAGACTGTGAAAGTCTGTGCTTTGGGTTTCCTTGTGACACCCATGGCTTCTGGCAAATGGGATTCACCTTCTTTCCCTCAGAAACATCCTTCTTTCCCTCAGAAACATCCTTCTTTCCCTCAGAAATCTCCTGCAAGAGGCAGTGAGGGCTCGTGCCTGAGGTCAGGACTGGTCTGGTGCCCATGGGCCTGGGGTTTATTTTGTACCCCCTTATTTTATCCCTGTATAACTCCCTGCAGTTTTTTCAACTTGCTGCTCAATCTCAACCAAACCTGACAGAAAGGCAGCAACCTGGAAGAGCATGAACTCTAAACCCAGTGGGGCAGAGACTTCTGTGAGCAGCTGCAAGGCAGGGAGGGATGCAGCAGGGGTAAAAAGCTGTTCTGTTCTTCTGAGCCCTGCTCCCTGCCCTGGCAGAAGGTGCAGAACCCTCTTTCCCAGCTGCTAATCAGGAGATGATGTTGATGCACTGGTGGGGAAGAGGTTATCAGCCTGGAAAACCCCTGGCTGTCCTCCCACCACCAGCCCATCCTCTTCCTCATTCTCACAGGCACATTCTTGCTGCTGCAGCTCCTCAGTGCTTCCTTGGGAGGGCAAAGCAGAAATGCCTGCCTGTGTTTTCTCCTTTAGGGTGAAAACTCCAAGTTTTACACAGAAGCAAACTTACTGGGATAATCCTGCTGCTCTAAAAACTGGCCAAACATCAGATTCACAGTGGGATGCCCAGGCAAAGGTTTGTCTCTGACCTGTAATGTGCCAACATGTAAAGAAAGAAGCAAATTTTCATAAAGATGCTCTTCCTACATCTAAATAATACCAGCCTGAAATTCTTGATGGTTTGATCTTTCATGCATAATGGTTTCCTAGATTTTCTAGGCCTCATGAGGAAAGGACACCTTTTTGTTCAAAGTTTCCTGCTTGGGAACCAATCTCTCTGTGAAGTAAACCAAAATACATTTATACCAGATAGAAGAAATGACTTTTGCATTAGCTTGTTAATGATAAAGTGATTTTTCTATTATTCCCTGCTTTTAAGTAAGGTCTCAGTGTCCTTCTGGAGGGTATTTTCTTGCTCAGACAAAGGTCTGTAGGAAATTTTCTGGCCAGGGTTATGCTAGGTGATTTTAACAGTCCTCACAGTGAAATTAATTTATGACCCCATCTATTCATACTATAACCTCTAAGATTATATGCATTTCCTGTTAATCTGCCCCCTTTATCATGTACTTTGGGTCTTACCCTGCTTCCTTTAATGCAGTGCAGCAGAAAGATGGGAGATGAATTTACATAATTTATGTTCCTTGGTTTACTTGAGGTGCACTGCCAAGTTTTTATTTAATAATACAGGCACCTGGGCCTAACGAGGCAGCACTCAATTTTTCACTTCTCCGTTGGCCTTTCCTTCTCTCCCCTTAAGCATTATTAACTCAGCTCTATCAATACCAGGCTGCTTGTGACTAGGACCACTATTTCCTACTTCTTGATCAATAAGGGCACTGCCTTGGTTAGACCTGCAGGTTCCTCCCTTCCTTAGAGAACTGCATTTTTTGGTTGGGTTTGGGGCTTCTTTTTCTCTTTTTCCAAATTTTTTTTTTTAATTTTAATTTTTTTTAATGAATAAATCAAATTTGGCTTTGCAGGCTTGCAAACTCATCCTCTCCACATGTTGCCTGCCTCTCGTGTTTCTGGCTGGCTCCTGTTCTGGTTGCCTGCAGGCAGTGCTCTGGGTGGTGCTGGAGCTGGGAAATGCTTAGTTTTGAATCTCAGTGCTTTGCTCCACATCCCATTCCTTTGCCTCACATCCCATTCTCCTGCTTCAAATCCTATTCCTTGGCTTCACATCCCATTCTCCTGCTCCACATCCCATTCCTTTGCTCCACGTCCCATTCCCTTGCCCCACGTCCCATTCCTTTGCTTTCCATCCAATTCCCGTGCTCCACATCCCATTCCCCTGCTTCCCATCCCATTCCCTGGCCCCACATCCCATTCCCTGGCCCCACATCCCACTGCAGGCAGGGATCTGTGCCTGCCCCTCCCACCCAGGTGAGCCAAAGGAAATCCGAGTCCCTCCCTCTCTCTCACGGGATGACAGCCTTTCAGAAGGGTTTAATGCAAATAAAGGTTAATTGGGTGTAAGGAGCCAGAGCTGCGGGCTCACCCTCGCTCCAAAGCCTCGCTCTTCCTGCAGGAGAAATCCCGGGGGCTTCAGTCAGAGCTGAGAGGAATGTCCCGGTGACTCTGATGGGGCTCCCCGCTGTTTTCAGGCAAACACACATCGTGCCCTGGTCTCAGCACGGCAGCACATCCCTGCCCCGATCAGCCCACGGGAGCACAGCCAGGCTGGGGCTGGCTCAGCAGGGAGGGCTCCGAGGGGTCACATCCCATCACCTGGGAGGGGAAGGGGCTCCTTGGCTCCTTCCACGGGGACAGGAGAGGGCTGAACCCCAGCTGTGCACAGCGTTCTTGTTTCCATTGCAGGCTGGAAACACACCCTGGGACGCCAACAGCAGCAGCAGCAGCCGCCAGGGACCTTTCTGAGTTAATTTCTCCTTTGTTTTCCTCTCTCAAGTTTTGATCTCGGCTTAAGCACCGGGCTGGCTGCAGGCCCTGCTGGGAGACCAAAGGCAATGACCCCGATGCCTTTGATGGAATTGCACCTGGCCAGCAGCCAGAGCCCGGCACGGGGACAGGGCACAGCCTGGGACAGCTCCTCTGCTCAGCTGCAGAGGCTTGTCCAGGCTCAGGTGATCCTGCTGTCCCCAAACTGTTCTCTCATTCACATTCAGAGTGCTTCAGCAGCCTTTGTCCCAATGTCAGGACTGTTAATAACAAAAGGGCCAGCGGTGTGCAGCTGGGTAAATCAGGAAGGAGAAATGCTCCATTGGAAAAGGCATTTCAGAAAGAACAAACCCTTAGAGCCTGGAGAACCACACAGCCAGAGGAGCCTGGGGGAGCAGTCACCTCCCTGTGCCCCATCCAGGCTGCCAGGCCTGTCCAGGTGCCAGGCAGGAGATGCTGCCACTGTCCTTGCTGGGATACTGAGAGGCAGAGGAGGACTTTGCAGTGCTGCACCGGGCAGGAAGGGAGATGCATGCCTGAAAGCTCAATTCTGAGCTGGCTTAGAAGCATTGGCCACTCTGAAATGCTGCTCCCAGCAGGAGGGAGAAACCCCTGGGAGATGCAGAGCCCCCTAACCTGGCAAGATGCACTTAATGCATAAAGCTCACCTTGTGCCACCTCCCTGCCCCCAGCAAATACATGAGCTCCAAGAATCAGTGGCAAACACGAGGAGGAAGAATGGAGAAGCAACAGCCCCAGCAGAAAGGAGGCTCTGTCAGGTGAGAATGAGCTCTGGAACCTGCAGAATGAGCACTGGCACCACTGCAGTGCAGCTGAGGATGTGTGGTCCTGGCCCCAGCCTCAGGCTGGCAACTTCCTCAGCATTCCCAAGCAAAACTGCCCAGTCCCTCCATGACTGTTAAACAAAACCTGCTCCTGTCCTCCCTGCAGCTCTCACAGACCTTGCAGGGAACAAAAATCCTTGCAAGCAGCAGCAGAAGCCTGGAGGTTTTTGTTCTTCTGTCCCGAGGTTGTGCAGCTCCTCTCTGAGGGGTTCAGCATCTGCCCCCCACTTGCCACAGTGGCAAAAAGCTAAAGAAGGCAAAGCAGAGGTACCAGCCCTGGGTTTGTATCCTAAATGGGCTGTTTTAAACAGAAATTGAAGCCCAGGATGGAAAAGCTCCAAAACAAACCAATTAACTACCTAGTGAATAATTCATAAGACAAACAGTATTTCTTTTCCACCCGAAATAAATGCAAATGGTTTGTGATGTCCTCAAGCCTGTTTGTTACCTGAAAATCTCCCCCAGCTCCTTGCTGGCAGGCGAGTCTGGGCTGTGGTTGCAGGTCAGCAGCAGATAAGGATGTCTGGACTGTGCTGGCTGGTTTGGTCAGGGTGTTCACACCTCCCAACTGAGGGCTGCTCCATGACCTGACCCTTTTTTTTAACCCATCATTTTAACTACACTTAGAAATTCAAGATTGGTCTTTCTGCACAAACCCCTAAACCATCATTGACCATCTGTGTTTCCACAGTAACTCAGCGAGCACCTCCTACAGATCCAGGCTGGGAGCTGCCCCAGCAGCAGCAGCAGTGCCAGGCATCAGGGGGAGATAGCCCAGGGGGACATCCCCTCCTACACTGCAATCCCTGGAGCTCTGACAGGCTCCAGGGGTGACACGGATTTGACAGGTCCCCAGAGCAGTCAGGACACTACTTTGAGCCCTCTAATGGTTTGCAGCTCACAGCAGAAACTGATTGATTTGCAACCCAGGGCTTTAGCCAGTGCAATAGAATAATTGCAGGGAGCAGATTAGCACCGTGAGGTAATGATCTTTTTGCCTGCTTTTCTTAGCCTGCCTCATCCATCGCTGTCCTGCGTAGGATTAGCATATGCCTCATTTTGGAGCAGACATTCTGCCTGTAAAACCCAGCCCTTTGGATAATGGCTAAATGAAGACAGATAACAGCAGCCTCTGCCCTGGCACGCTGCTGCTGAGCCTGCTGAGATCCATAAATGGGGTGTTGCTCCACTCCAGGCAGGCAAGAGGGGTTTTTGGTGGCCAGAGGCAGCTGCCTGGGATTTCTCATGGAGATAAAGCATGTGGACGTGCCCACAGCAAATATGTGAGCTGGCTTATTCCAGTGAGCTGGCTTTTCTCCAGCCTTTGGGGGGCTGGATAGCAGGGTCACAGGAGAAAGTCTGCTCCCGCAGCAGCAAAGGGCTGGTGGAGGTGCAGAGTGGATTTTTGCAGAGAGGAATGGCTGGGGAGAGCAGCACTGCAGGAGCTGTGGACAAGCTGTGTGGGAATTGCCACCTAATTTAGAGCAGATGGATGCCAGCATCACCTAAACCTCCAGAGCATCTGTCCCTCCTGTGGCCAGCCTGGGCTGGGGGAACAGTGCTCTCTTCCACACCAGGGAGAGGCCAGCAGCACCCCAAGAGCTCAGTGCCATGGAGCACAGCCAGGTGACAATGGGGACAGCCACACTCAGAGCACTCACAGTGAGCCACAAGCAGTAACAGGGTCATGAGCAGCCTATTATTAATGCATTAATACAGTGATTTTATACACACAAATCCCAGGGGTGTGGGCAGCAGGAGGAACCAGCAGGGTTACTCGTGGTGCAGGCAATATTCCCCGGTTATTCCTGCTCTCTGAGGAGTAAATTAATGGATTCCTGCACAGCCCAGGCAGCTGGAGGGGCTGGGCAAGGAGGGTTCCACCTGCCCAGGCTGCAGCAGGGGAGCCTGAGGGATTTGGAGGGTCAGGACAGGCACAGCAGGACCACAAGGCTTTAACTGCACAACTGACCTCGGTGGGATGCAGAAGAGGGAATGTTAAAAATGTTACAGTTGACCAAATACCCACTGAATCAGGAATGCCAAAAAAGGGCCTTGTCCATGAGGCTGTGGAGGGGAGAGCTGAAGCAGAGGGGATGAGGATTAATCCAGCTCTGGCAGAGGCTGCTGGGCTGTTATTGTAGGTTAGCAGAGCTGCTGGACCAGGCACAGCCACAGCAGGAAAACAGACTTGGAGGAATTAATGAGCCAGGTGGGAGAAAGTGCTAAAATCCACCAGGGACAGGAGGCAGCAGGAGAATCCTAAACAAATCCACCACAATTACATCTGTGAGACTCTGATGGACACAGTGCAGAGGAAGGGCTGCAGGGAGGGCTGAGGCTTTGAGACCTTGCAGGGGATGGAACACAGAGACAGCTGGCAAAGCAGCTCAGCTTCATCAGTCTGGAGGGGAAAGAGGGATGGATGCAGGGCCAGGAAAGCTGACTTGTGCAGGTACATCTGTGCAGCAGCACCTCCCTGCCCCACAGAGGCCTGGCCCCACTGTCTCTGCCAAGTACTGCTCCTGACTAATTAACTCCAAATTCAATCCTAACTCTGTCCTGTTGAATTCAAAGTGGGAGGAGAGGAGAAGAGAGAAAGAGAAAGAGAAAGAGAAAGAGAAAGAGAAAGAGAGAGAGAAAGAGAGAAAGAGAAAGAGAAAGAGAGAGAGAAAGAGAGAAAGAG
Source organism: Argya squamiceps (assembly GCA_037834095.1). Classification (NCBI taxonomy): domain Eukaryota; kingdom Metazoa; phylum Chordata; class Aves; order Passeriformes; family Leiothrichidae; genus Argya; species Argya squamiceps. The sequence goes on from JBBMKD010000194.1 coordinate 15,376,413, forward strand.
AAAGAGAAAGAGAGAAAGAGAAAGAGAGAAAGAGAAAGAGAGAAAGAGAAAGAGAGAAAGAGAAAGAGAGAAAGAGAAAGAGAGAAA
>JBBMKD010000194.1:15387490-15406101 GCA_037834095.1 Argya squamiceps
TTGGGATATCAGCATCCCAAAAGAAGATTCCAGGAAAATCCTTTCAGACATGTCCCAGTGCCAAGAAATCTGTTCAGAATTCATCACCGGGTGAAAAGACTATGTTTGAATATGAAGACACAATACCCCCGCCACCAGGCACAAAATACAGTATAAAACTCGGACTCAAACCCTTGCAAATCATGGAACAGGGTGAGGTAGCAGCCCTGCTGTTGACCGTCTGTTCCACCCAACACTCGAATGTTGTTTTCGTGGCTGTCCCAAATAGATTTTTAAAATGGAAAAATAAAATTTATTCTCTTTATCCGATTGGCTAATTTTCATTTATAACAGGGACATCCATGGAGATGCCACAAAAGGGTAAATCCCAGTGCTGGGATTGTCCCAGTGCCTTTCCTGGCACAGCCACAGCCCTGTTCTGTGCAGAGCAGTGACTATCCCTGCCACAGCACCAGCAGCTCAGGGATGGGGACATTGCTGGAGATGCCACACAAGGGTAAATCACACCCAGCTCCTCACTGTCCCAGCCCTGCCCCAGCACTGCATTCCTCTAGACAGGAGATATGTGTGGGGTAAACTGCTGGTGGTGTGGCTCTGGCCATTCCCTGAGGGTCAGGGGAGACAGGCCCTGGCACAGCCAGAGAGTTCCCTCTGCCATTCTGCAGAGCTTAAAGAGCAGACTCAAGGGTTGGCTTATTCATGTTGTGTAACACAGCTCAGCAGTATCACAGATAAGTGAAAACAACTTTAGCCAGTCTAAAAACTGAGATTAAGGCAGGCTCAGCTGTGCTACTACAGCCAAACCTCCATCACCACCCCAGGGACTCCTTGGGAGTAGAGACAAGCAGAAGATGGGAAGATCCAGCCCAGGGCAAGGTTGTGTCAAAGCTGCCCTTGGCACCCCAGAGCAATGCCAGCCATGGCTCCAGGCTGTGAGCCTGCTCTGGGGGAGCAATCCCAGCACCACGGGATGGCCACAGAGCACAGCACAGATGGCAACACGCACAGCCCAGCCAGAAAAAGAAAAAATGGTGAACGTGCTGTTGTTTCTGTGCTGCTCGTTGCTTGTTCCTGTCCAGACTATTTAGTCCATTTAAAAGAGATCCTTCCTGGCCTTTTGACAACACATTGATTGTCCTGTCCCTTATCAGTTTAGGGTTTGATGCATCATCCATCTAATACTGTCTGTCTGCATTTCTGACACCCCCAGCACTGCAGAGCCAAGAGGGACAGCACGTGAGGCTGGAGGGGACAGGAGCTCCTGGCAGCACACAGAGCTTGGGGCTTGAGGGCATCACTGCACAGCCCTGTGCTGAGCCTGATCTCCAGGTAACCACCCAAAAATCCTCTAAAGGGAGGATGCCATGAGAGCCAGGAGAGCTCAGAGCACCAGGTGAGTCTGCCCAGGGCCATGGGTGAGCTGCTCTGTGATGGTGGGATGTCACCACAGCCAGATGACCCATTCCCAGCACCCAGCTGGATGGGTGCTGGTGGCTTTCCCCTCCCACAGGGCTGGAGAAGGAAACAGCCAGGCCTGGGGAAGTGGTGAGGAACAGCAGGGTCTGGGCACCCCCCTGAGCACGGGAAGCCGCAGCCATCACTGCTCCCATCCCACCAGGAGCAGAGGCAGCTCCATCTCCATCACCAGGAGAGTGCAGCTGCAGGGACGCACAGGCGGGACCATCTCCCCAGCGACTGTCTCCGCGCCGCCTCATTAGCTGCTCTGCTACTCCCATGAGCATTTAAAAGAACAACAGTGACAACCACCACCACAACAACAAAGAATCACGCGATCCAACCAATTTTCCTCAAACAAACGTTATCCAGGGCCATTGTGTGCGGCTGAAAAGGCGGCTGAATGCAGCACTGCGTCTCCACACGCCTGGGCACGGCCAGGGAGACCGAGCTGGCTGCCACAAAAGGCAGCAGTCACCGAGCTGCTGGCTTCCCGGGGGACATTCCTCCTTTCATCCCACCCCTGCTGCCCACAGCAATGCCAGCCCCCCCAGCCACAAGCCCCCGCAGCAGATGGACACGAGGAGGATGAGCAGCTCGGAGCGCTGGGATGCCTCGGAGGATGTGGCTGAGCTCAGTGCGAGGGGGAAACTGAGGCAGAGAGCAAAGAGGATGCCGATTCCCAGGCCAGAGCTGCCCAGTTGTGTCCCCAGATCTGTCCTGTGCACAGTGTGTGTCACCCTCACTCCTGCCCACGGGACCCGCGGCTGAGCCACAGCCGGTGACAGCCCGGGGACAGCAGCGTCTCCCGCAGCCCAAATTACCATCAGAATCGGTTAGCCGGGAAATCTTTGCAGCTTTAACAGACAAAAGGGGAAAGAACGCACACCTCACTTCAGCCACAACCAGCCCGCCATCCAGCGTCAAAGGGAAGAGGGGAATAAAGAGGTGGATACTGACAATAAAAAACTCCTTTACCGGCCTCTTAAGCTGCTCCTCTCCTGATAAGACTTGGATGCTGCAGAAGCATTACCAGGAAATTAAATAAAAGAGGACGAGTGTCCTCCTAAGCAGGACTTATCCACTCCTGGAGTAGCAGTAAAGTGCTCAGCAGCAGGTACAACATGCCTTCTCCAGGCTGTGGCTCTGAACGTCCTTCCTGCGGCAGCTTTCCCAGTCTCCAGCTCTCCCGTGGGCTTGGGGATTAACGTGTGCTCACCCTGGACCAGAGTGAGAGGTCAGAGAAAACCAGCAGCAGCACTGGGTAAGGTAGATCTCTCCCTAACAGTGGGAATTGGCTGCACCCCAGGAGCCATCGCTTCCCTGGAGAAGAGATATTTTTGTGTTTCTTCTTTTAATTTCTGGGCAGAGAGCTGGGCTGGGCTGCAAAGCTCATGGCCTCACTGTTGCAGCAGGGAGGTGAGAATGTGAAACAATTCCTGGAGCTCAGCAACTCTGGTGGCATCAGCAGCACCCAAATCCAGCCTCACCCTGGGGCCACACCTGCCACCACCTTGGGGGGCACAGACCAGCACTGACCCCATCCCACTGCAGGGAGCAGGTGGGCTGTTTGTGTCCATGTCCCCACCCTGGCTGTGTCCTTACCTGCCTGCTGCCCACCCTGAGCCCAAGAACCTGCTCTACCCCCTTGTGTCCTCAGGGACCACCGTGGCACAAAGTCATTGGAAAACAGCTCAGCACAAAGTAAAAGGATTTATCAGGAGAAACCCCTCTGTGCCCAGCAGGAACCCACCACAGATGTACCCCTGTGGGAACACCTGGCTCTTCACAGTGTTTGGACTGATGTGGCATGAAGATATTTCACTGCTGAGGTTGGGACACTCATCTGCTGTGCTCAGAGCTGACACTGATCTGGTCACACTCTGCCACCCAAGGTAGGAGAGACATCAGCTCAGTCCAGTCACTGCCCATCATTTTACACCCACAGTCAGGGGATGTGCCTTCAGCACCTTCAGACCTCCCTGCCACGGAACAGGGCTGAACACAGAGCCCTCATCCCCCCTCAAAGAGATAAAGGCAGAACAGGAGTTACTCCAAAAGCTGATGCATACATTTTTAATTTCCTACCGCAATAAATCTCTGCTCCCTCTGAGGACTGACTTTCTGCCTTTGCTCTTAATGCTGACTGGCCATCTGCCACCAAAACAAACCAGCACCACCTGCCTGGGAGGAAGGATGGTCTCCATCTACCCAGGACACTCTCACCACTTCCAACTGCCTTTAAACAAGTGGCACCAGGTGAAAACACTTTGTGCAGCCCAACAAGGGCTCACAGGTGGGGAGTGGGGATATGAGGGTCTTGTCCTGTCCTGGCACCAGGTGGAAACACTCTGTGCAGCCCAACAAGGGCTCACAGGTGGGGAGTGGGGATGGGAAGGTCTTGTCCTGTCCTGGCACCAGGTGAAAACACTTTGTGCAGCCCAACAAGGGCTCACAGGTGGGGAGTGGGGATGGGAAGGTCTTGTCCTGTCCTGGCACCAGGTGGAAACACTTTGTGCAGCCCAACAAGGGCTCACAGGGTGGGGAGTGGGCACGGGAAGGTTTTGTCCCTTCTGCAGAGGGGCAGTTTGCAGGGGTGGCTGCCAGCTCTCCTCCCCCTTCCTCTGCTGCTGTGAACAACCCAAGAACAAACAGAGCCCGTGGAGTCTTGCTTCTCCTGCTTGCAAAGCCATGCCTGGCTCCTCCATCTGCCAGGCTGCAGTTGGTGAGGCATGTGGGATCCTGAGCACGTGTGGCAGCGGCAGGAAACGCCGGGGAAGGGGCCAAGAAGTGTTTTTATGGGGAACATATGGCAGCTGCAGCCTCACACCCCACAGGGCTGCCAGGGCACGTGGGGACCAACAGCAGAGACAAATCAGAGCAGGCTGTGGGATCTACCATGATTTCTGCTCCATCAGCCCTGCATCTGCACCCAGTGGGTACCTTGGAGGATGCCATTTGGCCCACGTTTAGGTGTCAGACACCCCCAGCACGGGCAGACAGATGCTGTCCTTCCAGAGCACTGCTTGGTCACAGGGAGCCTGACAGCCTGGTAATGCTGCCCCTGCCTTGGCAGGGCTGACTGAAGTGAGGAGAGCTGGGCTGAGGGGTGCCAGCCTGGCTAAGGGCAGCAGAATAACCCTGGGTGAATAATGGGTGAAGTCCTGGAGAATTCAGCCTGCAAACAGCTCTGCCATATAACCCACGACTTTACCCCCTGTGCTCCAGCTTGGATTTGCTGTCAGTATTGGGAAGCAATACTGGGAAGCAGTTTAAAACCAGCAGAGCTCCTCTAAGGGGTTAGCTCTGCTGCTGGCCTGGCTCTGTCCCGAGCTGGCAGGCGAGCTGGGTAAGCTGCTGGTACAAAGGTGGGGTGCCAGATGGCACCACTTTGAGGGCACAGATACTCCTGGCTTTCAGTGCAGGGACAAGCAGGCAGTGAGCAGTGTCCAGCAGAGCTGCTGGAGAAGCTCATGAGCAGCCAAAGGCAGCTGTAAATAACAGAGCAGCAGCCGCAGCCTGGCTCAGGGCAGCAGCTGCAGCTTTCTGCTGCCCAGCCTGCAGCTTTTGAAATGGTCCTGGCAGCTCACCTAGAGATAAACACAGACAGAGAGGCTCCCCAGGAAGGTTGGGGGATAGCTGGAAATCCTAGGACCTGTTATATCCTGGGGGTGGCAGAGATAAACTGACTTATTGCCCCCTGGCAAGGAGTGGAGCCAGCTGAACAAGGTGCTGAGGGGCAAGAGGTGCCCAAAAAATCTCAAAGAAATTATGTCAATTACAAAAAAATAGAGTATAAACACGGCTAGCAAAGACCCTGTGTGCCACCACAACCTCCAGCCACGCTGTCCTGGTTTAAAACCTCACAAAAGCCTGGGGACCAGGAACACATGAAAGCCTCCACCCAGAGAGACATTATGAATTCAAGCAACATGGTTACTGGCTGCTTTATCCCAATACAGAGTAAGGACAATCCAAATGCAATCAGTACAGTTTTTTTTCACTTTCTTGAGCCCCCCAGGAGGGTTGAGGGCTTGTTGGAAATCCTAGGACCTGTTATATTCTGGGGGTGACAGAGATGGAATTATTGCCCCCTGGCAAGGAGTGGAGCCAGCTCGATAAGGTGCTGAGGGGCAAGAGGGGCTCAAAAATTCTCAAAGTGAAGATGTCAATGACAAAAAATAGAGTATAAGCACGGCTAGCAAAGACCCTGTGTGCCACCACAACCTCCAGCCACGCTGTCCTGGTTTAAAACCTCACAAAAGCCTGGGGACCAGGAACACATGAAAGCCTCCACCCAGAGAGACATTATGAATTCAAGCAACATGGTTACTGGCTGCTTTATCCCAATACAGAGCAAGTACAACCAAAATGCAATCAGTACAGGTTTTTTTCCACTTTCTTGAGCCCCATGTTGAGCTCCATAAAATGTATTTGTCCTGGTTTAGGGCAATTTTGGGAAGAAACCTCCAAAGGGGTCTCTCTAGAAAGCAGATTCAAGTGGCTCCTCTCCCAGCTGGTTCTGGAAAAGATTTCCTTGGAGAAAAGTGGAAAAAACCTGTTTATTTAACAAGCAAAGAATTCACAAGGATAAAAAATGAATAATGTTTAACAGTAAAACCTCTCTCAGTTCTGAAGAGATGGCAAATTCAGAAAGTCCTTGCTGTGGGGTGGAACTTGGCTCAGTCTGTTATCTGTCCTTTCTGTGCTGGAAAATGCCACGTCCTGGGCCCTGGTGGGCCACAGGTGTGAGCTCCCAGTGTTTTTCTGAGTTTTCAGTCCACAGCAGGGCTGATCAGTTCCAAGAAAAAGAAAAGCCACAGTCTGGGGAACTTCTCTGCCTCAGCTAGCCAAAAAATTAACTAAAAGGAAGGGAGAGCTCTCTCCTGCTGTCCACTGCAGACAACACAGTGAAGGATGCAGGGGAGCAAGTGCAGTTTCTGAAAACAAACTGTGCACTTCTTCTCTCCCCCTTCACTCTCAGAACCAGTCCTGAAGGTGCAGAACTCAACATCCAGCACAAACACAGCAGGCAATTAGGGGTACAAGCATCATAAAGTCACCCTAGGACACATGCTCAGGTCATCAGAAAAAGCAGCTTCTGCACAGGGAGAGGCTGTCCTGACACCAGCCCTGTGAGACACAGCCTGATGAGCACTGAGAATCTGGAGCTCAGCCTGTATTGCACTTTCCAAAGCAAACACACACAGACATTGCCTTCCCCAGCTAAGATTTGGGATCTCCAGGCTAGAAAGGAGGAGAGGGACAATGATGGTCCCTGAAAGCAGCCTGACACTGGGCAGGGAGCTGGCACTGCATGAGAACCTGTGGAACATGGAAAAGGCAGCACTTTCCACACAGAAACCAATTAATCCTGCCACAGGATGCTGGGGAGGCTGGTAATTCAACTGGGTTTGAAAAGCAATTTCCACCTCCTAAAGCCAGAGGCCTCCACAGTTCCCACGCTGCAGCTTGCCAGATCCTGGGAGAATTTACAGCAAGGGTTGTGTGATCAGTGTGCAGCAGGAGAGAGGAGCTGAGCCCACCTGGCTGGCACAGTGCCCCTGAATGGGCTGCCCCAGTGTGGCAGAGGTGGGAGCCCAGCTAAACATGCCCCAGGGTGACACTGGATGCCTCCAGGAGGCCCTCGGGTTCCAGGACAAGCACTCAGCACCTGCAGGAGTGAAGGATGCTGAGGGTGACACGATGACAACCTCCAGATTGTTCACTCACACAGCCTGGCCATGCCTGCACAAATCTGGGACAGGCTGGGGTGCTGTGGGACCTGTCTAAATGCCCCCCAAATACAGTGGGTTCCCTCATTTCCACCACATTACAAACACCATTCTCCTCCAAACTGCTTTATGCTGTTACAAAGACCATCCTCCTCCATCAAATTGTTCCAACCAGGGGCTCCCACTCAGGTAAAAAAAATTCTACTCCAATCTTCCCTACGATTTTTTGGCTGTTTAAGGGATTTTTGTTCTCCCCAGCTGGAGAAGAGGATCAAAGCAAAATCCTTTAGCAACAGGGCCAGGCCCAGAAGGCTCATGCCTCACCCAGCAGCAGGTAGAGGAGCACGGGGCTGCTGGCAAAACTGAGCAGAGCTGGAGAGCCTGGGCTGGAGAAGAGGGACCTGAGACAGGCAGGGCTTCCCTTGCAGGGCTCTAACCAACCTGCCTGCAGTGAGAGAAGGGTGTGAAGAGGAAAGTCTGTCTCCTCTCTGGAGCATTGAGAACATGCCCTGAGAACGGACTGCAAAGCCACACCACGGGGCAACTCCTTTTAGGGTATTTTTCTTTACATTTGGGGTGCCCAAGCAGCTGAGCACTAATCTAGGGCCTGGGAGAAGCTGGTTTCCAGCCCCTCCTCTGCCACCATCTGCTGTGGTGACCATGGGCATGTTACCTTGGTCCTCTCCTCTGTGGTGCTCCACTGGTGCCAGCAGGCAGAAAGCCCCTCCTTGCCCAGCCAGGCAAGACTCAGAGGGATTTTTGTCTTTGTGAAGACTAGAGAAATACAATAAACAGACAGTCAACACTGGGATAAAAATGAGATGAACACATAAGAGGATTAATCGGAGATAAGGGGCAATAGAATAAAATCTGCAGCATTTTTTCTCCATTATTTGTGTGATGCTCAGCTGGATGATGGAAGTTTGGAGTGATACCAGTTCCCCACCACAGCCTGGCCACTCTCAGCCTGCTACTGCTGCAGTTTTAACTCAGGAGACCTCTGTGTTTTATTAACTTTGCTTTCTGGTGGTACTGGAGGCAAACACCCTTGGCCCCGTGGGGAGGAGGGGGAATTACACCAGCCTCAGGTGCTCCTGCACCTCTCATGCTGCTTGAACCCAAACTGAACCTTTCCTGCAAGAGCCCCCAGGTGCACCCAGCATGTCCCCAGAGCCTCCTGGCTCCCCCCACACCTGCGTGGGCACCAGGCACCCCAGGCCCACCTTGTTCCAGCAGGTTTTGCAGGAGGAGAAATTTACGGCTGCATATAAAGTTCAGGGGGGGAGTTAAATAAGGCAGGAGATTTACACATCCTTTACATTCCATTAGCGAGCAGGCACTGCCTGCATCCCCTCCCAGGCATCAGGGAGGAAGATTCAGGGAGGCTGTCAGCCCTCCTCTCCCACTGCTGGCAAGAGAGGCTTGAAAATCCAATCAAGCCCTTTCCTCTGGGCCTTCAGGAATCCCAGGACTTTGAGTGTGGATTTACAGGGAGCAATTTCCTCAGTGGATGACTTGGGCTCCTATCTCCAGCCAGCACGGCACAGAGCAGGGCAGGGAAGGCACCTGGGGGAAGGAATGCCAGAGGAGACAGCACAGCAGGAGAGATAACACCATCCCCAGCCCAGACTGCTGCGTGACAGCCCCTGGGTGCAGAGGGAGCCTGAGCTGGACTCAAAGCTCACCCAGCAGCTCCAGCAACCCACAGCCCTGCCCTGCCAGCCCATCCAGGGGGAGAGCTCACCTTGACACAGAGGTGACCAACACTGGGGCATTTCTGCCATTTCTGAGATGGTGTCCCAAGCTGGGACAGAACTGGCCCACCAGCTCACCTGTGTGGCAGCAGGGACTGTGCCAACAAGCCCCCAATTCTGTCACCAGCCTTGACAAGATCTACACAGGAACCTGCTTAGGGAGGTGACAAACAGCCTCACAGAGTCCCCCTCCACCCCTGCATTTTCTAGGATCCCTCTCCCTGCTCCAGGGGTTAGTAAAGCTCTTGAGCTGATGCAAGATAAAGGCAAAAAACATTAAAAAGAGAAAATGCACAGGAGCAGAGGAGCCTTTGTGTGTGACGTTTCCAGCCTGGGGCTCCTGGCCTTTATAGCAGAGAAGCTTAGTTTATTCCTCTTTATAATCCCTTCACAATCAGCTCCCAGCTCTGCTGCCTGTGCCAGGGTGCCCCTGGGGGTGCAGGGCGAGGAGGGGACTCTGCAAACTGCAGTGTGTGCTCATGAGTGCAGCGTGTTTCCCAGGTATAGATATATTTAGAGGCACACCTGCCCACGTGGGCTCTGTTTTCAACACGTGGGTGTACAAACGTTGCACTGAAGAAGCAGCAGCAGCCTGGGGAGGGAGCACCTGTTTGTGACTCCTCACCCACGGGGCACCACCAGCTGCTCCACCTGGGGAAATGCTGCAGGAACAGAACCACAGCATGGCCTGGGTTGGAAGGGACATCAAAGCTCATCCAGTTCCAACCCCCTGCCACGGGCAGCAGCACCTTCCACCAGGCCAGGCTGCTCAGAGCTCCATCCCACCCAGCCTTGAACACCTCCCTGCATGGGGCAGCCACAGCTGCTCTGGGCAGCCCCTACCAGGGCCTTCCCACCCTCACAGGGAAGAATGATTTCCTAATATCTAATCTAAATTCACTCTCAGTTTGCAAGAGACATGGGGACACAGAGCTGCTCCTGCCACAGCATGATCTGACTTGCATCCCCAAGGTCCCTGTGGGATGCACACACTCCTGGTCCCCCACAGGTCACCTGGATCTCCATGGGATGCACAAACACCTGGTCCCCCACAGGTCACCTGGATCTCCATGGGATGCACAAACACCTGGTCCCCCACAGGTCACCTGGATCCCTGTGGGATGCACAAACACCTGGTCCCCCACAGGACACAAACACCTGGTCCCCGTGGGATGCACACACACATGGTCTCCCACAGGTCACCTGGGTCCCTGTGGGATGCATGCACACACTGTCCCCAGGGGAAAGCCCAAAGGGACAACAAAAGGACAACAAAGGGACAATTCTTGAGGGTTAGGGCTGGGTTGGACTTGATGATCTTGAAGATCTCTTCCAAGCTACACATTCTGTGATTCTGTGACTCTGTGAACTCCATGCTGGTCCCCCACTGGCACACAGCCCCCTACTCAGCCAGATGTCTCAGGCAGCCCCCGAGGTCACACTCACCCTGGCTGTGGCAGAAGGGGCTGCCAGCACAGCCCTTTGGGGCACCAGATGCCATCAGAGCACCAGCAGGAGCAAGGTGCTCATCCCCCAGGTGCTGTGTGGGTGCCCAAGGCTTTGCTCTGCCCACATCCCTGCTCTGTGGGGCTGCAGCACTGCACTCACCACCGTGCTTTGAAAGCACCTGCAATGATGAGAAACTCCCCAACAGGTTTCTAAACCAGGCCAAATCATTTACAAATATTGGTGGCACAAATTTACCAGCTCAGGCTGGTGCTGGTGGCAGAGTGACCACTGGCCATGCCCTGTGTGCACTCCCAGGAGATGCTGTGAAGGCACAGCAGTGCTGGCTGCACCCCCAGCGTCATGGCAGCAGCCCTCAGCACTCCTGCTGCATAGGGATCTGATGATTTTCTGAGTTGTTGCTGTAGTAATGAGCTTAATCAGCCCATGTAAATCAGTTTCCATTTGAAACCAGCCTTATCTAATGGAACCCACTCAGTATTTGCCTCCTGGAGTTTTCACACAGATCGATCTTCCCCTGTTGCAGGTGTGAAAGGCAACTGGGGCAGAGAATGGTTTCACCTCTCCCAGCACCGGACTGCAGCTTGGAGCTCTGGCAATTTTTCAGCTTCATTTCTCACATTCTCATTGTTTCCAGAAACAAAGGGAATTAGGCTCTGAAAACCCCTCTCCTCTGGCAACCGATTATGTCCTTAGATCACTGCAGCCATTCAGAGGAGCATTTGGATAAAGGAATTTACACAATTTAGCCCTTGGTGTCAGCGGGTGCAGCAGAAGAGCCCCTCCACCACGGCCTATTTTGAATAAGCAAATCAACCACGCACAGGGAGATTCATTTTGTAAAGTGCAAGCGGAAAAAGCGATGCCAGCTCCCATCCGTTCCTGGCTGACATTTTATTTAACAGGTTATTCATTTGCCCCAGTGTCCTCAGCAGCCACTTGTGCAACCTCTCATAACTCACTGCCAGCTCCTTTCCCAGGTGCCTCCTCCTCCTCCCAGAGGTAATTAGCAATTATGAAAGTGTTACAGAGCAACCCACCCCATGCTGTGCAATGCCACAGCCCCACTGCTGGCTCCAGGAGCCTGTGGATAGCACCACGTTCTCCAGAACCAAATTATACCCCCAAAAGACTCCAAACCTCATCCCTTGGGCTTGATTCTTCCAGGGATGCAGAAGCCTGAGCCCTCTTCAAACCTTTTAGACAGGTTTCTCTGTTTAATTTCTCTGAATTCCTGAGAGCCAAACTGATCCATCAGACTGGTCAGTGCTGCACAGACCTTCCCCAGCCCCGTGGACCCAGGGCCAGGTGTTTTGGGGCTGCATGAAGCCACCAGTGAGTGAAAGCCCTGGGGACACACACAGGTCTGCCCTGGGCCCCTGCCCACACCCAGGACCCCTTTGCTGCCCATCCTGTTTCTTTTCTGTTCATCTCCAGAGCCCTGCTGTGGTGCTCTGGCTGATCCACCAGGCTGCACTCGGTGTCTCAGCCCAGCCAGGGCAGAGACAGAGAGCAGGTCTCAGAGACTGTGCTCACCACGCTGCCAGACAAGGCTCAGGCAGGACAGATGCTGAGCCTAAATGAGCTTTGCCAAGGGGGAGAAGCCCTCTGGCAGAAGGTGATGTCTGGAAGAGTGTCTCAGTCCTGCAGAGAAGGGGACAGGGCTGCAAGGAGGAAAGGGAGAATAGGGTTGGAGCAGCCAGCTGCTCTGGGAAACCACAACCAGCATGGCTCTCCTCACCAACTGCACTGCACTCCTCTCTCTTTTTTTTTTCCTTCCTCTCTTTTTCTCCAATTTATCTTTTTGACACGTTCAATGATGCTTCTGCAGACTGAAAACAATAGAGACAGAGTTTCAGCCAAGGCAATTTCAGAGCTGAATCAAAGCTAAAATAACCTAGACACAGAGCAGCTGAGCAGAGACAGCTCAGTGAGGGGGGACAGAGCAGTGCAGGTGGCCTGTCCCTGTCTGCAGCTCCCACTGCCTGGCTGGCAGAGAGGACAGCATGTCCCACTCAGGAGCTGTGTGTCTTGCCTGCCAGCCCTGTCTGGCCCTGGTGGCACCATTTCCCCCCTCCCATGGATGCAAATCCCCACCCCAGTGCAAAGCCAACCCTGGCAGCTGCAGCTGAGTGAGTACCTGCCTGCCCAGCACTGGCTCCATGCTTTGCATAGCAAGCACCAGTGTTTGCTGTCCTGATCTTACAGCCCTGCAGAGCTTCCAGGTAGAGATTTTAATATTTTTTTCTTCCCCCTGCAAGTGCTACTCTGCTGCTACGTGAAGGAGGTGGGAGGGACAGACAGACAGACACACAATTGGGGAGGGAGGGAGGACGAGCTCGTTCTGCCAAGTGAATATTGCAACTGGACTCGTAACAAGGAACAAGGCACAATCCTCAGCATGACTCAGCCTGGAAACACATGCTGCTTCCCAGCCCCACTGCCAGGGCTGAACGTCCCCACTGCTGATCCCACAGGGAAGCAGCCCACGACTCCCACCCCAGCACTGGCCCCAAATGCATTTCACAGCCAGGACAGGTAAATCCAGGCAGCTCCTGGTACCTGGACAGGCTGATCATGCCAAAAGCAGCCAGGCAAAACAGGGGCTGATGCTGTGCAGGACAAGCTCTGCGTGGCTGACACGCTGCTTGGTGTCTCTCAGAGCTCCTGAAAGCAGCTGTCAGAGCCTGTCTGGTTCCAGCTCCCTGCCTCCCCAGACACACGGGTAATTCTGCTCCCCTCTGCGTGTGCCACACTTGTTTCCCTCTCAGAGAGAAAGGGTTTCAGCACTGTGAGCCTCACTGCTCTTGAAGAGCACCAAAAGCAGCAGGCAGAGCAGAGCAGTGGGAGGTACAGGATCACAAGCATCCCCCAGGGCTGGTCCGTCTTGTGCCCCAGAATTCCTGCCAGGGGACACTGGTCCACACAGGGCACTGTTCACATCCTGGGTGAAGTTCAGCAGGCTGGGAAAGGCAGGACTGTGTCCCTCTGCTCCTGCATTTTACTTGTGAAATGCCACATCCAGCTCCAGGTTTAACTGTGGGGCTGGGCAGGAGCTGTCTCAGGAGCCTTCTCTGGGCCCCACATGAGCATCCCCCAGGGGTCAGTGGCTATCCCAGTCCCCAAGAGCCTGTGGCTCTCCAGCCAAGGCACTGTGGCAGTCACAGCTTGCCTGGGTGGGTGTGAAACCCCTCGCTGGGGCTGGCAGGCAATGCTCTGCTCATGCCAGAATCTTCTCAGGGAGGTGCTCAGCATCAGCCCCTTGGATTAGGAGGTTGTCAGACCTCCCCTGCTCTCTGCCCTCGCCCCAGCTGGCTCCATCTCCCTGAAGGACACATCCCAGTGCCAAGTGACATGGACCTGATCATCTGAGGACATGCAAATAAAGCCAGAGAGCCCTTCTCCCTCCTCACACAGCGGGGGAGATTGTTCCCCTCTCTGCCTGTTCACAGCCAAGCCGTGGTGTGGCAGCCAGAGTGACAGCTCTGGAGATGACATGGCAGCTCTGGCTGTCCCGGGAGGACGTGTCAAACTGTCACACAGCATTAGCTGCAACACATTGCTGCACAACACCCTGCAAACCCACACTGCCACGGGGCTGTGGCACCCCTGCTCTGCCACAGCACTCGGAGAGGTGTGGGAGTGCTGCCTCCTCTCCATCAGCTCTCTGGGCAGTCCCCAGGGGGGCTTTTGTCATTTTTGTCACCTGGCCTCTTGCATTATCTCCTCCTGCAGCAGGACACTCATGGCCTGCTGCCACGGGCTTTGCAGACCAGGACAGGCTGATGGGATCAGGCTGAAACAATCACCTGGCTGCCCCTCAAGCCCCAGGAGCTGGGGCAGGCATGGAGGGGGGCATAGAGATGGAGGTACCGTGTTACAGCCCCAGCCCACCTCACACCCACACTGCAACAGCCCTGCAGGAACTACCTGGTGGTGGCATGGAGAGCTTGGTGTGGGGCAAGACATCTCCTCATGTCCTGTGTCCCCATCACCATCCCCTCCCTTTGCCATGTGCTACCAGCCCTGGCCTGTGCCCTCGAGCTGCTGCAGAGTGAAGCACAGATCTGCCCACAGCACCACTATGTTGCCTTCACCAAGAGACACTGAAGCAAATCAATTTTGGGCAGGTTGAACCCTCTGCAGGGCACTGGTAGAGCCTCAGAGAAGCCTCAGAGGAGAGGTGGCCCAGTTAGCAGAGCAGCAGCAGCTCTCTCATCCACCCTGCCCGTTCACAGCCCCACATTCACAGCCAGAGAGATCTCAGAGCCAGGACTGACACTGCTCCTCATCTGCACTGAAACTGCTGCCCCTGGTCCCCACAGCTGTCACGTTGGCACTTCTGGAGAATGACAATTGACAGCCTCTGGTGGCAATCAGATGACTTTGTCCTAAGGAGTGGCAGAGAGAGCTGAACTTGGCCTCAGAGCTGGCTGCCTCTCCCTCCACCGGCTCAGATCGATGCTCTGAGGAGTGCCTGGCCCTGGGCAGCTCTGAGGCCAGGGTTAAGCTGTTTGGGCACCAGCTGCGTTGTAAATAACACAAGAGGCAGCTGCACTTCCTCTGAGATCAGGCCAGCAAGGCACTCTTACACCAATGGCTCCAAAATCACCTCCCAAGGGTGTGGACAAGGAGCCACCAGCCCTTGCTGCCTCCACGTCAAGTTCCAGGCACAGCTTCCCCCATTTCCTACTTCACTGTTCAGATTAAAATCCTTCTGTTAGCCTATAAAAAAGGTAATCAAAATGATAACAACATCCATCAAATGCTCTCAGCAGATGAGCCAGTTGGTCCTTCATTCCTCCTGGCTGCCAGCAGCTCGTTGTCATGGGTAGACAGGAGCTGCAAGCTCCATCCTGGGGCCAGGATGGACACCCACCCATCTGGGAAAGCTGGGGGCTTGCAGGGAAGGATTTCAGCTCCCACCTTGGGGTGCTCTGGCACCCTCTCAACACTCAGCTTGCTGGCAGGGAGCTGCATGGGTGCTGCAGGCTGAGCTCATGGGCTCCCCCTGCTCAACCACAAAACCAATTATCCTTGTGGCAATTAAAAGGGAGGAGAGCCAAAGCCCTCTGACCAGGAGCACCTGCAAATCCTGACGCCAGTGGCAGAGGAAGGAGGAGCAGATCTCCCAGAGCCATGGCTCTGTGCCAGCTGTGCACACACTGGGGATGGATCACCCAGCAGCATTTTGGTAATGATAGGTGGCACCACAAATCTGCAGGACAGAGATGAGATGCTCCCAAATCTCTGGTCACCTTTTTACAGCCCCATCAGTCCTGCTGCTGCAGAGTGGTCAGGATATGCTGGGGGCTACAGGCAATGCAAAACTCAGGGTCTAGGGGCAGTTTCCAAATAAAGCCTGGGGTTCTCTGAGGGAGAGACACGGTGTTGGTGATGGAGATGTGCCTCCCACTCCCCTCAGAGCTGTGCCTGGGGGCATCACTTACACCCTGTGCAGGATGGGGAGATGAGAGACTTCTCTGCTCCTTGATGGACAGGCAGGAGCAGGGCTCTGCAGCCAGATCACACGGGGACTGAGAGACCCACAGGTGTGACAGGTGGCCTTTGCTCTTCATGACAAGCAGGTGATCCCTGGGAAAGCAGCTGGAGCTTGGGTAAGTAACAAAGTGCCACCTCATCAGCAGAGGGGCCTGCAGGAGCTGTGCTCAGCACACCTGGTGTTCAAGCCATTCCCACAAGGTCCCTGTGTTGGACAGGCTCCAGGTGAATGAGCAAGTGATGAGACACTGTCAGCTCAAACTTCCCCACGTGCCGCTGGCCGGGGGCCAGCACGATTCCTCCTGACCACACGCCTCAGCCCTGCTTTATTGGTGCTGTAAAACCCACACACACACGCCAGCATCCCTGCTGACACCTCATTTGCAGCAATACTGCCAGGGGCAGGTAAACACAGGCAAGTCGTTAGCATCAGCATCAGCAAGAGAGGATCTAACTCGGGTTTTATCCTGCCCGAACAGGTAGCAAGGGAAGATGTTCCTTTGAAAAGATCTCCTCTGAAGAGCTGGAACAAAGCAAACCCCAGCATCTCCCTCTTACAGGGATGGGAGCTGAGGCTGGAGCATCCAGCTTCTCTCCCACAGCCTTTCCTCCTTCCTGGAGGAACCCACAGCTCTGGAATGGCCCCCACTCCCTGGGGAATGCTCTCTTCCCTCTCCCAGCTCAGGCCTGGTTTCCCTCTGGAACTTGAGGATTCTGACTGAGGAAAGCACCTTTTTAAAGCAAAAATAAAAATCCAAAATCAGCCTTTTACTGCTGTTACACATCAGTGGGGCACACACTGTGCTGCTTTGCTGGCTGTGATTATACAGACCCCCGTGTGAACCCCCACAGCTCCCAAGGTCTCCTCCCTGTGTCCCCACCCCAGGCAGCCCCAGGTATCTCCTGCCTTCTCAGAAATGTCTCTCTCATCAGCAGGGCTCCAGCAGGAACAGACCCAGGGCTCTGCACAAGTTCTCTGTACAGTCAGTGAAAAGAGGGGTCTCGTGAGAGTTGCTCAAAGGTGATGCAGCAGCCAGAAGAATCACCAGCTGCTCCATGCACAGAATACAATTCTCATTAAAGGGAGAAAAAAGAGCAAAGCACAAAAACCAACAGAGCACTGAAGTGTTTCACAGCATCCTCTGCCTCCCCAGAAGCAGGGACCTTTGCAAATGCTCTCTGACACTGAGACCCCAAGCCTGGGAGATGCTCCAGTGCAGCCTTCCCCCTTCCCACCACCCACCCTGCTCCTGAGATGGCCAGGGGGGGCTGCAATGAGAAACCTCCACGGGGTTTGGGGAGTCTCTGAGGCAAAGTGGTGGGTGCAAAGCAGTTTGAAGCCTTCCCTACCCCTGGAAGGAATTAAAGGGGGTCTGCAGGGTGTGGGGCAATCAGTGCTGGCATGTCCCAGCATCCCAGGCTGGATTGTCTGGGGAGAGGGCATGGACTGGGTCATATCCAAACACACAGCCAGCCCCAGACCACTTCTGTGGGGAGAAGGACCAGGAGAGGAGTCACAAGGGGCTGTTAATTGGGCATTCTGCTAATGGGAAAGGGAATTAAGGGCTTCCCAGAGGCCAGCACTGGGACCTGGATTTAGCAGCATTGTTTCCTCGGGGATTGCAAAGACAGTGTAAATTCCCAGGGGATTAAACTTGAAGAGGATATCCAACTAGCAGGGAGAGAGAGGAGAGGCCAGCAGCATAGGAGGGATGGTAATTACAGAATTACCTGCCAGCCTTTTAGGACGATGAATGACATGAAATTTTATATAGATAAACAGAGACTTAGTACAGCTGTGGAAAGAGTCAGTACTGGGACAGGAGCAGCCTCTGCAACCTGGCTGATGGCAGCACAGAAGGAAGGCACTGAGGATGGAGCAGGCAAGAGAGAAGAGTGTGACAGGGACAGGCAACCCAAGGAACGAGGCAGAAGCAGCAGATCAAGGGAAAGCTTCTCCTCCTTTATTCCTATTTATTATCTGACTCCAATACTTATATACATTTGTACAAGGGTCAAGAGATTGGCTACACAGGTTGCCACCTCTTCCACCTGGATGGTGAACATCACCATCCATCACATTTCTCCTCCCAGAGCAGAAAAATGTAACCAATAGATAAATGCTAAAAACAGACATTGTTTTTGTGAAGCTGCGTGAGAACAGCACTGCTTGAGTTCAAACACTTGCAAGCAAGAAAACTGTGAGGGCAACAGAAGAGCTGGGTTTGAACGGCAGAGCCACCCCGGGAAGGATCCCAGACGCAGAGAGGGAAGCAGGGATGGCTCGGTGAGCACTGAGATCAGTGCTGCAAGGAGCCTCAGCCCCTGCTTAGCAGGCAGGTCAGGCAGCAGCGCCGCTGCCCGGGCGCAGAACAGGACACGCTGTTTTCCCTCCGGCACTCGGGGAGCACAGCCACGGTTTAACCTCTGCACCGCGGGCAGGGCTGCCCGTCCCAGCCCCACAGACACCCCGGGAGCTGTGGGCAGCACACCTGGGCTGTGCAAGGGCACGGCACAGAGAGCAGGAGAGGTGGAATGGCAGCAAACCTGTGGGGCAGCCTGCAGAGAGAGCTGCTGCCTTCTCCAGGACTGGGGATGATGATGAGCCCTCAGAGCTCATTTCACAGAATCACAGAATGTGGAGGTTGGAAGAGACCTTCAAGATCATTGAGTCCAACCCAGCCCTGACACCTCAACT
>JBBMKD010000194.1:15409641-15420723 GCA_037834095.1 Argya squamiceps
ATAAGGCCCTGCTCTTCCTTATTCTTTCTCTTGCTCCCCTGGACATCCTTCCAGAATAAAGCCTTGGAAAATAGACATGGGGTAAGAGCCTCTTTTGAATCTTTTGTCTTGTCCCTGGAATATCCCTCCAAAGGACTGAGCTACCAAACAGCCCCGGGGGGCTGCTGGGGGGTTATTTCACCACCCCTGCCCTCAGCACCTCACCTGCCACTCTCAGTGTCTCCCTGATGTCACACGGGGAGGAGGGACAACTCGTGGTGCAGTAACTGCCAGCAGAGCCAGCCATGAGACTGTTTCCTGTCCTCATGGAGCACAGAAGCCATAAGTCAGAGGGAATGCTCTTTGCACTGATGCCAGGCAGATTTATGAGAGCTCAGGCACTGCTGTGCTGGTCCCCTCGTGTGGCAGGAGCCAGTCCCCAGTGTGAGTGTCACTGTGAGTGCCACTGTGAGTGTCACTGTGATGGTCACTGGTGGTCACCCACCCAGCACCTTATCCACCATTCCAGGGCAGGTGGGGACCCACATTTTGCCAAGTTGCCCTGCTGGAGCCCCAGAGGGGATGCTGGGCTGCAGCAGACACACAGCCCATCTGCTCCTGACGGCCTGGCTGGCCCAGCACGTGGGATCCTGTGCTGCAAGGCAGCCCCCAGCCCTGCAGGGTGACCTTGTCCTCCCTGCTCTTGTCACAGCCCCTCTTTGGGGGGCTCAGCCTGTTTGCAAACAGCCTTGTGCAGCTCTGGCACTCATGGGGAGTACCACAGGTAATGCCCTGCCCTAGGTGGCCACCCTGGGGGCTCTGGCAGCAGGTCAGAGCTCAGCCCAAACTACAACACAGACGAGCTGCCAAATCACCCATTTTCCATTTCCAGGGTGAAATGTCTGCCTGAGAACCAGGACTTTGCCCATTTGGACCCTGACAGCCCCATTGCTTCTTAAAATCCATCTCTGGATCTGATTGTCCCAAGGATACATCCAGCAGTTTATTCCCATGCACAGGGAGAGATGGAGCTCACCCCCAGATATCCCCAAGGCCCTGAGGTCTTCTCTCTCACAGAAAGCTGTTTGTGGCCTCTGCACTCCTGCAAGGTCAGTAATTGCTCACAACGATGCTGGATTTGTTTTTGATCAGCAAAACCCCAATTCCTCCCTATCTCCCTTGCCCTCCTGAGCTCACACTACCTCAGAAGAGACAGAAAGTTAAATTCACAGACAAGGTAAGAAAAGCCAGATGATTCCTGCTTGTAGAGCCACAGCAAACAGCACAGGCACTTCACAGCTCCCCTGTGACACCAGTAACCCCAGCTGCTCCCAGCACAGCTCCTGACTTCTCTCAATTAGCTCTAACTCTCTTACTCCTTCCCAAAACTGAGCATCGTGTGCTCTGCTGGGAGCAAGGAGGTGCCAGTTCACCCAGCAGGAGTAATCTCAGTTTTTACCCACTCCACATGCCCAGGTGGCAGTGCCTGGTCTCTCCCCACTCCCATCCAGCACCCCAAAGGCTGCTCCACCACCTTCCTTCCCCCCAGAATCCCACCCCTGCTGCTGTGACAACCCCTGCATCAGCCCGAGGAGCTGCCAAGCCCTTGGAACCTTTACACAGGCAGGGAGGGTGGGAGATGCACCCTGTGCTGAGAGCAGGACACAGCTCCTGCAGGGCTCCACACCAGCAGTGCTCTTGGAGGACTGTGCAGACCTGTCAGGTGGCACTGGAGCCCCAGTGGACTTGTCCCCAGCTCTGTCATGCCCCAGACACTCACTGTGCCAAAGGAAGGGCTTAACTTTGGGCATCAGAGCTCAGATCCTGCTGAGCCCTGCCATGGTGGCTGCGGTTTCTGAGAGTTCAGAAGCTCTGTCAGGAGCACTGCTGGCCTCTCCCTCTGACAGCTGGGCACAGGGAAGTGTCCCAGCACTCCTTTCCATGCTTTTGCTGATGGGGATAAGGCAGAGGTCCTGCTTGTCTCCTCCACAGAGTTTTCTGCCCCTGAACCCCTCAGCTGCCCACACACCACCCACCTCCCCAGGCCAGCAAGTTCCAGCCTGTGTTTCCACTGCCCTCAGGACACACAGCTCAGGCATCCAGGCAGTGAGATCCCCCTCTGTGGTATCAGAACTTTTCCAGGCACCATCATGGTCCTCTGGAGATGTTTAGGGATTTCTGCTGCCACTCACCACTGATATGACAAGAAGCCACGAGATCCCTCCCAGACCCTGCCCAGAGGATAGTGCTGGTATCTCTGTTTGCCCCTGGGATGGATGGAGCTGGAGAGCAACCAGCCATGGCAGAAACCACCCAGACACCACTCCAAGCCTTCCCCAGAGAGACTTGGGTCCAACCCCAGCAGCTGGGAGGGGGGAAGTGACAGCCAGGGTGGATGTGACACTGATGGCAGCTCCTGCTCCGTGTCCCACCAGTACATCAACCCCCCAGGGCTCTGTGCAGCAGCAGGAGGAACATTTCCAGCTTGTACTTGTCAGGGAATGGAGGGAGAAACCTCCAAACTGCTCCATGTGTAGGGACAGACTGCTCCAAGTGCCTGTGGACACTGCCATCCCACTGATCTTTCCACCTGAAGGCAGTGCTGGCTGGTAGCTCCCAGTACTCACCAGTCCACCACAGCCCAGTGGGGGCAAGCAACAACAAAGATGATGGGAAGGGGATGGATTCTCAAAGGTGGCTGCTGACCATGGTGGAAGGGGCACAAGATTCAAGGGAGCACTGAAATACTGGAAATAAAGAGAAGAAAGGAAATATGACCCCCATTACAGCCCAATGGAGGCAAGCAACAACAAAGATGAAGAGAAGGGGATGGATGCTCAAGGGTGGCTGCTGAGCACGGTGGAAGGGGCACAAGATTCAAGGGAGCATTGAAATATTGGAAATAAAGAGAGGCAGAGCAAGGAAATATGACCTGAAAGAAGCAGTGAAGCCTCCAGAGAGAAAATGCACAGCAGAACATGGATGGAGGCTGGATATCTGCACAGGGAGCCAGCCCCACCTGATCCACCCTTCTCCCACCTGTCCCCAGATGAGCAGAGCACCAACCAGGGGCTGTGACACAGCTGAGCAGTGCTGGGGAACAGAGCTGCTCAGAGAAGGTGCCAAAGCTGGATGGAGGCCCCAGATACAAGCTCTTTGGGGCAGGAATTACACCTTTGGCCTCCTCTCCCTCCACCCCAGCACCCAGCTGAGGAGCTGGCAGGACAGCAATGCCCTGCATCCCATGGGGATGAGGGGAACCAGAGCTGTGGCTGTGCCAGGCCTCTCCAGCACTTGTGGCACAGCTGATGGCAGGAGGATATTGGTGACAGCACCCCAGCTGCCCTTCCCACACCTCCTTCAGCACTGCTCCTTCCCATCACTCCAATGAACATCACAAACCTCCATCAGGAGCCTTTTCAGACTGGCAGCCTCCGAGTTGCTTGGAAACTGTTTGCTGCAGCCACTGAGAGCTGCTGCCAGGAGGGCTCAATGCCAGCCCCTCCACTTCCCAGGGCTGCCACCAAGGACCCTGGTGGAACAACCACACTCCATTCCCTGCCATGTGCCAGGAGCTGGAGGAAGCAGGGAAGAGCTGGGAGCAGCTTTGACACGTGCCAGGGATGAGAGAGAGCCCAGAAAGGCTCGAGGGCTGTGAGGTTTGGTTTAGGATTTGGAGATCCCAAGGCTCCAAGCAAAGGCTTCAAAACGTTCCCAGCCCGAGGGTGAGGAAGAGTTTCCAGGAGAACATTTGTGGAAAAACGTGCTCAGCCTTCACAAGATTTATCTGGCCAAATCTGGACGTTGAATTCAATGATAAAGAAATGAGAAAGAGGGTTTTGCTTTATGGACAAAGTATTGGTGTGGGCTTAATGGTGAAGTCACTGAGACCTCCATAACACTCTATGAATAATCAGGTATCTCTTCCAATTTATAGTTCACCATAAAGTGCTGCTGCAGTTTTGGAGACAGTACTTTTTTTATACTATAGCAATGACAAAAAGCATATTTTACTGCAGGAATGATGTATATAAGCATATTTATCCATCAGCCAGAATTCTGTGGTATACTCTCCTCTCTAATGGCTGTACAAACATCCATCCATCCATCCCAGATTTACACCCAGATTTTCCATACTTTGCTTCGAAATTTGCATAATATGTGAAAAATTCTATATAAAATGGAGAAGAGCACGGAGCTGCTCCTGCCAAACCAGCTGCTGGAATTCAGCACTTCCCTGTCTCATGCCACTCGTGTTTCCCCACAGTGACAGTGCTCTGGGTTCTGGAGCTGCCTCGGGGATCCCACCTTTTAGCTCAGCACTCCCAGGGAGCAGGAAAGCTGAAGGGGAGGTGGATGAGTGTTGCTCTGATTTTTTTTCAGCCTTCTGATGTTTTGCATTTCTGTATTGGAGTTCTCACGCTTTGTAACACAAACAAAGAGTGATGTTTTAAAAACCCGTGCATTCCTTCCTGGGGGAAGGACAAACTGGTGGGCTTCTAGGTTGACCAAAGAAGTCTCAACCTCATCTTCCAATCCTTGATCAAACTCCAAAGACTATAAAAGTCAAAACCTCAAATAAATGTCCTTCTTTTACTTGCACAGCTAGACAGTGTGACTGTGGTTCTTTTGTCTGGGGAGAGATGGGGACCCCAGGGCCAGCTCAGTGCAGGAATCCCCAAGAAGGGATGGAGAAATAAAAAAAGGGGAGCAAGTTCTGCCAGTGCTGGTGAAAGGCATCTCCAACACCATCCCACCTGACAGCTTCCTCCATCACCCCAGTGAAGCACTGCCTTTTCTTCTTGAAAAAAAATATATTGTGGAATTAGGAGTCTGATTGATATGAATATGCAACAACGCTGCTTTATTAATAGCAGCTGCATTATCAGTTTGCTCTCTGCTATTGGCAGGAGATCTGGGACAATATGTGGTTTGAAAACTAAAGAGAAATGCAGCCTGCAAAGGCAGGGGCTGGGAGATAATTCCATTCCTTTTCCCGTGGAGCTGGCCGGGGTGACACATCACATCTCTCCTCCTGCCTGGTCACAGTGTGCATGGTCCTGAACACACACCCACTGCCATCTGCAAAAGGATTTACATCCAGTGCCCCCCAGCACGGGCAGGAGACACCCCTCCGAGCCAGGGACAGCCACGGCCAGCTTTAACCTCTGCAAATTGAGGTCATTTGGTGCAGAGCACCATGCAAATCTCCCTGGCACGGGTAATAAACTCCCTTCGCAGTTCGCTTCCCTTAACTCCCCCCACCACCACCCTGGAGGCTTAAATGAAAACAAGATTACAAAGGAGATTGGATTGGACGTATATCTGGTGTGCTATTTTAGCTGTAAATTATGCCAGCTTCATAAAACCCCAACTGTTCTTTCCCGAGATCCCTGCATAGATTGGCTGGCTGAGATCAAGCAAGCGGCGCTCGCTGCGGGCAGGCATTGTCTGCAAAAATGCTGAGAGGGCCCAAACAGGAGCAAGATCTTAGACTGCTACATATCCACACACATTTTTATGCATGGAAATATAAGCATGACACCCAAGAACTTCCTGTGCCCACTGATCAGCTAAACAGTGACACACACAGAGGTCCTACAAGCCCCTGCTCACCAGGCTTGGGCCAGCTGACCCTACAGAGCATCTGAGCTGTTTCAGCTGCCTGTGGTGACTCTGCTGACACTTTCCTCAGCCTTAGCTCATCCCAGGAGAGGGCAGAGCATCAGGGAGCCCCGTGCAAAGCAAGGCTGGATGCCAGGTGTGGGACATGGGGCCGTGCTCTACATGGGGCCGTGCTCCCATATGCTGACACACCACAGGGTGAGTGTGAGTTAGCACACGTGGTGAGCTGAGCAAGGCTGGCTGCTGTGGCAGCCACCATGGGGCTCCCAGGCCAGAGCAAGGCTCTGCAGCACCAATGCAAAACTGCCACAGCCCCAACTTTGCTACAGCAAAGCCAGGCAGGAGGTTTTGCAATTCCTCTCACGAGCGTGGCTGCACCTTGGCTGTGCTCCACAACCCTGGAGGACAGAGCAGCCAGGGCTCCCAGCACACTGAGCTGCTCCAGGTGCTGCACAGAAGGAAGGACAGAGCTCTGATCACTCTCAGCTCAGCCCCCAGCCCTCTCCTGTGCCCCCTCACACAAGGGGCTGGCTCCATGCTATGAAGGTATGTGCAGGGCCTCGAGCAGCAAGCCACAATCTCTCTGCTGCCAGCACTCTGCCACCTCTGAGGGACAAGGGCCACCCTGAGGGGACAAACCAGTGAGGCCCCACAGCCCATGGGAACCCTCCTCCACCTGGAGGGAGGCAGCTCTAGAGCAGCAGCACACTTTGTCTTTCCTGAGCAGGCATGGCAGTGAGCTGCCTTCCCTGCCACACTCCCGTGGCTCCACCAGCTCAGAGCTCAGCCAGGTGCCACCACACTCCCCTCACAGCCTGCACTGGACACAAGGCAATGCCCTCCCTCCAGCCTGTCTCAGCCATCCTCCTCTCCAACCAGCCCCTCTGGGTGATGTTACAGCAGACTGAATTCTGCACATCTATCCCAAGTCTCCCATGTGAAGAATCCCTGCAGGGTCAGTGACCTTTGAGGAGACCACACAATTTGTGGGCAGACAGATGCACATCTTCTCCAAAGGCAGAGTCCAGAGGCCTCCCTGCAAACAGAGGCAAAGCCAGCTGGCAGAGGTCCTGCATCACAATGTCACTTGTTTAGGAAGAAAGGGACACATCTTCAAGAGTGACCAAGGCAGCACAATAATGCTGGTCCAATGTGAAAAACCCATAACCAAAGATGCCTCAATTTGCTCTCCAGTGAGAGCTGCATCTGCCTCACATGGACTCACACGTGTGTCCCCACCTGCAACAAACCCTCCCTGCACCTTCCTCTGGGCCATTCACCACCAGGAGCTGGCACAGGGCTCGCCTGCCTGTGTATGTATCTATTGATACAAAACAGGCTTCCTGGGCAATCAATAATGCTATTTAAGAGATAAGTCTTGCTATTGACTGGCTGTTGAGCCCAGCTCCTGCTTCATTTGAAAGAGAGGGAGGATGACGAGGGAGCTCAGAAGTGTTCCCAACGTCACCAGGCATCCGTGTGAATGCTCAGGCTGTGCAGGCAGGGATGGAGGGGTCAGGGTGGAGCTATGGCGAGGCAGAAGCACAGTGATTTTTCCACAGTGGAGGATCTGTGCACTCTTAGGGAGGAAAGGCCCATCTGTGAGTGCCTGTGAGCACTGGCAGTGCCGAGCAGAAATGAAAACTGGGCATGGTGTTCCCTCAGTGCAGCTGTGGCTGCAGCAGATTTGAGGCTCCTCTACCACCCCACACCCAGCCATGGTGTTGTGATCATCACTTCGAGTGGCATGGAAGAGCTTCTTGACTGCCAGGTGCTCAAAGGCAGCTCCTGGCCATTATTGTGTCTGTCCTGGCTGTAGAAGTCTCTGCTCTGGTGCACCCAGGGCCTCCCCCAGCCCTCTCCTGGCTCTCCATTTTCAGGGAAGACAACTCCCACCATAACAGGTGAGAGCAGAGGATGAGAAGAGCTCACTCAGCCTCACAGAAGGCTGTGAAGCAGCTATCCCTCTCTTCCCTGTGGAGGACAGCCAGCCAGAAGGATTAATATCCAGCCAGATCAGAGATTTCCAGCCCTCTAAGAAGTGGGGAGCTGCACACACCCCCAGAAGGAGCCACAGAAGAAGAAACGTTCTGTTTTAAGTCCATCAAGTGGAAAAAGATGTGTCCTTCAGCAAGCCAGAGGCATCTCCCAGCTCACAGTGCCCAAGGCCACTGCTTAGATGAGCTGCATGACTTGATGGTGCCATTTTTCCTTCCACGTTCCTGAGTGCTTCTCCCTGGCTGATATGGATCCATGTCTCTGTCCCTGGCTGATATGGATCCATGTCTCTGTTCCTGGCTGAGGTGGATCCATGTCTCTGTTCCTGGCTGAGGTGGATCCATGTCTCTGTCCCCTGTCCCTGGCTGATGTGGATCCATGTTTTTGTTCCTGGCTGATGTGGATCCATGTCTCTGTCCCCTCTGTCAAAGCTGGGGCAGCCCAACAGCATGGGTGCTGTGGATGGGGAGGAGCACACCCCACAAAGGGAGGAAAAGGCCCTGTTTTATCAGCTCATCTCCCTCCTCCCATTGCAGCCTCTGAGGCATCACCCAGGGATGTCCTGGGAGAGGAAGGTGGCAGCAGAAAGCATCTCAGCCCTGGGAGATTTGGGCTGTTTTCTGCCCCAGGGCAGGAGAGATGGGGTGACCCATTCTGTGGAAGACCCTCAGATGATCTGAGCCTTGTTCCAGCCAGGCCAGAGATTCCTCAAGGCAGCACCCACCTCGACCTTTATGTAAACACTTTTTTCCTGACAAACCCATGGAGCCTGAGTGCTGGAGCTGCCCTGGCAAAGGACACAGAACTCATGGGCATGGATCAGGAGAGAGTTTTGCTACTGATTTCAGTGGGAGGGAGGAATAACCAGTGCTAAGGCAAAGCTGAGGACTTGAGGCTTTGTCCTTCAGTGTCAGCCACCAAGCAAACAATAAAATCATCTTCCTGCTACCCTGGGGCTGGGATTGGAGGTAAAATCCCAGCCCTGCAGATCCATGGGCAAGTCCCAGAGCTCTGCTCAGCCCCAGCACTGCAGGCCAGCTCCCAGGAGCTCAGGTGGTGACTATGAAGGTGGATGGTGCAAACAGCATCTTCTCTCCTGACTTCTTCCCACTCAGGGACTTTTCCTGTGCTAGACAGGGCTTTACGCTTTTCAGTTCCAGTTCAAAGCTCAGACTGGCTTGGTCTGAGGCAGAAATGAGCTCCAAGGCTTGCTACAACCTCACTGTGGTCGACTGCAAGCATGTGGCTGCCCTCCTGCCTTAGGAAGATTGAGGCCAACAGGTTCCCTAATAGATGTTTGTAGCATCCCTTCCCTTTCCCAGCCTTATCTGCAGCCCTGCACCCCTTGGTTTACAGAGAGGGACCAGGTCTGAGCCCACTTTGGCTGCACTGAAGTGCTCCCCACACCTGCCACGGTGCAAAGAGGGTGTGGGTTTGCATCTGCTCTATCCTTAACAACTGATTCCAATTCCCCTGAGCTGATCAGCCTTCCTGGCAGCAGCACTGGCCCCTGGGGACAGCCCTGGGGACTTCACACCAGGACAAGCCACAGCAGCTGCAGGGACACACTTGGTGGCAGCAGTGCTGGAGCCCTGGGAAGGGGCAGACAAGCTCCTGCTGTGGGACACTGCTGGCTCAGTGCTGCCCATGGTGGAGCACAGCAGCACCCAGTGCCCCCCTGACGGGCTGGTCCTGCAGCAAGGCTGAAGTTGTGGCTTCCAAAAGCAGAGCTGCAGCACCGTGGCTGTTGCCATGCCAATCAAGTGGGCAGCTGGCACATTGAACTGTCAAACCAGGAGAGCAGCCACAGTGCCAACCCATGCCAGGCTGTCCCAGGGGGCTGATTCCCCCCCCAGGCTCCTGCAGCAGCATCACAGAGCCTGAGGAGCTCAGCTGCTCTCAGCACCAAGCACTCCCCAATGCAGGCAGCCCCAGTCCCCACCACCCCACAGCCCTGCACTGTCACAGCACAGCTCCAGCCACACACGAGCAAAGGCTGGTCCTCACTGTCCTGGTGGCTGTGAGGTGACAGCCACAGTGCAAGGAGACAGCAGCGTGGAAAGAGAAATGCAGGAGAAAGTTCATCATCACGGGGGTTCTCAGGCCAGAGAATGGGAGGCTGCAGGCTCAGCCACAGGCTGGTGCTCCAAGGCACAGGGACAGGGCAGGAGATGACCACAGGAGATGCTGCAGCCAAAAAAACCTCCAAGTTGTTATGAAAAACCCCGGGATGCTGCTTTGTTTGCTGCTCAGGTGCAGCAGGAACTCCTCACTGCAGGACAACATGGATGCCAGCAGCTCACGGATGGGGATGGAGCACTGCTAAACCCAGGGAGCACCCTGCCAGAGGAGAGGCAGTGCCAGCCCTGCCCTGCACTCAGCACCTGCCTCCTCCCAGAGATGGGCCACAGGCTCAGCTTCCCTTGGGCCTGACCCAGAACCAGTCTGCCCTCGAGGCAGCCTCATGCCAGCAGAGGTTCTCACACACAAGAACACACATCCTGGTGCAAACCAGCTTTTCTCTGCTCAGCCTTTCCCTTGTGGACGTGGGGAAACTGAGGCACTGGAAGGCTGAAGGTGGCACACAGCCACACAACTGGCTGTCATCAGAGAAGAGAAAGGTGAGAATGTTTTCAAACTGCACTTCCTCAAAAGCCAGCCACGTCTCTCCACCAGTTTTGCTGCCGACACGGAGGAAAACTCATCCCATCCAAATTGCTCTAAAATAGGAAAATGAGGGAAAAAAACCCAAACCCAAACAAGCCTCAAGCCAGAAGCCAAGTGCATTTGTCTCTGTTCTTTCAGCTCAATCAGCCACACTTGATGATGGCAACAGCCATGATACCAGACTAGCAGCAAGAACATTGTCACCCAGGAGCACGCCAAGGTGACCTGAGGGGGAAGCGGTGGAGCTCCCTGCCCCGAGCCCCACTTTCCCTGCTCAGCCTTCCCTGCCCAGGGCCCCGCGATGGGGAGAGCCATCCTGGGCAGGTGCGGTGCTCATTTGCACCGATCCGATGCACACCACGCCAGCCCCTCCGGGCAGATCCCTCCTGCCGCGCATCCCTTCCGTGCCAGGGCTACCGGGGCAGCGACAGCGACACGGGGCAGGAACACCCCATCACCACCCCGCCACCAGCAGAAGGCCACAGGCACATCTCCAGCGGGCTGAGGACGAGACAGAGCTCTGCTTCAGCTCCTCCACGCCAGCGATGGCTCCTGGGCACCCCGCTCCCGGAGGGGAGCCGGGCATCCCTTGTGCCACACAGCGCTGGGAACGCCAGGAGGTGCCGGGGAGGAGGCGACACCTGCCCGGCGCTCGCAGTCCCCTCGGTCCCGCCGGAGCATCATCCCGGGGCAAGCCGGCGAACTCCCCGTGAGGCACCGACGGGTGTCCCGAGCCCGCAGCACCGCCGGCCCCCGGGAAGGGCTCACCTGGGCTCCGCCGCCGCCGCTCCCTCAGGAAGCCCCGCGGGCGAG
>JBBMKD010000194.1:15421605-15437930 GCA_037834095.1 Argya squamiceps
CTCCCAGTCTTGGCGGGGAAAAAAAAAATCAACAAAACCTCTTAAGGAAACTACATTATCAATGCATGAAAGGAGGCTTGTGTGCGTTTCTTACAAATAGATTGAGAAGCAAGGGCTGGGAGGTAGGTTACCATGGAATTGGGGAATACAAGTGCACTATTAGCTGGCTAACATACTCAAGAAAGAATAATAGATTTGCAAGCCACAAATTCCTCCTTTGAAAATACGCCTGACTTCCATCATATGACTTTCCACATCTTCCCATTCTATTCTTTATCAGAGCTTCAAGCAACTCATTTGCTCTTACAGAAGCTGGACTTGGATATAGTTTCCTGGCTGTAAGATTTGACAGAAGGTGCAGTCACAATTGCTGCCTCCTGTCTCCAGGATCTCCGTGCTCATCCCATGAGCAGGACACCCAGCAGTCCTGGCAATCCCTTGTTCTCCATCTCATCAGTATTTCCCAAAAGCATTTTCTGACATTTCAGTTTAGGAGAGTTCTTTAGATTTATCTGCTATAGGAAAGGGCAGAGTACGTGAATTTTCCAACATTGTCCATGGCAGATCCTGATGTAAAGGGATTCATTTTGGTTTTATGTGATGCCCGAATGTCACAGCTTTTTGCAGCCACAGAAACACAGGAATCCAGCACAGCACTGGCTGCCTTTCTTCTAATGCCCTGGCATAGTCTTCATTAATGTTTTCATGCTTTTAGCATGTCACACCTTAATAATTGCCTCACCCTAAATTTGTATCCTCTCCTGTTTTCCCTGTTTGATACAGCATGCGCCTTTGAAGGTTGTCTGTTGACATCTATTTGTCTTGTTTACATGTCTATTTCAAACCTGTTTGTATTTTTTGGCCCTTTACAGATACAGCTATGAACTTCCATAGAATGTTTCCAGAATGAAGATGGAGAAGATTACAGCAAAGCTCAAATGCTTTTCCAGGTTTCAATATCAGAATTTATTCCACAAAATAAAACACCCCTCTCTGTGCATGCCTGTACATGGAGACAGCCCATCATAAACACAAAACATAACCTGTTCCTTGCAGAGTCTGAGGATTTGTTTGTTTGTGCCCAACTGCTTACATACACCTGTCAGATTCTCTTTCTTTATCTTTGGATGCTGGTATAAAGCCTGCTTAAAGGCAGGAGGCAAGTGTCTCTGAGCAGCAGCATCATCTGCGAGAGTTCTACTCTTTCAGCTGCGTTTTTGGCAAAGTTTCCTTGTTTTTTTTCATAGCTTATTTGCCA
This sequence comes from Argya squamiceps, assembly GCA_037834095.1. Taxonomy (NCBI): domain Eukaryota; kingdom Metazoa; phylum Chordata; class Aves; order Passeriformes; family Leiothrichidae; genus Argya; species Argya squamiceps. The sequence continues at coordinate 15,422,864 of JBBMKD010000194.1, forward strand.
GACGACTGTTCTGCAGTTGGTGTTGGGTGAGAGTTGGGAAGCAGTGGGAAACTGCAACATGAACAACTTGCTGCCTATCCTGTGCTCTTCCCGCGAGGGAAACATGAATTTACTCCTCTTCCCTGGGCACCTGAATCGTTCCTTTGTGGTTTTATGTTGCCCTCTTGGAATGTTTTAAGACTCCCCACCTGCTACAGTTAATTCAGAGACTGTCCTTTGGCATCTCCTGATCTCACAGTGCCATCACCCTCCCATGGGTGCCGTGGGCTGCCCTGCCCCTTGCTGCAGGATGGGACAAAGACTGCTGGCTTTGCACTGCAGCACTTCCCACTCTTCCCTGCTGCTGCTCCGTGCTGGATTAGCCCTTGGGGAATCAGCTGCTTTATGGCATCCCCACCAGGGATTCCTGCTGTCCTGTGAGGATGAGGTGAGAGTTTCACTGCAGCACGGGGAGAACCTCAGATGAAAATCTGCTTTTGATAGTCAGGAGGAGAAGCAGAGTGGAGGTGAGACCAAGACAGCAAAAGTACACCACAGAGCTCATGGAAAGCAAGAAACAAACTTCCATGGGGCTCCTGTTTTCCAGAGAAATGAGCAACCATGGCTACCCCAGAGCTGGAGGCTCAGGTAAAGGGAGATGACACCAGCTCGTGGCAGAGGTATCATGGAGCCAATCCATATGCACAGCCACTGACCAAACCAGTGATGCTGTAAGAACACCTGCCCTGCTACAACAACCCTCACTGCCCCAGGAGCAGCACCCAGGGGGAGGAGATGAATGGAGAAGGTGGGGAGCACATGGGTGTCACACTGCTGTAAGGTGGACAGATGAGAGAGGGATCTGTGCATACCTGGGTTTGCTTTCTTCCACAAGAAAAGCTGAGCAGACTCCTCCCACTCTGTCCCTCCCTCCAAGTCAGAGGAGTAGGAGAAATCACGACTACCTGCTGCCAGCTTGGCAGTTGTCATGAAACAAGGCTGGCAGCTGCCCAGCCAGATCCCTGTTGCCTGCTTAGAGCTGCACAGGACTCTTTCACACACCTCAGACCCAGCCTGACCTGCCCCAAGGCTGAAGGGTCCTCAGAGTCCAAATTGTATGAGGGGCTTCTTCCCCAGGGCAGGAATGAGCTGCAAGACCTCTCAGTTGGATTTGGGGGCCAACATTCAACCCCAACAGTGTTGGGAGCTGCAGCAGAGGGGAAAACTCACATCTACTCCCAGCTCAGTGTGAAAGTCAGAGTGTTGTTGGGGTGGTGGTTCAGAGTTCCTCCTGCTGGGTGTTGAGGGAGGGCTGTTGGGGAGTAAACACCCTATTAAGTCAAAAAAAGGAGCTTGCAAAGCCCAGTGGGGTGGGAGGCAAACAGCTCTATCAATGCTTGAGAGTGAGCAGTTTATATAATCAAGAGGCTCACCAGCTGGGAGGAGAGCAGCAGCACGAGGGAGCAGAGCTGGGAGCAAAGGGAAACCATTGACTTTTCCTAAGGGTTCATCACCAGCAGGCAGGACAGGCTGGAACATGCAATTATTTCAGTGGACATCACAGAATATCCAGAGCTGGAAGGGACCCATGAGGATCATGGAAGTCCACCTTGACAGGTACCAAGGAAGGCCATTCCCTTGAGATTTGTGTCAAACTTCAGACCAGATTTTTCCCCCCTCTGGAGGGCAATAAAAAGTGTTTCCATCTTCCACTCAGTCGCTGATTTTCAAGAAACCTGTTGGATATCATCTTTGGGAATCTCAGATTTAAACAGATTTTGGGTTTCACCCCAAAGCTGAGGGCAGGCTGGGGGTTGGCAGGCATGCACAGGCACCAAGGGAAGTCAGGCTGAGAGTATGAGCCCCCAAATGCAGGAACCCCCAAAGCCCTGGGGCAGAATAACTGCACACCTGGGGCTCCAAGCCCAGCCCCTGCAGGGATGCAGCACCCAGGGAACAGCACCCTGGAGCTGCTGTGGGTGCTGACCCAGCCAGAGGTCCCAGCAGGGTGAGTGCAGGAGGGGTGATGGATACTGGCTGTCTGTTCTGGCTGCAGCAGCAGAGAAGTGCCAGGGCTGGCTGGGGAGACAAAAGCTCTCCAGAGAGGGAGTAGATGTGTCCATCTGCACAGAGCTGCTGGAGCTGCCAGTCATCTCACCCAGCCCCTTCCAAAAGCCAGCAGCACTGGGGAGTGGTGCTGGGAAGCCAAATGCCTTTGCTAATTGGACCTGTTACCACATTTGTTTGGTCGGGTTTTTTTGTGGGGTTTTTTTTGTGGTTTCCCTTCCAGGCTGTGGTGGGAGCCTGGGTTTAGAATCACAGAATGGTTTGGGTTGGAAGGGACCTTAAAAATCATCTTGTTCCAGCCTGTGCCAGGGCTTCACTGCCCTCACAGTAGAGAGTTTCTTCCTAATGTCCAACCTAACCCAGCCTTCTTTCAGCTTATGGCCTTTACCCCTTGTCCAGTCACTTCAGGCCCTTGCCCAAAGTCCTTCTCTAGCTCTCTTGGAGTCCCTTCAGGCACTGGAAGGGGCTCTAGGGTCTCCTTGGAGCCTTCCCTTCTCCAGGCTGGATACCCCATCTCTGTCAGTCTGTCCTCATAGGATTATCTGGGCCCTGCCAGGTGCTCCAAGCCCTGCAAGACCTGGAGGACAGTGAGTTAAATAATCTTGAAGAGCAAATCCTTTTGCCCATCCCATTCCCCATGCCACTGACAACATTCAGGGAATGAAGGTCATTTCTCCAGCAAAGCTTCCTTCAGGCCAGGTGCTTCCTTGGCCCAGGACGGGCACTGACCTCTGTCACTGATTATTTGGATTTTCTGGTGCTACTAAAAGCAGCTACAGGGGTTTCTCCCCTCCTCACTCCTCCTGCTCTCTCCCCCAGCTGTTCAACTGGTGGTAAAACAGAAGCTGCTAGATCTTGAGGAGAGAATAAATAGCTTCATTTCAGCCACGGAAAGGAGATGGAGGCATTTGCTAGAGAGCATCTGACAGCTTGGGCAGAGCAGGCAGAGCTGGCTCGGGAGGAGCTGTGGCAATTAGGATCTGTGTTTGCACTCACTCTTTCATTCAGCACCAGAGGTTGCCATATGGAGAGCAGCCCTGTCACTCCAACATCACAGGGCCCTGCAGCTCACACCCATCTCCAGCATCTCCACACGGCTGCCTGCTGGGAGATGCCTCTGTCCTTGCCTGCTGCAGCCTGGCACACCCCCAGGGCACCCCTGGGACTCTCCCTGCACCCTGCACGGCCTCAGGTGCAGCAGGAGTGAGGCTGGAGCTGAGTTAGCACAGCCCCACCTGCTCCTCCAGCAGCGATTTCCTGCAGCAGGGCAGGATTGATTCATCCCCCTTCTCCTGCACCCTGTCACTGGCAGTGAAATCACACCTTCTGCTCCACACCCCCGCATCCCTTACTGTCTCCTGGACAAACTCCACTGCCTGCTGTTATTTTTAGCTCCTGGGAACTCTGATCTTTTTCTTAATGGGACACGTGTACTATGGAACGTGCAGGGGCAGATCCCTCCAGCTGCAGGCTGGCCTGAGGAGCTGCCAGGCTGTCACCCACCTTTCCAGGCATGGGGAGGGAACACTGGGACCCACCAGCAGCCCTGGCAGGGACCAGGATGGCATTGCTTTGCTCCCTTTACAGGGGGTTAGAGCCCCAGCTGTGTCACTGCTGGTCATGTCCAACATTTTCCCACTGTCATGGGATTGAGAAGGGTAGAACCACTCTGGTCCCTCCTGGAGGCTGGGGAGGCCACCTTTAGCAGGGAGGTGCTGCAGGGACACTGATTTGGGGTACCAGAAACCCCTTGGGGCACAGCCAGGCTGAGGTGCAACCCCAGCCCAGGTAAACTGAGGTCCAGGACCAGGCTGCTCTTTGATAATGCTGATTAACATCAGCAGCCATCAGGCTCCTGCACCACCAGCATCTTTTCCTCCTGGGGTAAACCAGGGATACAGGAGGATTTGGGTTTCTCTGGGTGCTGCTGGAGTGCTCAAACATGCCTGAGAACAGAGCACCTCCCCGGGAGCCTCTGGATGTGAGCTGTGCCAGCAAGGCAGGGGGGCAGGGAGGGGGAGAAAGGAATACACAAATCAGCCTATTTTTTGAAGTACCTAAATTAGGAGGTGGGAGTCTAATTTTAGGCACCTGGTGTTGCCCTTCAGAGCGATGAGTTAAGGACTGCAAGTCCTTCAGCAAACCTTGCCCCTCTCCTGATGCTGCCTGTGTGTCTGGGGCTGGGATCAGCTGCCAGCCCGGCCCATTGCAGGGCCACTGGAGCTGCTCAGACGTGCTGCAATGGACCAGGGACCCCATAAACCCCAAACAAGGACTTTACAGCCTGGTTTGCAGCTGAGCCTGGCTGTGACTCAGCAGCAGGGGAGACTGAGGGCTATAACCACCCGGTGCTGACAGCACATTCACTCTGTCGAGCTTCTCTCCGGGGCTGAGGCACCTCCAGCTGAGCTGCACCATGGTGCTGCTGCAGCAGAGCCAGGCACACCTCATTAATGCTGATGAATTAAGTATCCCAACACCCAGAGAGGAGAGGAAAGCTGCTGCTGTGCTGGGGATGAAAGCAGCACGCAGAGACACTGAGGTGAGGCAGGGAGAGAGCAGGAATGGGGATCTCCAGCCCCCTCTGCATCCCAGCCAGGGACAGCTGCAGCTCTGGCTCGGTGCCACCTGTGGCAGGTCAGACCCTTCCCGTGTTTTATGTTCCTCCACAAGCCCCTGGAAGCAGATTTGCTGCCCATAACCCAGCAAAATGCCAGACCTCCTGCTGCTGCTGAGTCCTTCACTTTGTCCTGTCCCACAGGACAACCCCAGGGACACCTGTGGCCACCTCAGCACCCCGAGCAGCACCAGGAGCTTGATATCATCTCTGGCAAGACAGAAAGATAAATGGGGACAGCTGGCAGATTGCTGTGTGACAAGTGCCCCTTGGAGGACACCTCCTCTGCAGCTGTGCCAGCCTGCTGCTCTCCTTCAAGACTTTGCAATCATTGTAATAGAGTGAAACCTTATTTACTGCCCTCATCTGGCTCCCTAACGTGGCCACGGGCACGCAGCAGGAGTCCTTCCCTCTGAACTAACGAGAGCCTTAATGGCTCTTCTGCCACAGCACAAATCAACCCCAAATAAATGTGGGCTCTGGGGGAAGTGGGGTCAGGAGCAGAGCTGGGGAAAGGAGAGGCAGGAGTGGTGAGGGTGGTACAAAAATCAACCTGTTTTTTGAAGTACCACGGGTGAGGGTCTGGCCCCTGAGCAGGGGACAGGGAGCTGGGCAGGGTGGCCACAGGGCTGAAGTGCTGGGGTGTGATGGCACGTGCATCCATGTGTTAAATGGTGAAGCTGGGAATGAAGGGAGCTGGCAGACAGCAGCAGGGAGGGGGAGATGGGGACCCTGCCCCGTGCTGAGCACGCACAGACTCATCACACGTGAGGTCATCACTGGCCATTGCTTTGGGGAAGGCTTGGGGACAGCAGTGTGGCCATGCTCTTGGGAAGCCTTGGGATGAGGGCTGTGCCTCAAGGACATGCTGGGACAGAGTGGCTCTCTGTGGCTGGCAATGCAGATGGGGCAGGACCTCACCACCAGGCAGATGCCAGGAGGGTGGGAAACACGACAGGCAGCCCCCAGCATTTTCTCCTAAAATGGGGCCCATCAAAGCCTCCTATTCCAGGAGATGTGGATGGAGCTGCAGCAGGGGCAAAGCTGGGAAGTCCCACTGTCCCCTCCATGCTCTGGTCCCATGTGGGGCCACGCTGATGAGATGGAAGAGTGCAGGTGCCAAGAGGCACCTCTGTGTCACCACAGCAGGATGGGGACACATCCCCCTGGTGCTGCCTGCTGGGGCAGAAACACTGTGTCTTGCAAGAGCATCTCGAGGCTGCTGATTTCCTCTGAGGATCTTCTTGGACCAAATCTCCAGAGCGTTAGAAATGCAAGAACATTTTCCTAATCAGCAGCTCCATCAGCACAGGGGACAGCCAGCTCCCCATCAGTTCTGTTTGACGCAGTCTCTCACTTGCCACGCACCAACCAAGGCTCCACCGAGAGTTTCAGCAGCAGAGAAACTTCCCAGCACGACTCAGGGTGGAAATATCCGTGCAGAAAAACACTGATGCCCCTGTCAGAAGCTGCACCTCTGGCTCGGCTGTTTTGGCACGGGACAAAAGAGAGGATTGCAAATCGATGTTCAGAGGGCAGAGACACTCTGTTGTCAACCCCCCCGGAGGGGACCCCCAGCCCAACCCTGTCTGTCCCTGCTGGGATTATTGATCTGCCCAGGCTCATCCCGGAGATCGGAGCAGCGGAGCCGTCTCCGCGGGTTGCCATGGCGATGTGAAGCGCTGCCACCTCCCCTCTCTGTCCCCGTGCTGGGACAAGACGGTGCCCGGGCAGCACATCTCCCTCGGGGCAGCTCTGGGGACTCGTTGTGCCTCCTGGGACACCTCTGGGGTGCAGCCCCCATCCTCTGTCCCACCATCCAGGGCTCAGTGCTGGCTGGCCTTGCTGGGGCTGGGGTGGAGAGGGAAGGAGATGCTGGGGTGAGCCAATGTGGTTTGCCTCCATTTCCCTTCCCTTCCTTTCTGTGCTTTTCTCTTCTCCTTTCTTTTTTCTCTTCGTCTTTCTAGGTGGGCACAGCTCTTAATTATCCTGCCATTCTTGCCCTTCCCAGGCCTGTGGCTGGACCAGCTCCTCTCCCATCAGTGCTGGCAGGAGGAGAGGGATGTTTGCAGAGCTGTGGAGGCGGCCCGGGAATATAAAATGCTCTGATGCACCCGAGACTGATTTCTCTCTCCAGCCAGCTAACACGGATGGTTTCCTCCAGGATTCTCCCTCCTTGTTGCCTTCAGTTTCTCTTGAAAATGCAAGTGTTTGAAATCTTGCAGTGCTGTTCTCATGCAGCTTCAAGAAAACAATGTATATTTTTAGAAATTATCTTGTGTTTACATTTTTCCCCTCTGGGAGGAGAAATGTGATGGACGGTGATGTTCACCATCCAGCTGGAAGAGGTGGCGACCTGTGTAGCCAATCTCTTGACCTCTGTACAAATGTATATAAGTAATGGAGGCAGATAATTGAAAGAAGAAGAGAAGCTTTCCCTTGACCTGCTGCATTTGCCTCGTTCCTCATGTGCCCTGAATCTAGCATCACCTCCTCGTGTGCTCCAAAGCACGGACACGTTCTGGCCAGCTGTGATCAGAGGAATGGACCCCAGCCTCTGCATTTCATGTTCTAGAGGGTGTCTGACATGTGCAGCTACCCCGGGAGGGCTGGAGATGCCCTGGCAAAGCCGGGAGTGCAGATCCTCCTTCCCCCTCCAGGCTGGAGACAACAGGGACAACACCCAGCCCGAGGTGCCATCCTCCTCCTCCTTCTCCTCTCCCTGGGCTGCAGAGCACGGTGCATCCTCTTCCCCGGGGAGGGGACACTCTGCTCCTGGCCGGGATGAATTATTCAGCAGCGGTCACTCCTCCCTTGGTCCGCCACACGTGCCTGAGCTGCAGCCGGGAGTGTCAGCGGGGGAAATGGGAAAAGGATTTTGATGGATGGGTGGAGCCCATGCGGATCGCTGCTGTAAGGGCAGAGCAGGGGATGGATGCTGCCAGGGCAGGCCGGCTCACACCTGGTGTCATCGTGTGGGAGGGGTGTGTGCAAGAAGCTGGGCTGCCCGGGATGTCACCAGTGCCACCAGGGAGCCCTCCCTGCCTTTCCCCATGCTCAGCCTTTTCCCCATCTGGCCTGTGCTGCCTGGCTTGGGCTGAACCATAAGCTCAGTGAACCTGTGTCTGCTCTATCTTCTCATCCCTGGACCCTCTCTGCTCCCTCCTCTGCCCTGAAAATCCCTTTGAGACCCCATAACCAAGGCCCTTTCAAAGTGGCCAAGGTGCCACCACCCTGCAGAAAGCCCTACTGCAAAATAGTTCTCAATCTTTAGTTTAATTTTAATGAAATCTTTAATTTTCAAAATTATTTCAATTTTTTTTTTTTAATTTTCAAATTTGTCAATTTTTCTTTGCATTTTCAAAATTCAATCTTTAATTTTCAAAATTTAATTGGGGCAAAAAATGTTTTGGCTCTGCAGCACCCTCCCAGGCTGTGTGAGAAATGCTTTCAGCTGTTGAAGATTCAATGCAAACTAGTCACTGAAGGCCAAGGGCTCTTGTAACAGAATAAAGAAAAGCTTTTCTGAAAGCAAGAGCTGATTCATACTGACAGAGATGGCCATCTATTTAGGAAAGCTTAAAAACCTCAGAAACCACCACTTCTCCTGCATCTCTCAGGGTTATAATCTGTGCTGTAACCTGTACCTTCAGTGAAAATTACACATTTACAGCAGTCTCCCTACTCTTGGTGTCTAAACAGCCATAAATCCACATGAAGAGAAAGTGTGGTGGTGAAAGCAGACACGACTCGGCCAGGGTTTGACACAGAGTCAGCACGGAGGGGAGCAGGAGCCAGCACCATCCAGGGAGCAACCAAACCCTCCCCAAGCAAACCAGAGCCTGCCCGTGGTCTCCCTTGCTTTAATCCACATTGCAATGAATTAAACATGCTTTAATATCAAGAATGAAAGATCAAGGATGAGCAGCAATAACTGCTCCACGCTCATTTTCTGTATGAGGCCGGTGTGTACCCAGGGCAAGAGTGATAATTAGAGTCACACAGTGATTTATTTGTGGGGAGGAACCCAAGGCATTCAGATATTGGCATTCTCAGTCTTGGCACGTGTTTATGCCCCAGTTCCCTGCCTGCATGATAAATCCCTCCATGCTGGAGGGTCTGGGGGGTGGAAGAGCTGATTATGAGTCTGGGGTGTGCAGGGAGCCTCAAGTCTCAGGTGCTCTCTACCAGTGTGGATCCAAGGGCACCCAAGAGGCTGAAAGAAAGGTTGTGCTGGGGTCAGAGTGGCCTTTGCCTGTCCCAGGAGGGTTTTAATTGTGCTCCCAAGGGGAGGGGGGGGTGTAACCCCACCCAGGAAAGCCCCTCCACTGAGGCTGGCTCTGCCAGGAGAGGCCCTTGCTCTGGGACAAGGGGTCATCAGTGTTTTGGGGTTTTCACCTTTCTGCCTCTTTCTCAAGAACTTTCAGCACTGGGACCCCCACCCTGGGCTGAGGATGTCACTGTCCCCAGCATCACCCCCAGCCAGGAGTGGAGTATTTTCCTGGGCCATTTCCCAGGCTGTGGCTCCAGCACAGCAGGGCCAGCAGTGGGCACCTGCATTTCAGGCCTGCATGTGGTGAGGAGCCATGGTTACACACGGATATTTCTATTCTCAGCAGTCATTTTTGGAGTTGCTTTTAGCTTTGTCCTGTCTTTTCACCTTTCTGGATAGGAAGTAGCATTTTTATTTTTTTTTCTCAGCATGGTTGTGAATTCTTGTGGGCACTTTGAAGACTGGAGAGGTCTCTTCTTGCTGGGGAGATGAGGCTGCAGGCTTTGCTCCCCAGCCATTCCAGCCCAGCAGCAGTGAGGTTATGGGGTGGGATAGGTGTTCCTTGGGTGCTGGGAGGGCTTTTTCTGCTGAAAACCTGAAGATTCCCCAGCAGCTGAGTGAGGCTGTGAGTTTAAAAACATACAGAGGGTGAGAGGACCTTCAGCTGGGCTTGCAAATATCTGGAAGCTTCATGCCAAGGATTCCACAGCTTAGGGGCTGCCCCATCCCTTGGCAGGCAGGAACTGCCTGTGAAAGGCTTTGTAGGTGCCACTGAAATTTCTCCAGGAGGCACAATCCCCTCTGGAAATTTACCCTTGCACTTAGAGGCTTCAAACACTTCATCTTTTTCCTTACCCCAAGAAATAATCCATGGGCACTGGGGCTCAGTGGATCACAACCAGAAGAACCCTTTGCCCAGAAGGAAGAGGAGGATTTTGCCTTCTCTTAACACAGGAAAAGGGTGAACTCTGGCTGCTCAAAGGCTGTGAAAACCCCCACTCAATTTACCTTATAAATGCCTCAGGCTGTGCAGGCTGTCACTGCCCCAAGGGGCTCAGCACTTCTGATGGCCCAGTGCCACCAGCACAAAACTGCTGCTGGTTCTGATTGTCTCAGGATGTTTGTTTGTTCTGCCAGGCCTCAGCCTCCAAAATCACTGGACTGCACGAGGAATTGGAGTTTTAATGTATTCTTCGAGGATTGAATTTCAAGATCTCATAAACACCCACTGAGGCTTGGGGATAGGCACCTAGATGCAGAGGATGAGAATCCAAGAGCTGGTATTTAAAAGTGAATTAATCTGGGATTTCGAGTCAATCCTGCTATATTTAAAAGCCTCATTCTTGAGGGAACACTGCCACAAAAGTACTCTGTCCTCAGTGTTGGTGCTGGCACTCGGTGTGACACCCTTGGGGGGGACCAGTGCTGGTGTCCCCCAACCAGCAGCAAGGACACAACCTGCTCTAAACCCCAGGGAGTCCAAATCTTCCCAGGGGATGGAGGCTACACCTTCCCCTGCCGTGGCAATGAAGGATAATAACTTGGCATAGCTCCTGCCGAGGGCAAATCACTTCAAAAAGTTCCTGGGGAAAAGCACAATTTGGACAAAATGTTCCCAAGTCTCCTAAAGACCCCACAGGGGTGAGGCAGAACAGCCCATCCTCCTGAGCCTTGCTGCTGGAGCACCTGAAGCTGGATGGTGGCAGGTCCTAAATTAACCCCAGGAGATTTTTTTTTTCATTGCTTGAAGCAGTAAAAGAAAGTTTTCATCCGTAAAGGAGGTGCAGAGAAGGCTTGGCTTTTGTGCAGTGCCTGCAAAGGTCCCTGTGAGGATGTCCTGGCTGCTCCTCAGGGCAGGGAGATGCTTTCCCATCCCCAGAGGATGGAGCAGGGACAAACCTCCCATGGCTGTCCAGTGGAAGGGACTGACTGAGCTTCTTCCAGATTTTAAAATCCTCATGAATTGACGCTGTTTTACACCACAACGACACAGACTGTGAGATTCAGAAGGCTGAAAATGACTCCTCCATTTTTGGGATGTATCTCCCTTTTATACTGTTTCACACAGACCGATTCGATTGGTGACACAAAGACAAACCTCTTCACTCACATTGGTCAGAGCAGAGGGACATCAAGAAGAAATCCCTCCTAGGGAAAGGAATGAATAACAAAGGTACAGTTACAAAAACACTTCTCTTGTTTACAGAAAATTCCCTGGGAAAAGAATTTCAGAAAACCAAAACACCCCAGGCATGGAACCAGGGCTACAATGAATTCTCATGACTGGCAGCTGGGTCTTACTTCAGCCACTGCATATCACAAGACTGATGTTTCCAAGGCTGGCAAAGGTGGACATAGCTCTTAAAGATATTTTCATTAAAGCACAGTCTCCTTCAGCTTGTTGTGGTGGATCACTGGCACTGCTGGCAGCCCAAAGGACAGCCCTGCAGCAGCATGGAGAAAGAAGAGGAATACTTATTTTTAGCCACAGAGCATTTGGGTTTTTTTTTCTCTTTTGCAAAGATGGGCTGAAAGCAGTGAGAGCAGTCCCTGGCATTGAACTCCCCATCTAACACATGAAGTGCTTGCCATCAAAATAGAAACTTCTCTGAGGTCTGAAGGAAAGGGGTGGGATTGGGGATTGTCTTTCCAGCACAGAGCAGGTGAAGCCCAGGGCTGAGCAGAGCTGGCTGGGGGTGGCAGGGAAGGGGCTGGGCTGCTGCACTTGGAGCACCTCCACATTTGGCTGGGAGCATCTCTCTGTGCCTGTTGACATGCTAAAATAAATAGAGATGCCTTTTGATGTTGCCTTTGAATTGCTGCTCTCTCTTCCTTCTTGTCCCCAGGGTATTTTATTGGACTTCATAATAAAGCTGGAAGGGGGGGGCAGAAGGGGGAAAGTTCTTTGAGTTTATTGTAAATGAGCAGAATTTTATCATCCCTCTGCTTCCATTTTAGATTTACCCTGTAATCTTATTTACAAGCTGAATACCAAGTGCTGGAGTAATCAGTAGGTGATCAATAACCAAGAGAGGCTCCTTGAGCTGCAACCATTTCGAGTCAATCTGTTCCCTTGCATGCAGGTATGGAGGCAGTTTTTTGGGAGGAAAGGTGCTGCTGGGAGAGCTCAGTGTGGTCCCCTCTGTGCAGAGTGAGCCTGGGCTCTGACAAGCCCCAGTTCTCCTCCTGTGAGCCACCAGCTTGGCCACAAACTGAATCCTCAGCACAAGCCATGGTTTGGGGGTGGGATGCAGTCAAACCTTCCCCAGGGGACATCCCCTCCAAGGCAAGCCTTAAAATAGGGCAGGAGGACCACAGCCACCACCTCTCCTCCTGCTCAGCCCAGTGTGAGCCAGGAGCAATGCTCCCCAAACACAGAGGTGTGCCTCTGCCTGGGGAGGCAGGACCAGTCAGGAGATGTACAGGAAGTCTGGGCTGGTGTGCAGGGGAACACAGCAGCCCCTGCCTGCTGCTGTTTAGCACAACTGCCCTCCCTGGGATGGCTAATCTTATAATTTCTTACTGCCCTCTCTTTTGCATTCAGCTTTGTCTTTCATTTACCTGAAGATTCTGGCAGCCCCAGTGCACATTTAATTCGAAATAAAGAAATATATCCGAGTTTTAAGAAGGGTTGCAGGGAGGACAGAGAGAGGGCTTGCCATCTCTTTATCACTCTGTAGTCCAGAGCTGGCAAAAATCAAGTGGCTAAATTCAGATGTTACCTCCTGTGTGACCACCCTGAGCAGAGGGACCAGGACATGGATATTTGCCCACTGCCTCCCCCTTGCAGCTCCCACGCTGGCTGGGAAAGTGCCTGCTGAGTCCCAGCCTGTTGCTGCCTCCCTCTCCTCTTGCTGCCTCCTCCTTACTCAGCAGCAGCAGCAGCATCTCCCCCAGCCCATCCATCACCCGGGATTAGCCATTAGCACACCACCCATTCACCGGGCTGCGTTAGCATTCCAGCCACCACAATGAATGGCCTGACATCCAAACCCTTTTGGATCACGGGGGACAAGCCAATCAATTATTTCCCTCCCCTGCCTGCTGCCAGCACCCGGGCTGGAGCATGCTCTGATCCCTTAATGGCATTTTGAAACACCGTCCAGAGAATGGTGCATTTCATTTCACTCTGTGCATGGCCAGTGCCAGGAGTTTTATCATAAACCCCTTGGTGGGACAGGCTGTCCCCTGATGCTGCCTGGCTGTCCCTGCACCCTCTTCTTGCTTCTCCTAACACACACAACCCAACTCCCCCACAGCCACCTCCTGCCACTGCAGGTAGTCCAGCAGGCAGAGGAAAAGGGAGGAAATTTGTGCAAAAAAGAAAAAAAAAGCCTTAATTGGAGTGCTCTGTCTCTCAATTCACCTAAAGCCATCAAGTTCCCCGCAGCAGCAGCAGCATCTCTTTGCTCACTTCCCTTCTCTCATGTACAAATATAGCACAATAATTAGATGAGGGCTCTTTGCCCTCTCGTTGGCATCTCATCCTGCGTGCAGCAGGGTCAGGCAGCCAGCAGGGCACGTGGTGCTGGGCAGAGCATCCTCTGAGCACAGCCCCAAACATTCCTCCCTCCTGGGGAACGGGGGGACACTCCCCAGTCCCTCCCCAGCTCCAAGGAGACACCACAAGGCTGGGCTGGGCAGTGGGGAAAGCGTCCTGGCTGCTGGACGTGGAACAAAAGGATCTGATGGTGCCACATCTTGTTTAAAGCACAGCATCCTCCAGTTGTCCCACAGCCGTGATCAGAGGGGTGGGATGAGTGGGAAGGACAATTTCCCTGCCCACTGCCCCAGTTTCTGCAGTGCTGGTGGTGCCAGTGCTCGCTGAAGGAACTTCTTGCAGCAGTTTCTGCTCCTGGGGCTGCGTGTAAAGGAAAACAACAGCCTGGGGAATGCTGAGGCTGCTCCCAGCTCCCTTCAGCTTGCATCAAACCCAAGTTATTTCAGGACAAACAATCCCATCTCCTGGTTTATGACACTCATGTTCAGAAGTCTCGAGCCCTGTGGGATGCAGAGCAGACACTTTGTCCCCTCTCTGAGCTCTGCTCCCACCCCCCATGAGAGAGAAGCAGAGCTCATCTCACACAGTCAGGGGACTCTCAGCTGCTCTCTCCTCTGTGCAGTGGCTGTGTGAGCTTTGTACATGCTTAGAGGACTTTTTCACTCTATAATGATGATCAAAGTGCAGGAATTGCCAAAACTGAGCTCAACATCAAGGCAAGCAGCATGGGGCCTGATGTCCTCCTGGATATCACATCCCAGCTCAGCTGTAGCAGCAGGGCTGGAGAGAGCATCCCAACCCTCCTGTGAGCAGCAGGATTGCAGGGCTTTTCTCTGTGCAGGTGTGGAGGAGCAGCCTGAATGGAAGGCACCGGCTAAATATCAACTCTGATTTGAAAGATAAGTGATGGTAAGTGGTTTCATTGTTTGGGAGCAAGGACCTCCAAACCATTCACTGGAAAAGACTCAACCAGCCTCAGCAGAGCCAGTAATTAAAGGTAACTGTAGCCCAAAGCAGTTACAGCACAAATAAAGCAAGCAATGAAGATTGCACTCCTGTGGTGAGCTGACCTTGGTTGGATGCCAGGTGCCCACCAAGCTGCTCTATCCCTCCCCTCCTCAGCAGGAGAGGGAATGGGATGGGGTGGGAGGAGAAAATAAGATTAAAACAACACTCATGGGTCAAGAGAAAGGCAGTTTAATAAAGCAAAAGACTCACAGCAGCACCAGCTGAACAACACAGCAGCCTCCTAAAGATCTGTGTGCCCAGAGGTCAGCCCCTGGCCACCCCCTGCCATGGCAGGGCACTGTCCAGCTGCCACCAGCCTGGCTACTGCCACCTCCATGGGGAGGGTGATCCCAGACCCTCCACAGAGAGGGAGAGCCACAATCCTAACCATGGTCAGCCTTATCAGGGCCTGGAGTGGGCTGCAGTGTTTGAACGAGGTGAACAAAGGGATCTGAGAGGCAGCAGGAGGCCTCTGGAAGAGGATGAAAGGAATCTACAGCAGTGGAGAGAAGAGACAGCACAGGGAAGGGAGAAGGGAGAAGGGAGAAGGGAAGGGAAGGGAAGGGAAGGGAAGGGAAGGGAAGGGAAGGGAAGGGAAGGGAAGGGAAGGGAAGGGGAGGGA
>JBBMKD010000194.1:15438030-15460957 GCA_037834095.1 Argya squamiceps
GGAAGGGAAGGGAAGGGCAGGGAAGGGAAGGGAAGGGAAGGGAAGGGAAGGGAAGGGGAGGGAAGGGAAGGGAAGGGAAGGGAAGGGAAAGGTCTGGCTCTGTGTTTCAGTTAGGCACACACAGTCAGGGGATGCTCTACGTGTGTTCCATGTGCCAGGGTCCCAAGGCCTGACACAAGCAGAGCACATCCCCCTGAACTCCTTTCAAAGCTGATTTCCACCCTGTCCTGTGTGGTCAGGAGTCCACACATGTCATAAGGTACTTCAGTGAGGAGGGCTGTCCCTTGGAACTCCTCTTCAGAGCATCCAATGCCCTTCATTTGAAAGGCAGCTTTGCCATAGCGGGGGTTTCTGGTACAGGCCAAGGAAAACCTCCTGGGTTGCAGCAAGTACAAATCCCCAAGCTCACAAAACTGAGCTCTCCAGACCTCTGCCAGCCCTTTTCTGCAGAAGGTAGTAGCATTGGGCCAGGGAAACTCAGGTTGTAGCACTTCTCCTGTGGAGGCAGGCTGAGAAAATTGGCATTGTTCAGCCTGGAGAACCTCTTCAATCTGGAGAATACCCTTCCAGTATCTAAAGGAGCTCCAAGAGAGCTGGAGAGGAACTTTTAACAAGAACATTGAGTGATAGGAAAGGGGGAATGGCTTTAAACTGGCAGAGGGCAGGTTTAGTTTAGACATAAGGAGAAAATGGTTTACAATGAGGGTGAGGCCCTGGCACAGGCTGCCCAGAGGAGCTGTGGCTGCCCCATCCCTGGAAATGTTCAAGGCCAAGTTGGACGGGACTTGGAGCAACCTGAGATAGTGGAAGGTGTCCCTGCCCATAGCAGGGGAGTGGAATGAGGTGATCTTTAAGATCCCTTCCAACCCAAACCATTCTGTGACTTAATGCCTCAAGCTTCCTTGAGCCTGTGGGGCTTCGGACCCAATTCCCTCTGTTCTCAGCCATGGTTTGCCTCCTCTCCCTTCTCTGCACTAAAGCTGTACCCTGACATCAGCAAAACTAAGTACCTGTCCAGGAGAGGAAAGCAAGATTGATTTGACTCCAAATGCTGCCAAATGCATAAAGCCAACACACTGGGAAAAATAAGGCAGGCAATTTCATCCTGGTTGCCTTCAGCAACAATGACATTAGGTGTTATTTGATACAAGAGAAGAGCCAATATTTCCAGACTGAAGGGCAATTATTTAAACCTGTATATTTAGAGGGTCTGGAAGCTGTTTAGAACAGGAGCTGGAGACAACTTCTGACTTGGGGTTGTGTGGGCCCAACACTCTTCTTGATGGCTTCACTCTAGTCCAGACTTTGTATTTAAAGAAGACTTGGGGCAAAATTTCCAAAAGCAATGTTATCCTGATTCTTCTCCACCCTCCATAACCATCAGCTGGATCAGCACTAAAAGTCAAGTGCCAAAAGTTTTTGCCAAGCCTGTATTTCCAGCTAGGAGCACAGGAAGAACCCTGCTCACCTCGCTGGGCACAAGCTCTGGAGCCCAACCTAATAATGTAAATGTCAGTGGCTGAGCCTCCAGCCAGCCTTTGTCTCTGGCACAGGGATGCATTTCTGGGGCTGCAAAATATTAAATGAGGCCTTAGAGTTGAAAGAACAAAATTACAAATCCAGAGGCTCCTTTCCAATGCCCCCTGGGCTTGGCTCTGGCCGCCTGTGACGTAAACAGGGATGGATTTATGGCAAAGCCACCCCAGCAGGGCCACCAGAGCTGGCAGGGGACAGGGGGTGGTGGCTCCTGCCCATCCACACCCCTCAGCCCCAGGCAGGGCTGCTGCTGCACTGTCCCTGCCTAATGCCAGGGCCTGGTGATGCTCAGAGCACCCCCAGCTCTGTCCTGCTTCAAACAGGAGAGTGCCAGGACTCAGAGCTCCCCACAGAGCCTGGGGCAGAGCAGGGTAACGGAGGAAGGATTCTCAGGGCCAGGATACTGCTTTTCCCATAAATCCACTCCATTTTGCCACGGGAACAGCCAGGGAGGCTCAGCAGGAGGCTGCCACAGGTGCCTGTGAAAAGCCCCAGTCAGTGCCTTGGCACCTCTGCTGGCACTGAAACAACTTTGCAAAGCTGAGCTTCAAAGACCTGAGATCTGCCAGGAGGGAAATAGAGACAACCCAGAGAGCAGGCAGGGAAACAGGGCAGGCACAGAGGGGAGAGATGCTGAGATACTGAAGGCATGGAAATCCAATTCCTTGTTTAGCTGGGAAATGCAGGGCTTTGATGATTATGCTGATGGGGTGTTGTCTCTCACAGTGGGGTTGGAGATGCAGAAAGACACACATGGGCACGGAGAGGAAAGGATTGACAGAGCCCCGGGTGTATTACTGGGGAATGTGGGAATTAACACAGCAAAGAACCTGTGAAATTCCAACCACCAGTGCCACAGGATGGGCTGAGTGCATCCTAAGCAGCCAACAGAGCTCTGCACCAGGGAGAGGTGGCACCCAGGGCGTTGGGAGCAGCTCTGAGGCTCACTCAGCCTCTGAGGCTTTTCAGGAGTTATTTTCACCATTCTCTGCAGTTATTCTGTAGGATGTTTATCCACCACTGTGCCCCAGAGAGGTCCATCCTTTTCTCTTGGCATAACCTCTCCATTTGTTTGAGGGTGAATTCAGAGGGAGAATCACACATCCATCAGGAGGGCAGGACTCCTGGCACATCCATGCCAAATATTCCAGCCTCAAACAGCTCACCAGGAGGGTCTGAGTGCTCACCAGAGCTGGGTGAGGTCTGGCACCCTGTAAAGAAAACCACCTCTCCTTCAGAAGGGGAGGGATGTTTGCAAAGTGGGGCTGAGAAATGACAGCCACAGCAGGTCCTGCCACCTTCAAACTCCACCACATCAGCCAGGACCAAAGTGCCAATCTCTCTGTGCTGTTAATGAGGCACATGGCAGATAAAGCCCATGTTTGCAAAAAATATTTAAGGCCCAGCTGTGTGTACCACCTAATCCCCTTACATCTGTGATTAACCATGATCCCTTGATACTGCTGGTCACCGGGGCAGAGCATTTCACCTGAAGCTGCCACAAAATTGCCATTTCACACCTTGATTCTGACCTCTGCTTCCTCTCCTGTGCCTAAATAAAACCAATGCAATAAAAGCAGGCAGCACAGGGGAGTGTGAGGGAGGGGATAGTGGGGAAAGAGACAAAAGGATGGATTCTCTGGGACCCCACAGGGTTCCATAAGGACTCCCATGAAGGAAAAGTCCGTCTGATACACGACCCCAAGAAACATCAGAGATGTCCTCACCGCAGAGATCCTTGCCCTGCACCCTGCTGTCTCCTGGAAGGGTGATACCTGCACCTGCAAATCCCAGGAACTTCTGCTCCCAGAGCTTCAAGGGCAGCAGCTTTAAGGGAAATGAAGAATTTCCAAAGCACAGCACAGACATCAAGCACAAAGCCCAGGGCTGCTGCAGAACAGAGGCAGCACAGCCTGAGCTCTGCTCACAGGAGAAGAGCCTGTGGGTGAAAAGCTCCTTCTGAGACAGGCAGGGCTGTTTCCAGTGCACGTGTCACAGCTCTGAACTGATGCTGCAGGACTTACACCAACCAGGGCAGCTCATATGGCTGACGGGAGGGGAAGATTTGAGTGCCCTTTTTAATAATAGTGTACACCAGGAGTCAAGGGCTCTGGATGATGTTAGGTGAGAGGAAAAATGAGTGATGGGTTGGATTAGATAATCTCCAGAGGTCCCTTCCTACCCTAACAAATCTGTGATTTGGTGATAGTGGCAGGATATTGGGATAGGAATCAGAAATAAATTCCAAGTAGTTTTTCTGTTTGCTCAGGTGAATTTACCACAAGAACTGGAGAACTTTTCACTGCAGCCCCATCTCAGCCCCTCTGTGGGGACAGTGAGCAGCCCTTAGCCACTGTCTCACTGACTGTATATTGCCCCTATTACAGGCTCATGTTGTGCCACTGCTCCTTTTGATTTCCCAGGCATCCTTCAGGACTGATTCCTTCACTTACAAAACCCTCACAAGTATTTTTGTCACTAACTTTTTACACAAATGTTTTTCTGCATAACCAGTCCCTTCTCTCTGCTTACAACTATTGTGCTTTGACTGAAGAAAAGAAGGTTCCTGCAGCCTTGACACCTCTCCTTGAGCTTGAGAGCACCATTTCTGAACAATTCCAGACTTTCCTCAGCCTAACTAGGTTTGAGTGAGTAAAACCAGTCCTTCCCCGTGTGGCCAGATGCTGCATTGGGATGCTGGAGGGAAAGCAAGCAGCTTAGACTGTACCAGCAAAAGTCCTAATGGGATAATTAAACTCAAATAATTCAATTAACACTGCAATTGAGTAATTGCATTTGGAGCATGGCTGTAATTGAGCAATATTTGTATTGTCCCAGCCGTGAGGATAGGCACAGTCCCCTTTCAGCGGGCAGGAGGAGACAGATGGTGCTAATAAAGGGCAGGAGATGGATGTGAGGTCACCAGATTAAGTGTGCTTCCTTTTTTTGGCTGGAGAAGGAAGCCAAACCACTGTGATCCCGTTGCCTTTAAAAGCCTAAGGAACAGAAATAGAAGAGACTGCAGGATTGCAGGAGTCTGCTTTGCCATTAATTACTTTTTATTGAAAGCTCCCAGCCCGCTTGGCATTGCATCAGCAGGAGGGCAGCCGTGTCCCTGCCCACAGAGCCCCTTATCTTAATCGAGTTCAGACAGCAGCAGCAAGTGGTGAGCTGGGACCTGGGGAGGGATGTCTGCTTCCCTTGGCAACCTGAGCCAGCCTGCAGAGCTCAGGCCAGGAGTCAGCAGACAGATCTCAGTGAGATAAAGCAGAGACAGGAAAATAAACCAGCGGTTTTTGGGCTGCCTCGCTTGTGTAGCTGCATCCTGAGATTCCACAGGACAGACAGCAGGGAGGGGGCTCAGGGTCAGTGAAAAGGGCAGGTGAATTAAACCCACCCATGACAGCCCCTCCTGCACTGCAGCCCAGTTCTGAGGAGTGTCCAAAGTGGCTGCTCCACTATCCACTAACTCTTCTTTCCCTAAAAATCAGAAGCAGTATTACAGCAAATGAAAAACCATTGCCTCCATTTGCCTGTGAGTAGAGGGGCTTCAGGTGCTGCATGTGGATCTTTCCTTTGAGGCTCAGGCTGATGATCAGCCTTTGGGCTTCCAAGGATCAGCCTCCAGCCCAACACCAGCTGTAGCTCACAGCTTGCCAATATTTGGAGATGGGCTCTTCCCTGGGAACTCGACTTTATCTTGTAGCCTGAGGTGCTGGGAATGGAAAAGTTACCAGCTTGGTTAACCCCTTCCAGTCTGAGAAGTCACTGCAAGCATGATTTCTGTCTTCTCTAGCTACTCTGAGCTGGGCTCTTGGCAGCTCTGTTAGAGAACCACAAATCTGCCTCTCTCTTCCTTCCCCAGAGTAATTGAAGCTTTGTGGTTTTTTTTTATTATTTCCAACTCCCAGATCTTTCTAAGCAATTTAAACTTGTTTGGCAGATTTTATTTTTTTTAAGGAAGAGGCAGCTGATGTGAGTATGCTGTTTGCAGCTCCTCTCCCCTCCTACTCTCAGCAACATCTGAGCTTGGTGGTTAATTACTATGAGACCTCTGCCTCTGCCAGTGTTAGCTGGAATGATGGGTTTACACCATGCATGTCAACAAGCATCTCGATGGAAAACATGGAAAATAAACCTACTGATGCTCCCACTGTTGGGGAAATGGGTGTGCTGATTCAGGCATCTCAATCCATGTGGATGGCAGGCACATCCTGCTCTGCAACAGAGCTCTGATCACCGAGGGCCATGTTGATAGGCTAGGGTTAAGATGACTTCTAAAGGGCCGAGGAATAGTCGTTAGTTTCACTGTAAGCTAAGGTGATTTTTTTAGACCATTGTTTTAGTGCAACCAGGTACAGCTTGCTTAGGCCAGCTGGAAGGGGGGGGAAGAGAATGCATATAACAAGGCTTAGGATAGAATGAGATGTTCCTTAGTAAGTTAAGGTGAACCTGTACCTACATCATAATCATTGATAAATCGCCTTATTGTTAATTGTAAGCATCTGGTAACTAAATATGATTACTATCTTGAATACGAATCACGAGAATCTTAAAATAGGAATCATGAAAATCTTGGACTTGCTTGGGTGAGATCAATAGAACAATGGGGATTAATATTTAACATCAATACTTAGGTAATAACAAAGTATAAAACTGTGTCTGTTTCTGGATTTCGAGGGAGTCAGATTTGGGTATTCTGACCCCTGACTCTCAGAGCTCTCCAATAAAGCACCTCATACAATCTCTGCGTGATTGTGTGTTCCTTTTCCTCATGCTAACAATGTTAGATCCCCCTGTGTGCACTGCAGGGCACATCCAGAGAAAACAGGCTTTGGTAACTCAGCTCCTCATTTGAGAGAAGTTGTTCACACCTGCAAAGTCGACTCTGTTTAACTCTTCCCAGGCAGGAAAAGCACGGGTTCTCCATGTGGGAGAGGCTGGTAACACCCCCAGCTTCTCTCCCAGTGCCTCAGGAGGGCACGTGCCCATGGACACCTCCATTCCCACACTGCCACTTGCATTTGCAGTGAGAGGAAACAGAAGCAGGTCTGTTCAGTGTCCTGCTGCAGACCTGGGCAGAGGAAGGCACAGAACTGAGCTGTGGCTCCTTTTTCTTGAAGGCACACGGCAGTGCAAGCCCAAGAGGGGACAAGCACGTCCTTGTGACAGGAAAGCCACATGATGGTGACGAGTCTGCTCTGACTCATAGCCCAAGAGATGCTGTGATATTCCACCCCTGGCCGGCTCTGTCCACCTGCTCTGAGCACTGGGGCACAGCTTTAGCATTCAAGTCCATATTTACTGCAGGACCTCATTT
Source organism: Argya squamiceps (assembly GCA_037834095.1). Taxonomy (NCBI): domain Eukaryota; kingdom Metazoa; phylum Chordata; class Aves; order Passeriformes; family Leiothrichidae; genus Argya; species Argya squamiceps. Next base: position 15,444,887 of record JBBMKD010000194.1, read on the forward strand.
TCCCACCACAAAAGCAGTCCCAAATCAATGGAGAGTTGACCTTGCTCACTGTAGCAGCTCGTCCTCTGGTTAAGATTTTGCACACAAACTCATTCCCAGCTTTTTCAGTGTTTTCTCCAGATGGGTTCAGGCTCTTGATTAATTTGATTTTATCAGGTTTTTGGCATCAGCCCCATCTCCAGTTCAGTCCCCTCCAGTGAGCACCAAAAAAATTCTGCTTCCAGGTGACAAATTCCATGGAACATATGCCACACTACCCAGCTGGTATTTTTTCCCCTCTCTGGTAGGGCATTTAGGCAATTTTCTCTTTCTTTTTTGATCCATATCAACCTTCTCCTGTTCCTGTCCTGTACCCTGTTCCATTACACATTTTTGTTCCAAGAAATACTATTTAACAAACTTGTACAGAAACAGTATTTAAGCTGGTCCATGATTCTTCCAAGAAAAACAATTTCAACAGAAAGGAATTTAGCTTGACAAATGCTGCCCAAGACCTGCCCTGATCATCCTTATGCTGCACTGCACAGCTTTCATTAACTTACAGATGAATTCCTGTTGTGTCTCATGGCTTCCTTCAGATGTTATTATGTCAGCTCCCAAGGACATAAACAATTCTCTTAATTTAAGAAAGTAGCCCGAGATGCTGCTGGCTGTGGTTTGGGGAGGGGCAACAGCATTGGAAAACACATTTTATTCAAGAAAACAAAAATATTACTTCCAAATAGAAGCAGCGGTCCAATTTAAATGAACTCACTGAGCATAAACTTGGGAACTCAATGATGCAAGGGAACAGAAATGGGGTTTTCTATTACTTCAGCCATTCCCTTCATTCAGCCTCTGTATCACAGCAAGCAGATAATCACCTTCAGCTCTCCTATCCAAGCACTGGTTCAAGGCAACCTTGCAGAATCTTTGTGAAAGTTTCCATCTGAGGGATGCCCTAACCCCGGTCTGAAGGTAGCACCTGGCTCCAGAATAAGAACAATTCTAATGCCCTCATTTATCTATTTACATACTGATCTTAGAACAAAAGCTTGTGGTATTTATTTTTTGTGGGTGGCAGGTGGGTTTTTTTTTGGTTTGGTTTTAGTTTTTTTGGGGTTTTTTTATAAATAAACATGGGCTGCTCTAAATAGGGAAAAGGATGGAGGCAAGCATGCATATGCATGTAGGCCTAAAACTGGATGTGACATCCCCTGTTCCAGGTCAGGGCACAGCAATCTGTCACCCAGGCACTGCACACACTAACTCTGCTTTCCCAGAAATAGGTGCTGCAAGGGCAACACAGAGATTCAGGCTGTTGGGAGCATTTGAGAGGGTTCATGAACTCCCAACACCAATTCCCCTTTCATCTGCTGTTGATAAAAGTAATTGCAATGGGCCACCTTAGTGTGACCCCAGGGTGAGCCAAGGTTCCCAGCCCAATAAATCTCCATGACCCAAGCACTCAGTTTTTCCCTCTTGGAAACCTCATAGCTATTCCAGGCACAGTCCCCTTCCCACAGCTTCTTTTGGCACAGGATTTTCAGTGCTGGTGACATTCTGACAAAGGTATCTCATCAGCCCTGAGCTCAGGGTGGCTGTCTGCTCTGAACTCCCCTTTCAACACAGCCATTTCAAAGAAACTTTGATAATGTCTTTCTTCTCCCATGTGTGCTTTTGCCCACATCACTCCCTCACTTTCAGCATCTCACTCCATACCCACAATTTAGTTTGCCTTAAATACAGCCCCTGCTCTCCTGGTTTCTCACAGTGCTGCTCCTCACCACTTAACTCATCCTGGATGGAGTCCTCTGGCTCCCTTGGGCTCAGCTCAGGTGAGAAAAGGTACAGCTGCCTATCCCAGGTGAAGTCACTCCCTCATTCCCCTCTCTGTACTTGCCATCTCACCACAGTGACCCCAGGAGCAGCTTTAGGGGTATAATACAGGAATCTGGGTCAGGAGATCCCATCACCAGGGTTCCCAGTCACAGAAACCCCCGGGGGTGGTAAAGTCTCATTACTTGGGCCCTGTGAGGGATGGAACCCACCCAGAGATCACAGTATCATGAAACTCAAGTATTGGTGCTTACATTTGGACAGTTCCTAATCTGCCACTGTTTGGCAAATGTCTGCCTTGCCTGCATCACCTGGTGAATTGACAAAATCAGCTGTGTTCATCTCCATTCCTATCCTGTTCCTTTTTAACACAGCTTTCCAACGTGACAAGAGTTTTCCAGAAGAGGTGTGTGGCTCTTTTTCTCTCTGCTCAGCAGCTGCAGGAGACAGGTTGCCAAATAGAATCAGAGAATTGTTTCAGTAAATACAACATAGCACTCTTGGCAGTGTTTGCTGGGTTGTGATACCATCAAGTTAAAACGGCATGGTTAAAAAAAAAATATTGATCAGCATCAGAAGTGAGTTTCCAGGCTGCTGGATCCACAAAGGAGACACCCAATTAAAGAGAGATGCTCTCTAAGGACTGTAGGTGGACATATCTGCTATCATTCTGGCAACTTCCTGTGATCTTTTCTTCAGAAATGAGTGTGTGGAGGCAGAGAAAAAAGATGAAAGGGAGGCCTTGAGATGAGAAAGTCCCAAATGATCAAAGATTCCTGTGGATTGAGAGAAGTACTCCAAAACCAAAGTCATTCCTGTGTTGCCTGTGTCACTCTTGCCCTGGAGTGGATTTCAAAAACTTCTTTAAGTGTTCATCTGGGGATGCAGGGACGCACATCAGGAAGCAGAGAGAAACTTTTCAGGCCTTGGGGAAGGCTGAAATTCTGAATGATTCTGGCTTTTTTCTGAATTGTTTCCTTTCTTCATCACCAGATTCCACTGGGGCCGTGTGGTTCTGGCTACATTTGAAGCAAAGCCTCAAGAGGCCTCTCAATTCTGTCAACACTGCTCGCACAGCCTGCAGCATCTGCTGCTTTTGTGCCATGGCCCTTCACTCTAAGTGCCTTAACACGCTCCAGGTTCTGCCCCTGGGGCTCATCTTGTGTCCCCTTCCCACCCACACAGACAGGACACACACCAAGGAAGGACAAAGCTCTTCACCCAGCGCCGATGGGAGCGAGGGGAAATGAATCACACACTTCACCCACGCCAGGCACGTCCAACAAGGGTCAGATATGGCAAATGCAACCTGCCAGGAGGCTCTGTAAGAAATGGCCCAATGTGAGAACAATCAGGGGAGATAAAGCACTTAGGAGAGATCAGAGTACCCTGAAAAGGGCACAGAACAACCGTGAGGGAAAGGGAAAAACAGGGATGCTGTTCACCATCCTCTGATGGATTCATCACAATGTGAAAGTGAGTTCTGCCTGAAGGAGAAAACACAATGAAGAGAGACACAAAGAGAGCAAAGAGAGACACCAAGAGACAAATCATCTCCTGTTTGTGAAGATCATAGGAAAAAAACAAATCAGCCCCCAGCATATTCCAGGCAGCTTCCCTGGAGCCAGGACCACAGGCAGACAACGACTGTCTGTCTGTGGCAGCAGCTCCTGAAGGGAATCCCAGAGAACAAGGAGGAACCCAAGGTGCTGCAGAGCAGAGGGTAAAAGTCTACACCAACACCAGCAGGTTGAGAAGGAGCTGCTCCAGCGTGAGGGAGACAGATCTGTCTGTACACGTAGGTACAGCTTAGTCATTTCAGATAAACTTTGTCTGGAGGGAAGGATATACTGATAAAGCAGTGTTTCACACAGTGCAAGAAATACACAGAGTTTGGATCCAAATTTTAAACTGAACAGCAGAAAAATTAAGCAGTCTTTTAAGACAAATAGAAGGGGTATATGATGGTATCAACAGCAGACCTGGAGGAAGAGGAGAATGAGAGCTTGCAGGTTTAAGGGAAAAATCTAAATTTAAGTTCTTGCACTGTCTCAGGTATTTATATGGAGTAACTCATCTGGGTTTTCTCTTTCTGAAGCTATAGAATGAGGCAAGTATCTTGGCCCAAGGGCAGTAAGTGGACAAAGGGGAATATGAAGAGAGGTGAAATTCAGAGAGTGAGCTGGGCCATGTATTTCAGCACACCACCACAGCTCTGAGAGAAGGCAGGAACAAGTCAAAATAGGATGGTGGCTCTGCAACCACAACTGGAGGACAGAATGTGTGAACAAGGGGAGATGAGAACCTGCAGTTTATCGGGATGCTACTGCAAACAAGCCTCTATCTCAGTTCCACATCTACACCACCCTCTACTTAACTGCAATACATTTAATCAAGCTGCTTCTTATGGGAACCAAATAAAGCTCGATGATGCTTAATGGCTGGGGCTTAATGGCTGGGTTGTTTAACTGGGCTCATAATTTTGATTAATTAAGGTGCTTGCAGGTGTTGGAGTGGCACTTCGGCAACAGCGTTGATGTTCAGAGGCAAAGGGGGCTCCCCTCCTGGAGGATTCCTGCCACTGCTACTTCAGCAAAGCAAAGCTGCCCTCAAGCCTGTGCAAAAAAAAAAAAAAATCGACTCTTGTAGCTGGCAGGAGCCTCCAGATTTCTGGGAATTTTGACAACCTGTGAGTTGTTTTGACCAGTTTCCTTTTGGGAGGACAAATGGAAAAAACTCAAACCCCAAAACTCAAGATTTTGCCCAGGGCAGCCACTGTGCCCTTGATAGGAAGACAGTGAAAATGTGAGAGGCTCTCCAGGTGATGATGGTGCCTTCAGGCAGTGGATCCAACCTGCCCAGCAAACTGCCCACCCCAGGGCAGTATCCCTACTTTGGTGAAAACGGCAATAGAGCTTATCCCGAGTGCAACACACAAAGCCTGGTTGCTTCTGAGTTTGTTCCCTGTGCTCCTCTATCCTCACCCTGTGATTTCAGCCTCCCCCTGACAGGATATCTCCCTTTTCCCACCCAGTGTCACCAACCTGCCAGCTCCCCCCCAGGGGTGACCCACAGGACCCTGGAGGTGGATGCACAGAGTGAGTGGCCAGCAGGTACAAGAAATCACATTACAACCTCCCCCTTGAGCAGTTACAAATTTGTACTTCCCTTTCCTATTCAGCAGCTGGCTTTCTTACAAAACATACTTACCTCAGATTTTTGTCTCCTGAATGCTGATAAAATGCCCTCAGGTTAAAAAATATTTGGGGATAAATTACAACACAGATACCAGTGTGGCATATGCTCATTTGCATAAGAAACTAAAACACTGGAGAGAGGCACAATGAGCCAGTCTCATCACTGTTTTCAGTATCAAACACTGGCATTAAATTAAGCAGAACTTGATGATTTAAGGCTTAGTAAATTACTACTGCCAACTATAAAGGCAACATAACCTTGTGGACAGAGCACTGGAGTAAGGCTCAGAAGAGTTGTACCCTGCCATGAAGGTACTGAATTAATTTGGACAAATGTTATCTTCACATGTGTATAAGTACTGATCAATGTTCCACTTTTCTTGTAATGAGTATAAGAAATTAGGCAGCATATTGTCTAGGGACCACAAAGACAACCTTTTTCCAAGAAACAGCTTGTTTGGCAAGCACAGGAGGGAAAAACTGAGTCAGGAGGAATGATGTCAGCCTTTTCTCGTACATCTACATTGTCCTGCTCAACCACAGCTTAGGAATAAAAGACATTCAGATCTAATTTATGGAAACTTAAGCAGATACCAATTGGAGTAGCCCCTGAGTGTTATCAGCATATTTCATAGCTTGTGATGAATCATAACTGAAGTATCTGCTTTCCAGTGCATTAAGGCTAAAGCAGAAGTTGATTAGGATTATTCTGACCCAAGCTATGGTTCACTTTTCAGGGAAGTGGTTGAAATGTCCAGACATCAGCCTAATTTGTCCTGGAGTTATAACACAGTGCATTACAAACATACTGTGACTACACCTTTAAACTCACTGCCAGTGCCTGCAATCATGGAGTATCCATCTTCTCATTACAGCCTGCCACAAATTTAGCTGCATGGGTGCTGTCTGCAGCATAGCTGGTCAATTATTTTTCTCTACTTCCACCCCAGAACAATGCAGGGCTCAAACCATTTTGCTCTGAAAGTACTCACAGGCTTTTGGTTAAGTGTACTGTTAATATGCCAGGGCCTGCTTGTCCTCTCCACTTTGTTTCCTGCAGGACTAATAATGTTAAATGAATGTATTTGCCCAGCAGCTACTGAGAGAAACACCTTGGTTACCCATCTCTCAGATTGGACCTGAAGGCCAAAGAACAGATTTTGCAGCATTTCAGCCCTTTGAGAGAAGCTTTGTTATGCAAAATTCCTTTTATCTCAACTTCTACGAGGTCTCTCAGAGCATAATATAGGGAAGGCACACTCAAAGATAACTGGAACTGTTCCTTAGAACCTATTGTTTTATTAATCAAGAAAGATCAGAAAAATAGGTGGAGGGAGAGCAGATGAATAGACAACACTGAACCATAAATTGCCAAAAACCTGTTCAAAAGAGCTGAGATGTTCAGCAATCCAACTATAGCTGGTTAACTCGTTCTGCCAGTGTAAAGAAGCCTCAGATGTGGATATGCATCCCTGAAGAACTTTGATCTTCTCACCAAGAAATAGGCAAGAGAAGATTCTGGACTGGCCCCAGTCCCAGCACTAGAGACCAAGGAAGGATATGAGCACTTGCAAGTCTTGAGATGGTACCAAAGCACCAGACTCAATGTCCAGAGCCTCACTGTGCTACTTCTCAGCCACAACCACACAAAAGGCTTTCTCTGGCTCACAGAACTGAAATCTCCCTCTTTCTGCTTCACAGGGTCTGTATCAGACTGAAGGAAGCAGAAAGTTACCCAGGGCAGTGTAAGAGCCAGACAACAGCAGCTGTTAGAACCTGTGGGTGCTGTGTTCCTCCTGACTCATTTCCCCAGAGACATTCCCCTGGACTGTTCAAGGGAAACAATCTACTATTTGAGAACAAGTTTGGTTTCCAAAAGGCTTCAAACAAGAACATTAGTTTTTGCAAACTTCCTCTGTCTCTCTATCCATCAGAAAAATTTATGAAATCCAGCTTCCTTGATACTCTCAAGGTGACTTCCAAGATCTCTTCTTCAGAGAGAAAACGAGCTCTACCCTCCTTGCTGTTCACAGGGTAGGGGAGGTGCAGCAGCAGCTTCCTGTAAAAGAGGACACAGTGAATGTCAGTGTCTCACTTCAGGTGAGCAGTTGAGATGTCACTGCAAGTAACTCCTGCAATTCCTCAGTCAGTATGCAAGGGAATGTTATTCCAATAGATCTCCTTATTGTGACAGGTTGTGGGATTCCTGCAACACCTCATGCACAGCAAGACTGCCCCTGAAATATTTCCATCACTTAAAAGCAGCTTGGCTTAGAATCAGCCCCAGGACTACAGAGCTGGAAGCAGTTGCTTTGAGTCTCCCACCTGTGGGAGAGCAAAGTTTTTCAGTAAGTAGAAGTTGACATCTTGATTGTTTCTTTCCTACTGAGAAGACTTGCACTTATATTTGTGAAAGCAGCACTGGTTCAGGCTGTACCCAGGCAACCATCAGATTTATGGTGAACTTTTTATTTGCCAGGCTTGTGACTAGAGACAGCTGGGTACTGAGATGATAATGGCAAATCTGAGTCACCAAAAAGACAGAATTGCAAAAGGAAAAGGATGCTGAGGTTTTCCTACATCTGCAGCATTGCATCAAGCTACTTCTTTTACTACCCATAGGTTCAGCAAGTCATTAGCTGAACAATTATTCCTCAAAATTTTCCAGTTTCAAAACTAACATTCCCAAACCTTCTTCCACTCCTGTTGCATCCTTGGGTTAAAACCAAGCACAGGTTAACTGACTCTGTCTGGTTTTGGGCAGAGAAAAGTAGCTTTTCTATAGTTACTCTACTGGGGACTTATTTAGGCCTTAATCCATAGCCTGCACCTCAAATTTATCTGCAGAAAGCTATTGACATATAGATCTTCCCTCATCCCATTCAGTGCAGCAAGTCAGCCCAGAGAGGATTAAGGTTTCTTATGAAAGCATTCTTTGTGAAGAAGGACTTTGAGCAAAACAGACATGGGAGTTATCTGGAAATCTCAGGCAGGGGAATAGCACACTGAGGGAGAGATGGAGGAAGACTGAGAAATCCAAGAGTGTATCAGTCAGTTGATTATCTCTGTAGGCCTGAAATAGCACTATTAAAAAAGCCAAAGGAAATCTCTTTAGGAAACCTTGTAACATTTCCATCTCTGCATCTGTGCTTGGATATGTCCCTCATTTGGCTTTCAGCTACTGAAAATTTATCTGCACTTTTTTTACCATCTTTGGTCATATGTATTTGTATAAATTAGTGCTTAGAAATTCTAGACTAAGTCTTTCAAGACCTTGGGCAGCTTTTTGCCAGATGTTTTGAGCCCTAGAAGCATTGTTGTTTAAGTAGCCAAAATCTGTCCTAAAGCTTTTTACTGGACAATATCACAGATTCAAAGCCAGCAGATTGTACACCTATGGATGGGCTATGGGTAGTTCCTTCTATATTTATTTCTCACAAGCAATTAATAGTACAATCTTTAGCTTTGCTTTCCACACAGACTGCAGATAAAAGCTTGGCTAAACCCCACTTCAAACAGGATATTAATTGTTCTTCTATCAGTTGTGCTAGACTTACTTTTTGGGAGTTCGAAGGTCAAGAACCTTGTCCTGGATGTCTAATGTGATGTCTGAGTACTTTGTCTCTGGCAGCTTGATTTTAATCTGAAACGATGGGCAGAGGTAAAGCTGTGATTACATATGTTGCCCTAAAAAGATCTCATTTTCATGAATATTTCAATGCTAGTATCAAAGAGCAACGTTTTGAGTAGGTAATTTGTATCAGAGAAAATACGACAGTGATAATGACTGCTTTCAATAGCTCAGTGATGTGTATTGATATCCTATTCTCTTCCAGATCCTGAGCTGCTAATGTGCTTGACAGGTGTTCTACATCCAGCAAAAGCCTCAGGCTTTTGTGTATTGCAGGGACAGTGCTTCTGCCAGAAAGATAACACAGCAGTTCTACCTGTCCTGGAGCTCAGAAACCAGGGAGGTCTTTGATTATATAATGATGAGGCAGAATCTGATAGCTGGAACTTTAAAGGCTGTCAGCATTGTAGCATTCTGCTAGCCTACACACTTGTAAAAAATGCAGGAAGATGAACAAAAAAATCTCCTTCCCAGCCCCTCTCCTCTCCAAAACTCTGTCCAAGATGAAACTTCATCTTAGAGCTAGTTTTATTCCCTTTAAGTTTATATGGGGCATATGCATTTGCACAAGTTCCCTTGGGCAGACTTGGTCCTTGAGGAGATACACAAGGTCCTCAGGTTAGCAAGAGTAAATGTCATCTACAAATGCTTGGAGAACCACGAGAAAATGCTACAGGAGGTCAAAGGCAGCAGCAGAGCTTGGTGTTTACATTCTGTCCCTCAAAAAGATGGGAAGATGGAAAAGGGCAGAGAAAGGGCACAAAGAAGGGATCAGAGCTCCAGGCTCAGCTCACCACTATATCCTCACAGCAGGCAGTGGAGGGATCTTTCCCAGTCATCCCAAAGAAGACATCCTCTGTTCCCACATGCTGCTTGAATGAAATCTCATACCTGCCAAAGAGAAGTCATTGCCTGCAGCAGGGGCAGGAGACTAAAGGAGACTGTGATTCTCAGAGCACTGAAAATCCTCCTTACACTGCCTCTCCTCCTTTGCAGTCTCCCTTCAAGGCTCCAATCCATCTGGATTTCTGTTCAGAGCCATGACTGAGACAGCTGGAAGACAGGTGAAGATCATTCCCAAAGCACTCACCATGCTGCCTCTGCTTCCCTCACCAGCCTTTGCAGGATCAGGAAATGGTTCCTAAGTGGATACAATGCTTATCAACCACCAAAAACTCTTGGGGGATGGATTTGAAAAGGGGGATTTCACAGCTACATGTGTTCTGTCCTGCTGTTCTGTCCTTTTGCATATTCTTGCAGCCTAAGCATAACACTCTAAAGCATCAGATTGTAGTTGTTTTGCATTCAGCCAACATTTATTTTCTTCTCCTTCACATCTACAAAATGTAGAATCACATATTCCCTTGCTCTTGATAATTAATGAATGAGGAAATGAAAACTGAATTTGTATTTATAACATATGCTACTCCTACTAAGTTCAGCAAAATTACTGGGATGGATCACTTGTCTAAGCTCTTAGAAAGTCTTTCACATCTCCAGTGTGCATCTGCATATGTAATAATTCCTAAGTCAATGGCAAATGTGTCTAATAGCTCTGGGTGCACCTCTGTAGCCATCTGTTTTCCTTTTAGGACATTTTCTTTGCTTCATTTGATGAACTATTACAAAGACTTATACTCTCTCTTCATCTGTGCAACATGGGGCACAACTGCTTGAGGCTGGAGAGGCACTGCAGAGGGGAAGGGTGAAAGAATGGCATGAGAAAATCTTCTTTGTGCCCACAATACAAAGAGAGTGTGTTCTGTACCTGACAGGTGACCATTTCAAGGACAACTGTGTGTGAGGGTGAACTCCAAATAATTTTCAGAAAGGCTAAATCCCCATTCAGGTGGGGTTCAGATCCTGTGTTTAACTGGGAAGTTGAAAACTTCATTTTCAGAAAGGCTGAATCCCCATTCAGGTGGGGCTCTAGTCCTGTGTTTAACTGGGAAATTGAAAACTTCATTTTCAGAAAGGCTGAGTCTCTGTTCAGGTGAGTCTCAGTCCTGTGTTTAACTGGGAAGTTGAAAACTTTATTTTCAGAAAGGCTGAGTCCCTGTTCAGCTGGGTCTCAGGTCCTGTGTTAAACTGGGAAATTGGACTCCTCATGTCCTGACTTACAGGCAGGAAAAAAGTGAGGATTCTGGTGTACAATGTGCAGCTTCATGGGCTTCAGGACATGGCATTGAAACAATGATTAGAAATGCAAAAGTTGCTTTATGGACTGATCCTCAGGGCTTCCTGACCTCTACAAACTCCAGCTTACATGCTTGATTTCAAGAATATTTTTGCAACTGTTTTTTTCTATGAGCAAGGGAAAAGGCTCTGGTTTTAAGTTGTGCTTTGACAGACTAAGATTGACAAGATTTAAGAGCTCAAAATTGCCTGCACACAGATTTTCTTTCTGCAGTACTATTTGTCTCTAAAGAGCTCGAATCTTTGAAATGCAAATATACATTGGAGTACTGTATGAATTTATGAGTATGGAAAAATGGATGCATCTCAATTGCAGCAGGAAAAAGCAGGTATTTCACACAAATGGCATATTTTAAAGTTAATAAATCGTTTTCCTGACCTACTTCCCCTCCTAATCCCACTTTATACAAGTAACTGACACTGCACATAAACTTAGGATGGGAAAAACCAACATTATGTTTCTGTTCTGACATCAGAAGATTTCAAGACAGGGGTTAAAACCATTCCTCAGATGTTGTTTTAGATGCAACACTGATATCTTTCCTTTCTTCTTGCATGACACAAGCTTTTCAGCTGCTCTGTAGATGTTGTTTAACTCTCATTTCCATTAATGCAATGTAAAGCCCACACAGGCAGTCTCAGCTCTCTTACTCTGGCTTTTCTCTAGGATCCCAGGTATCATCAAATTCAGATCCTTCTGGGACCTCCTCTGTATTCCAGATGGTTTTCTTGTTTTCAGATTTCACTTGAAAAGTACCTGTAAGTGAAGAGAAAAATCACTGACACATTTTGAAACGTCTCTGTTCCTCAAGGCTTGCTGAAAGCTTAGAATATTTTTCAAGAATAAAAAAAAGAAAAGCCATTTCTAAAGCTTAGGAAAGTATTTCTAGGCTTTAGAAAAGTCTTTGCATTAAAAGCATTCTAAGTAATGATTACAGTCTTCTTTACTGCACTATCTTATGAATGAGGATTTGCAGAGGGAGGATGTTTTCCTTTCACTTAAATCTCCTTTACCCAACCTTTATTTCCTGGAAATCCTCCTTTCTGGCATATAATATCTAGCTTTCAAAATCAGTAAAGTGTAGAGGGATGAAATACTAATCTTCCAAAAGACAGGAGATTTTCAGTGAGCATAGTCATTCACAAGGGAACCACCTCCTCACATAGAAATTCAGTTCTTCCCATTAATTATTGGGCACAGTCCAGACAAGGTGCTTAAGACACATGAAAGTTTGTGGGCAGAAAAGTATGGTTTACATCAGTCCTGCACAGAAAAATATTCTTTTAGTAAGCTGGTAAATGTGAAACTCGAAGTTTTTTAGAGTAGAATCTCTGATTATTGTTGGAATCCCAAGCAAAAATAACTTATTATGTTTGCCACAGTTCTGCAAAACTCACCCTGGCCCTTGTTGGCCTTTCTTAACCAAACTGCCCAATAATGTGACAGCATCAGATGAAAAAAAATTAACATTAACTTGGCCAAGTCTTTACCCAAACTGTTTTCCTGTCTTTCCTGAGTACTTGGATGGAGCTTTTGCTGCTCAGTTATGATTCCTGCAGCCCCTGACCATGCTGTGCTCTGAACTGTTATCATTTCCACCTGAGGCTGCTCTTGCATTACCCTTTCTGCTTCTCTTTGCATATTTTAGAGTTAAGTTTGCAGGAAAGGAATAATTTTACAGTGTAATTGTAAGAAATGTCACGCTGTGCCCATCTCAAAGGTCAGTGACCACTCCTTTACTGCTGAGGTATCTCACAACAGACTGCTGGCATGAGCCTGAATGCCAAAACACACAAATATTCCTCCTTACTGGTGGTCTCTTTCTTCTTTACTGGTCCAACACTGGCAGGAGTCATGGCACCAACAGAACAGCCTGGCTGCTGAGAAAGGCAAGAGGATCTTAAATCAATTTTCATAGAGCCAAGCTCTGTTACAACCACATTGTCAGTAAATACAACACATTATCTAAGGTCAAACAAATCCCTGATAGAATTGGAATTGAAAAAAACATTATCTCACAGTTTCATGACTGAAGCACTGAATATTCTCTTTTCTTCACTCTCACACAGCAGAAAGTGACCTTGACTGAGTTTAAGCAGGACTCACAGAAGCCCAGTAATGCAGACAGATGTGCTTTGTGAGTTTTGGTTTCCATGGCATTTTGGCAAAGTTTCCATGCTTTGCCTGCCATGAAAATATTACAGGAAACCAAGGGTGCTCCATGAAAGCCCCATCACAGCATTTGGACTCCTTTCTACAGTAGAGATCATGAGGCAACAACATTTTCCTCTAATTATGAATCCATTTAGTGCTAATAGGCCAGTGTGAGGCATTTCTCTATATATGAAGATTCCTTAGTTCAATAAAAGTGCCTCATATGCACAGAGCATTAAATTAAATCAAAATAAAGATTTCAATTTACCCAGATTGACTCAGACTTAATTGACATCCCTCATGGCAATTTTCCATTTCTGTCTCTGAAGTGTCATTCATTTTATTAATAAGATGTAAACAAATTCTTTTTAAAAACAGGATGTTTACTGCAGAGATGTACAGCAATAATGCTGGGTTTAAAAGGCAGGCATTAAACAGCTGGAGGATACTTGGGAGTGTGAAGGACCACATGTGTAACCCACTGAAAGAAAACTTCAAGGCACATACATCCCTTTTATTCCAAATATTACTTGCATTGGCACTACTGGGGCTGCTCAGCTCTTTGTTGAGGAGTGATTTGGAGGAACACTCAGGCATTTGCCATTTTGTTATCTGGTGGTTTGGTTTTTTGTTTGTTTGTTTCGGTTTTTTTGGTTTTTGTTTTGGTTTGGTTTGGTTTTGAGTTTTTGTTTGTTTGGTTTTTGTTTGTTTTTGTTTTGTTATCTATGTCATAATATGATCTGTTCAAAATCCTGAGAGACTTGGCAAAGTTTTGAGCCTTCACAGAGGCCTTCTACATTGTTGGCACCTGTGGATCTCCTGGGAATATTTCATCCCAGCACACAGGCAGGCCTAGATAAAAGCAGCTGTTGCATGTGGCAGGAATAATGCAGGTTCTCCAAACACTGTGATTTTCATCTGTGCCTGACAGGAATTGATATAGAAGAATACATTTGGATATTTCTCTCATTATTCATTCAGATTATTCCAGATTATTTAATATATTTATTTATTTAGATTTTATTATAATAATTCAGAGTATTATGTATTTAGATTCATGTTAGAATGATTGTTCACCTTTCCCTATTTTACAACCACCAAAATACCTGTTGTACTTCAGTGACCAATTTTCTCTACAGTTCTTCAATGCCTGACATATACAATTAATACACTCAGTTGCCTCTGGATATTTTGGTCCTTACTCAGAAGTTTAGCAGCAAGTTTTCCCCTCACATCTGGCTGTAATTTCCTTCATCTCTAGCAGAGTTCAGGGAAAAGTAGGGGGAAAATCTGAAGTATCTAAAGCTCTTTCAACTCCATGTTCTCATCTTCTTCAGGCTGAAAAACTAAACCTCCCTCATATGCTGTGCTCACAGTGTCTCCTTGTTTTCCTGGGGCATCTTGCTCATTCTCTCCCTCAAGAGCTTGTTACTCTGAAAGTATCCTCGAGCTCTTTCAGTCAGTCCAAAACCTTCTAAGGTTTTCATTCCGTTTTTACTCACTCTGGAGAAAAAGATATTTGCTTTTCCTTGATTAATAAGATAAGGCTATGGTACAATATGTAAAAGAAGCAGCAACTCTTATGAAAGGCTCACCACATCATCATCATCCTCTTCCTCCTCTTCTGGAGCATCCCGGAGCAGCCTGGCAAGGCTCTGCAGAGAAGAGCCCGAGAACAGGCTGTCCATATCCATACCCACTGCTCACCTATGCAGAAAAAAACAAGTGACAGATGAAGCAGGAACCAAATGTGCTTGGAACAGCCTGTAAAGCACAATTTTCCTGCTGTGTGTTTGGGAAGGAAAAAGTTTAGCCAAGTTCCTGTATGTGTGATGATAACACATGGGAAATGGAATGCAAAATCAAAGAATATGCTGAGTTGGAGGGGACTCATCAGAATCAGTGAGTCCAGCTCCTGGCCCAGCACGAATCCCAGCACTTGGGAGTGTTGTGCAAATGCTCCTCATATTCTGTCAACCCTGGGGCTGTGGCCACTTCCCTGGGGATCCTGTTCCAGTGCCCGGCCACTCTCAGGGGGAAGAACGATTCCAGATATCCAACCTAAACATCCCCTGAGAGAGTCCGAGCTGCTCCCTCGGGTCTTGCCATGCCAAGGGAATAATACCCAACCTTTTCCCTCTGTGCCCAGACCACGGACCTATTGCTCGGCTGCCTTTTGTTGCAAGGACGGCTCAAACCTTATAAGTGACTCCGGCAGACGCCGTGTCACAGGTAATCTGGCAGAATTCTTTGTAGGTCCTCTGCCCACCCGGACCAGCTTCAGGCGAAGGTGGGGGAGAAGAGAACCGCAGTGACAAATCCTCGTCACCGAGTTCCCAATGCCGGGCGGCTCCAACGCCGCACCTCCGGCCCCGTGTCCCCTGTCCCATGCCCCATCTCGGTGTTCCCTGTCCCGCAGTCCGGCCCAGTGTCCCCCGTCCCTCATCTCCAGCCTGATGTCCCCTGTCCACACCCCAGCCCGGTGTCCCCTGTCCCGCACCCAGGCCCGGTGTCCCCTGTCCCCCACTCCAGCCCGGTGTCCCCTGTCCCGCAGTCCATGCCGGTGTCCCCTGTCCCACAGCCCAGGCCCGGTGTCCCCTGTCCCCCACCAAGGCCCGGTGTCCCCTGTCCCACAGCCCAGGCCCGGTGTCCCCTGTCCCCCACCAAGGCCCGGTGTCCCCTGTCCCGCACCCCAGCCCGGTGTCCCCTGTCCCGCAGTCGCAGCCCGGTGTCCCCTGTCCCGCAGTCCCAGCCCGGTGTCCCCTGTCCCGCAGTCGCAGCCCGGTGTCCCCTGTCCCGCAGTCCCGGCCCGGTGTCCCCTGTCCCCACCCCACCCCGGTGTCCCCTGTCCCCACCCCACCCCGGTGTCCCCTGTCCCGCTCCCGCAGCCGCGTCCCCCGTCCCCACAGCAACGAGAACACGCCCCGCCCCTCACGCCCCAACAGCCAATCGAGACCGCGGAACCGCGAGTGGCGGCCGCAGTGCCCAATGGATGCTGAGGGCGGGAAGGCGCGGGGGCGGGCCCGGGCGGGGCGCGGTGACGACATTCCCCCGCGCGCCGTCGCCCCGCCGCC
>JBBMKD010000194.1:15490257-15502467 GCA_037834095.1 Argya squamiceps
TGTGTAATCCCTGCTCAGTGAGAATCCAACATCCCTGTGTTATCAACCCTCTTTCCTGCACAGAGCCAAAACCCAGCCCCACAGCAGCTGCTGGGAAGGAAATTAAGTCTGCCCAGCCAAGCCCAGCAAAGTGATGCACAGAAAACAGACACTCAGACGTTAGTGAGAGGAATGGGCTTTGCTGAATGAGGAGGTGGTGAGCAAAGGCCAGCTTTGATGCAAGCATCCATCAGCAGAGATCCTTGAGCCTACGGAAGTGTTCAGCAGCCTGTGAACAGTTAGCAGGCTTCATATTCTCACCTCTCTATGTCTGACATCAGCAGCAAGATAAAAATATATGCTCCTTGCAGCAATATATGGGGCTTTTGGCATTTCTTGAGCTGAGTTGTTTTCCCCAGTGTGAGGAAATAACACACAAAGTAGTTCTGTGGTGGAGCGTTTCCTAAATGGATGTAGCTTGGCAAACTGCAGCTATTAATTTTCCTTAGATAAGCTGGTATCAGAGTAGCTGGGTTTGAAACCTGGCACTTCTCTTCTGCATCTTTCAAAGCTCTCCCAAAGACGCCTGTGCCAGGAGCTGCTGCCAGAGCAGTTTGGGGGGATTAAGTTGTGTAGTGGAGATAAACACTTATTGGAGGTGAGGAGGTCAGAAAGACATCTACAGAGATAAAGATGTTTGGCAAAGTCTTCTCCTCTCAGAGCTCTCAGTGTCCACTGTGCCAGCACCATGCTGGGCCCCATGAAATCCTGGGGCTGCAGCCCTGGCAGGGCTTGGGGGGACCCAGCCTGTCCTGCCCTGGGTCCCAGCATTGCATGGGGGAAAAGCAGCATTGTATTTCCCCTCAGCTCACACTGCTGAAGGCACTGTGGCTCTCTTCATTCCATCACTGAGCTGGGAGCTTTAGCCCTGCATTTCCTGGGCAGCCTCCCTCTGCTCTGCCAAGATCTCCCATGGGAAAGGGCAGCTGCACTCAGGGACAGCTGAGGGTAAACTTGTCTCCTCACACAGGACTGGGCTGCCTTCATACTATGTTTTGCACAGCTTATTCCCTTTTATTCCCCATGGGGATTTTACTAATACTGAAGTTGGGTGGATCAGCTGCATCTGCCTGTGAGCTGTGAGGTAAAACACCCCTGCTTTCACCTGCAAAATCCCAATCAGCCCCTTGGGACACTGGTCACCCTGGCACAGCAGGGAGATGGGACTCCCTGAGCTTTGGGAAGGAGGCCACACCCCACAGCAAGAGCCTTGCTTGTGAGCAGGCCCTGGGGTGTCAGCTACAGGGACAGCTCTGCACGGGGAGGTGGAAATTTATTGTGTGTTAGCAGGATCCTGGCAGCTCCCTGGGCTGGGCTATGGGGACTTTGTTCTGGGAGCCATTTCCAGGGGCTTTGCCTTGCAACAGAATGAGGTGCCTTTCCCTTGCCAAGGATGTCTCTGGATCTGAAGCCTGCTCTCCTTGCCTTGAAAACAAGGAGATAATTTTGTTTTTCTCCCTGATATCTCTCCCCTGCCACCTCCCTGGGCAGCACTGAGGTGGAGTGAGCCTTGCCCCGGCCAGCAGCCAGGTCTGGGGTGAAACATCCTGCCAGTTCACAATCTGGAAACATTAAAATAAAGTCTGTTTGGGAAGGGCAGAAGGCTGAGGAGGAGGCGTTCAGAGGCTCCCAGTGCTCTGTGAGATGTGTGCCTGGCTTCTGTGGCAGCTGGGGAAGAACCAGAGGCAAAGAGCAGAGCCCTCATTCCTGTCAAAGTGTACTGGAATAGTTCAAAGGGCACAGCATCACAATGGTGGAGCCAGGGATAGCTGAGGTCTGCCCTCAGCTCTGTAATGCCTGCAGAGTCTCTGGGCCTTTCTATGCCCTGAGAAATACTGAAGGCTGAAATTGTGCTCTCTGCCTCAAAAGGAAAGGGCTAAAAATTTGGGTAATGAAAATGCATCTGTTGGAGAAATCTTGGGAGCACCTGCCAGGTAGAGCTGGTGCAGTGGGACTTTGCTCCAGTGACCTGAGAAACCTGGAGAGACAGCTTTTCTGGGAAAGAGAGTTCGAGGCAATCATGCTGCTTCTGACGTGAGTCTTGTTCTGCTCTCAGCCTTTTTTAGCAGGCTGGACATCCCAGAAATAGAGGGTGTTGTAAGTTCTGTGGAAAAAGACACCTGACTTGAGGAAAGATGAGTTTTCCAGTATGGGAAAAACTTCATCCAAAGCACACCCTGAAATCCTGAGTGGAGATAAAACAACCCCAAAGCAGGTGAAGCCCCCCTGGTTTCTCTGCTTATGGGGTGATTTGTTTCTTCCAGACTCATGGTGCTCAGCAGAGAGCCTGGAGGGGCTTGGCTGTGCCTGGGGTCTGAGCATCTTCCAGGCATGAACCTTTGTTAGCAGCTGCCAAAATGTTGGTGCCCTCAAGCATGGAGGTGACAGGATGGCAGGGATTGCTTGGGATGCCTCTCTAGACTTGCTAAGGTGGCTGCAGCTCTGTCCATGTAAAAGTGTTTGGGATCCCCTGGTCTCCCTCTCTTCTGTCCAGCGTGGTGCTGTGGAACCATCACTTGGCAGTGGAGCTGTTGAGAGTGCAGGACAATTAGTCTGCAATTAATCTTCAATTTTCTAAACCAGCTCTCCAAAGCAGATTTTGCAGATGGAATGTTTTCCCCAATGTTTCTCTAAAAAGAGCTTATGTTTGTGTTGAAGTACTGAAAACTTAGAATTTAGGGTTTTAGTGTGCAGGGAAGAAAAGGAGTCAAAATGTTTGTACCACTATAAAAGTATACCTTGCTCACTGAACTGGTGTAGGTTCTACTGCAAAGCCTTTTTTTGCTGCTACAGATTGCAGGTACATGAGCTTTGCTGAGATCACTAACCTGAAGCTCCTCCAGTAGAGATTAGACTCAAATTATTACAGAACAATCTGATTGTGATGTTAATGCAATGCCTGGAAGATCAAACCTCCGTGTCCTTTCCACGGGTATCAGGGTTTTTGAGATAAACACCTTTTATAACTCTCCTGATAGATTTCTGAGCTGTTGTTCAAACAGGAAGGTGCTTTCTAACAATCTCCTTCGGTGCACCCAAAGGCCTCTGTCCCCTGCAGTGTCGTGGAGTTCATTCTGCCCTCTTTCCCTCATTTCTTTCCTTCAAGACCCAAAGATCCTTTAAAGTGCTTTTAACCAGGTCTCCTCTGGGAGGCTGTGGAAAGCCATGAGTTCATGCACCAGTTTTTCCCCTGATAGAAGGTATTTTCCAAAGTGGAGCTTGTTTCTCACCTCCACTGCAAGGTCTCCCACCAGGACCAGAAGAGCCAGGCACCCAGAGCCCGTGTTGCCTGCCCTGACTCCAGCCAGGGCCATCCCCACGGCTCCAGGAGGGCAGGAAGCCTTTGGGGGATAAAATGTGAGTGCAATTTCCAGCTGAGCACCACAGATGCCCAGAGGTGAATCCCTGAGGCTCCTTCCTGGGCTCAGGGGCACGGCTGGGGCAGGGAATGCCTCTCCCATTTCCACCAGTGCGTGACTTGAGCCCAGCCTGGCAGTCAGGATTTGGAGTGTCTTGGAGCAGCCCCTTTCAGTTGTGCATCCTCTGCTGCTCCTGAAAAGGCTGCAGCAAAACCATGGGCTATCTTCCATGTCAGCCCTGGCTTGCTGAGGGGCCAGGAGGCTCTGACACGGTGTAGGAGGCAGCTGGGAGTGTGCTGTGGCTGGGGAGAGGGTGGAGGAATGTGCTGGTCCTTTCCAAGTGCCTCAGCCCATCAGGAACTTGGCCTGAATTTCCTTCCCCCTCCCATCTCTCCTATCTGAGCAATTCCTGGGGGCTGTGGGCAGAGGTGGGCCCTCCCAGCACGTGGCTGATACTCCCCAGAGAGCTTGCATGGGTTATTTGCTGCTGCTTCAGGTCAGGCGTGCCAGGCAGAGATGAGAAGCAGGTTGGGAATGCCAGAAGGAGCTCTGCTGGCCTGGAGGGCTCCATGGAGGCAGGAGATGTGTGATCCTGGTGGGTCTAGGGCAACCCTGTGCCCTTTCTGACCTGGGCATCCCTGCCCAGTGCTCTGCTTACATCTGGGGCAATGCTTGGTGGGCTGGATGCAGGGGCCTTGGAGATGGGCTGTGCTGTTCCCCCTTTGGAAGAAGAAGTTGTGACTTTTTGCATGTTTCTCGTGACCAGCTGATGAGGTTGCAGTCCCTGATCCCGGGTTGGGGTGTACTGAGTGTTTATAGTGCCTCTATTGCCTTTGAAGATAAGGGCCCATTAGTATTTTATTGCTCTGTTCCTTCCATCGAGGCATCATCCAGAGTGAGAAGAGGTGAGGGGAAGGACTCATTTCCTTATGACAGGGGATTAGTCACTGCAGCCTGGCCCTCCAGTGAGGGCTGCAAGGCTCCCCAGGCCACCACACCAGCCTGGGAGGGGAGGGCTTGAGATGGAGAGAGCTCTTCCCCACCCCTGCTCTCCCCCTGGCTGCCCATCTTGGCTCTGCTCCCCTGTGCCTTTCCTGCAGGCAATCCTGGAGCACCCTCAGCTTTTGCCACTGAGCTGCTGAGGGGCAAGAACCATCTGAGGGGCTGGCTCTGTGCTGTGCTGGCTGGCTGGGCTCCATCCCTTCACTCATTCTTGCCATCAGCAGAGCTAATACCCAGGGCAGCCTGGGCCCCTGTTCTCTCTGCCCCCAGGCTGGATCCCATCCAGGCTGCCCTCAAGAACCTGGTTTATCAATAATGAGGAGCATGGCTATTGCATGGTGCAGAGATAACCATTGCCACCACATCTGTGCACCCAGTGTCCTCCCCTCCCCTTCCCCATCCTCCTTCCCCAGTGAAAAATCTGTGTCAACCTGCCTTGCCCTGTAGCCAGGTTTCACATCTTTGTGTGCATTCACACAGAAGGCCAGGAAAGCTGAAAGAAAGGGGAGAAATGTTCCCCTCCCTGAACCCACCCAGTGCTTAATGCAGGGGCTCCCCTGGGGAGGGGGCCTGGGGAAAGGCTGGTCCCTGTTCCAGTGTGGTGGGTGTTTCTGTACCCCAGCTCTGAGCCCTGCCTGTGCCAGCTGCCTTTCTCCTTCTGGGGGAAGCTTCCCTTCTGCTCCTTGAATTAAAGCATTAATAAGCCCAGCACCAATCAAGCTCTGAGCGTTTCAAATGCCCCTTTGTTTAATTAGCACAGCGTCTGCCTGCAGACAGGGGTGGGAGGCCAGGGGCAAGGCCCCAGTGCCCAGGAATTCCTCCTCTTTAAGGTGTGACCTTTTGTACCAAGCATTTTCTCTCCCACTCTCTCTACCCAAAAAAATAAATAAATTATGGCCAAAGGACCCTCAGAACTTGCAGCATCTCCTGGGGGGCTGCAGCCAGCAGGTTAAGCCTCTTAAATACCCCAGGGCAGCAATAAATAACTCAGCTGGGGTTATGCTGTGCTTTGTGCTTTGTCCCTTGCCCGTGGAAATGGGGTCACTGGCCTTTGCCTTGAGATCCACCCTGGTCCCCTTCAGTGAGTGTCACCCTGGGGATGGGTGCCCGTGTGGCTCCTTGCTCTCTGAGGAGGGGAGAAAGTGTCACCCAACCTTATCAGGAGCGTGTTAACCCCACAGCAAACA
This sequence comes from Argya squamiceps, assembly GCA_037834095.1. Classification (NCBI taxonomy): domain Eukaryota; kingdom Metazoa; phylum Chordata; class Aves; order Passeriformes; family Leiothrichidae; genus Argya; species Argya squamiceps. Next base: position 15,495,845 of record JBBMKD010000194.1, read on the forward strand.
TGATTTCACTGGTGCAAGGGTGATGGTGGTGACGTTTGAGTGGAGGACGTGGTCCCTTCCTCTCCATGACCTAATCTAAATTGCTTTATGAGGGGTCAGCAGGTAGACCAAGGCCTCCTGCTCCCTGGGGGACAAGGAGCCAGGGCAAGGTGGTTTGTGGGTGTCCCTGTGATGGGGCACAGCAGAGCAGGGGTTCTCTCACGTGGGGCAGTGGTACGTCAGGTGGATTAAAGTGTTCTTGCTCCCTGGTGGGCTGTGGGGCTGGGCTGCCTGCACCTTCTCTCCTGCCATGCCCTGGCACGTGCCCAGTGTCCCCCAGTGCCACCAGCAGCCCGTGTGGGTGTCATGCTGCTGCTCCTGTGCAGGGCTGCAGCCACACAGCCTGTCCCTCCACAGCCTTGGCTCCTGCCTGCCCATCCCTTGCAGCTTTCCAATGTCTCACTGCTGGCATTTTCTCCCAAAACAGACCCTTCAAGGACCTGCTCAGGACCTGCCTGTGAGGCCCCTCTGCAGCTGAGCTGGGCTGCTCACACTCCACCATAGCCAGGAGCTGCCCTCTGGCCCTTGGGACCACGTTTGCCCCAGGGGTGCCAGTGCTCCTGGGGGATGTGGGAATGCCAGGGCTCCTCACCCTCCAGGGACTTGGATGTGCAATGAACCCCCCCGTGGGCACCCCAGTCTCATCACAGCTGCACTCCTAGAAGCAAGAAGGGCTGGGGGAACAGGGGGAAGGTGCTGCCTGCTGTTATCCCACAGGGAGCTCTGCTTGTCCCTGCTGGCACCCTGGCAGTAGTGGCGCGTGGCAACGGGGACAAACTGTGCCAGGGAGTGGCCCTGCTCCCCCTCAGCAGTGCTCCCACCTTGCCGGGGCTCCTGGGTGACAAAGCCATCAGCTGTGGGGTGGAGGAGGCAGCCAGGGGCACCTTTCACACCCTGGCCCCTCCACAGCCCCCCTGCCGGCCCCTCGGTGCCAGAGAAAAATCTCAGATGCAGTCTGGCTAGAAAGACATATTTATTGCGACATCGGATTGCAACCAGCACTCAGCTCCCCCAGCAGCGACTGCAGACCCACACGCCATGCCCTTGACCCTGCTGGGATGGCTCCATGGCCAGCGGGCCGGTCCCTGGGGCCACAAGCCCACTCCCCTTTCCAGGCAGGTTCATCGGGGCTGCGGGCTGGGGTCCCGCTGTGCCAGCACTGCGAGCCGGCAGCACGGAGTAAAGAACAAAGCCAGATTCAGGATCCTTCATCAATGTAAGGATCTCCAAGCAGTCACAAGGCTCTCAGAATCCCAGGGAGGGAGCGGGATCAACCCACCCCCCCAAGCACATGAGAGGGCTGAGCACGGGCGATGCCGCCGTGTCCTCTGCTCTTACCGCGTTCCCTCTGTGCCAGCCCGGGCGTTCTGGGGAGCCGGGAGAGGTGCCAGCCTGGATCCCACCTGCAGCCACTACACGTATCCCGTCAGGTTGTAGGAATTGACTTCACTCTTGCTCTTCTGCACCGGGCTGACAGAGGGCCGGGAGCTCTTGCCCCCCAGCAGCTGGGGCTGGTAGGCGCTGGAATAGGCGGCCGCGGTGTCCCGCTCAGGGCAGGAGGCACAGAGGATGAAGCCACCGATGAGGGAGAGGAGGGAGGAGATGATGCCAAGGTAAAGCGCCTCCCCGAGCTCGAACTTCATGCTGTCGGGGATGACGGGGTTGCGGAAATCCCGCAGCACCACGTGGATGTTCCACACCAGCGGGATGAAGCACAGCAGCCCCCCGAGGACGAAGGCCACGCCGCCGGCCACCGCCACCCTGTCCTTGCCCGGAGAGCCCTGGCTGAAGACGGTGCACCTCATGCCCACGACGGAGATGAGGCAGGCCAGGGAGGACACGGCGCAGGAGCTCACCATGAGGGCTTGGGCCGCCTGGATGTCGGCGGGCAGGTTGAGCAGGGAGCTGTAGATGTCGCACTGGGTGATGCCCGTGCTGTACGTGGCGCACTCCATCCACAGCCCCTTGGTGAAGCTGATGGCCGTCACGATGCTGGAGCCGATGTAGGAGCTGATCTTCCAGCTGGGCAGCAGCGTGGCCGTCAGCGTGCCGAGGTAGCCCAGGAAGGCCACGGTGTAGCCCAGCAGCTGGAGCCCCATGGACACCATGGTGAGGGCTGGCTGTCACCTCTGTCACCTAGCCAGGGCTCGCAGCTTGTCACCCGGGTCCCTCCCGTGTGCTCACGTTCCCATGGCCCTGCGAGAGGCTCGGCTCGCAGCGCTGCAGCTCCACCCCGCTGCCGGGGGCGCTGCTTTTGTGCGGGGTGGGAGCCGCGGGGAGGTTACCTGTGAGAGTGGAAAGCAATCCCTCCCCGATTAACGATTGACCCAAGCCCGTGGAGGAGTGCCAAGCGCCCTTTCACCTCCGCTATCTCTCCGGGCAGGCTCCAGAGGCAGAGCAGCGTTGCCCAGGAAGGACGGACGCCAAAGCCCTCCCCTGCACTGACGCCGCGGGCAGGGATGGAGAGCCAGCTGCTGGTGTGGGGAAAGTGCCCTCTGCCTTCCTCGAGGTCTTCTGTGATGCCTCCAGCTCAGGAAGCCAAAAAGCTATGGCTGCACCATCTTATCTGGGACTTGCTGCAGGTGACTTCAGGTGGTGAACCAAAAGCTCCCCTGGCTGAGGAAAGGGGTGGCACCTCGTCCCCATCTGCATGGGGCTCTCCCAAGGCATCTGCAGTCACCCAGGACCCACCCCGAGCTGCTGAGGCTCCTTTGGGACAATGGGACACGGCCACCTGAGACTGAACCACGGATATCAGCCTTTCTGTGCTGCTGGGGACAAGGATGGAGAGGGACACATGTGACAGTGACACCTGCATCCCCAGCGGAGCCTGGAGGCCCACAGAGGGCAGAATTACATCAGGGCTGATATTTCCTTTGGGATGCTCCCTGGAAGCATGCCAGCCAAGCGGGGTGACCTGTCCTGTGGAGGGGTGAGCAGTTTGGGGTGCAGCTCACGCTGGGTTTTTGTGCCGGTGCCACCTCCCGCCCACAGCCCCACACACAGCCGGGCGGGTTGGCAGAGCTGGTGGAGAGGGCTGGTTTGTTTTCCCTCTGCTTTGTTTAAAAATTCCTCCTTCTGTGGTGCCTTGCGAAACAGGACTGAGCCCCGGCACGGCGGCCAGTGCCTCCCTCACCCTGGGAACGCTCCTGGCTGAGCGTGCTGCCACCACCCAGAGCCTCCCCTCTGCCCCTGTCCCCCCCGCTGCCACCTCAAATGCCTGGCACCAACGTTTCCCAGCTTTCTGTCTCTCCTGTGCTCTGACCAACACCTCCCACACCGTCTCAGTGGCTGGAAAAGAAACACCTGGGGTGCTCAGGACAGAAAGATGCAAGAGGGAGCTCTGTGGGTACTTACAGGAGGTGGCTGGAGGTGCAGGGTATGACCCAGGGTGGCTGCAGCTGTGGGTCACCCAGCACTGGAGGTGGCTGCTCGGGGCAGGGTGAGCAGCCAGGGCCCCAGCCCAAGGGATCAGGGGCTGCAGTTGTTCAGCTACAGCTTTGCACAATCCACCTGTAAATCTCTGCCTGGGTCAGAGGCTTATTGCAGATCAGAATTAAACCCTTTGGGCGTCGGGAAGGACTGGGGAGCTGGGATGCCTCGCTTTGCTTGTTGTCTGTGAATCAGTGGGGTAGTTTCACCCAAAGGGTCCAGGTTTGAGGCTTGCTGTCATCCTTCTGGACAGCCTTAGTGGCTGGCAGGTGACTGGATACCATCCATGTGTCCACTCTGGGTTCTGCTGCCTGTATTGGGGTTCGAGGGGCAGTGAAACACCAGCAGGTTGAGCTCCCCACTCCTCAGAGCCAGCCTGAGCTTTTGGTTTACTCTTCCTGGCCCTGCTTGTCCTCCACGGGGTTTGTTGTTGTAAGACTACTGGCCCAAATGAGGAGCAAATGGGGAAGGTAATGAGAGCTGTGCCGGCCCCGTGCCCCCTCCTGTTCACCGGCTGCCACAGATGGAGAGGGACAGGGAGGGCCTCTGGTGACAAATTGTGCTGGAGCTGAGCAGGATCTGGCCAGCGTTTGGACAGTGGTGTTTGGATGCTGATAGCAGAGCTACAGCAGGGACCATTTGCTATTTTCTTTCCTTGTCTCAAATTGAAACTCTCCCAGGAGCAGCAGGTGACTGCCACTTGTCAGTGGCACTTTTCTTCTGTCAGTGGCACTTTTTTTAGAGTGCTTGGGAAGGAGCAGTGGGCAAGGATGGGATGAGTGGCTCTGCTGGGGCCAGAGGGTGCATCAGCCTTGCACCCTCACATCGAGGAGCTTTTCTGTACCTCCTGGTGTGGTCCACATCTCAAAAACTCAAAGGAGAGGGCAGAGAGCACTGGCAAGTGTGTGCTCTCCCATCTGCGGGAATGGGATCTGGCAGCTCCCTGGGGTGATGGGCCATGGGTGCCTGAGCAAGACCACTGCCCTGACAGTGCCTGGGGTCCATCCCTGCCACGGGTCTTCCCTCCCTGGCTGCTCTTGAGCCACTCTTGAGTCATCAGCTGCCTACTGGTGGCTCTGTGCTTGCCAGCACTGTAGCCCATCACTGTCCTCATCATGCCCTTTGTGCTGTCCCCATCACAAGCCCAGCACACTGTCCCCTTGGCATGCCCAGCACGCAGTCCCATCCCCACTGCACTGTCCCAATCCCATACCCATCTGCCCCACTACTTGTAGATGTCCCTCGCATCTACCCAATGCTGCCCCACCATTTCCCATCCCTTTCCCATCTCCCTTATGCAAATAGCTACAAAGAGCACTTAATCATCCTTGTTAATTGTCTCTACCCTCCCCTGTTCCCCCCCGGGGATTTTCTCGCAAATGGTGTCCAAATTTTCCCTTTTGTGTTTTGCTTTTCCACCAGAGATCGCGGCCCCTCCGCCCCCAGCCTCCCCCCGGCCCTCTGTTTACACAACTGGGACAAATTTCACACCGCTGTCCCCACAGCCCCAACCCCTCTCTCCCCTGCCCCAAAGAATTTGTGAGTCGCGGCCGCGGCTGAGCTATAAATGTGTCCCCAGCGAGGGTCTGCAGTGTCAGAAGGGACAGCGTCTTCTGCCACCATGCAAGCTGCTGCTGCTGCCTGCTGCCTGACTGCCCAGGGGCTCCGGGTGCCTGCGGGCAGCGCCTGCCCACCCCCGGGGCTGGAGCAAGGGACAAGGTACTGTGCCACCACCCCTGTGTCCACTCCGAGCTGTGCTGCCTGTGTTGGGTTTAAGGGGCAGTGAAACACCAGCGGGTTGAGCTCCCCTCTCCTCAGAGCCAGCTCCTCCTGGGTGGGGGGCATGGGGCGGGCAGGGTGGGATGGGGAAGGTCCGGCTGGGTTTGGGTGAAGGCTGCGGTGATGGGGACATCTCTGGGTGGGACAGAGGGTGCTGGCACCCCGGCAGGGCTGGTCGGGCGGGTGAGGTTGGCGTGGCAAAGGGGAGCGGGGCAGGGTGAGCGATTGTGGCGCTGAACCTGCTCTGCTCTCTATCCCAGAGCTCTTCCTCTCTGGAGACCGTGGCTGCCCCGAGCCCAGGAGGGACCCGCGACGCGGCGGGAGGAGATGGACCCTGTGAGTTTGGCACTCCCCACTGTGTCTGTCCCCATGCCCGTCAGGTTGGGGTCCCTGTTGGCAGAAAACCGGCCTCTTGCCTCGGACGCTGTCACCCCACGGGTGTCCTTTGTCCCACGGCTGTGTCGTGTCCACAGCCCCTGCAGCATCACCCCGCGCCCCACGCAGCCCCTGGGGCAGGGCCAGGCTGGCCCCCCCGGGGGGACACGGCCACAACAGCCTCCCCACGGGAGCCTGAAAGGGTCTCCTGTTCCCAGGCTGGGCGGGCATTCCTCAGGGGGTTAGTGGGATGCCTGGGCACCAGCTCTTGAGCACGGGGGAGAGATTACACTGGCAGAAAGCCTGTCAGGAGGGTGTGGGGGTAGATGCCAGCTTCCTTGCGGTGCTGTGAGCGCCTCAACTCAGGGGCAGGGGAGGGGGGAGTCGCTGGGTGTGTGGGGAGCCAGCACAGGGCACCCTGGTGCCAGCCCGTGTGCCCTGCGGGAGGGGCAGCGGGAGCCCCGGTACCACCCGGCTGTGTCTCCCCAGGCTCGGGCTCGGGCAGCGGAGGGGGACGGCGGTCCCAGCAAAGCGCTGGCGTTCTTCCAGCACCCGGTCAGGTACGTGCCGTGACACCGGGGCCCCGGGAGGGTGCGGCGGGCACGGCGGGCACGGGGCTCACCCCAGCTATCCCCACGCAGGCTCCTCTGGCCCAAGTCCAAGGCCTTTGACCACCTGTACAGCGTGGGGGAGAAGCTGCTGGAGAACTTCCCGGTGCAGGCCACCCTCTTCTTTTATGAGGACTCGGGCAGCGAGGAGGAGGAGGAGGAAGAGGAGGAGGAGGAAGAAGAAGAGGGGGATGATGATGAAGAAGAGGAGGCGACAGGGGATGTGACCGCGGGACACCCGCGCTATGCTGGCAGCCCCGACCCCAGCAGGCCGGCGTGAGGCAAAGGGCAGGGCAAGGCAAACAGCGCTGCGTGCGGCAGCGGGGCCACCAAACCCGCCCGGAGCTCCGGCCAACTCCCGGGGCCGGCCCCGGGCCACGCCCGCGCCCC
>JBBMKD010000194.1:15517960-15528540 GCA_037834095.1 Argya squamiceps
CCTGTAGAAGGGCCCAGTGGTGCTGAGATGGGTCTGGGCTCCCTCTGGCAATCCAGTGCAGACAGGCTGTGCTGGTGTTCTGGATGCCAGCTCTGATCCAGCTGGGAATGCTGGGCTCCTCCTGCTGGCTTGACTCTCCTCCGTGTGGGTGCATCTCTCTTCCCTCTCCTGAGGCCACTCAGGTTGGCTTAATTCTTCCCTCTCTCCTTTCTCTAGAGATATCAGACACCAGTTTGAGGCCAGTGCTGTTGACCCAGCCCAGGAAGGTCCCCTCTGTTGTGGTGCACGTGTCCCCAGACCCCTCTGGGGACATTCCTTTCCTGCCCTCAGGCAGCAGAGCCAGCGCCCAGCGACGCAAACGATCGGTACCTACGGGCAGGGATGGGGTGGGGAACGGGGGCCATCCCAAATTTGGGGCTCTCCAGCTGGCTGTTAGCACCCCCAAGCCAGGATTTGTCTTCCAGGAGGCCCTGGGAGTGAGGGGGTAGGGATGGTGGGATCTCTTTCTGACCCAGGACCAGTGCACACCTCTGTGCTGGGACCTTATTTCAGCCTCATCTCCTGCTGCATTTTGTAGGCTGAGGTGGGTGCAGCCCTACCACTGGCTGCTGCTTTTAAAGCACTTTTTCAACCTGTTTTTCTTCTTGATGAAGTATGGGGCAGAGCTGGTTCATCACAGCAGTGCAAAGGGTTCTGGGGTCAGAGCCAAAAGCAGATTTTAACCTTGTGTGAGACTCTTTCAAAGAGAGGTCCCAGGCATGGGCAGGCAAAGAAGATGTGGCTTGGATGCTGGAGCTGCTGTTCTGCCTCCTCAAGTGCTTTAACCTCCCTGAAGTTTGAGCTGATCCTGGATGGGTTAGGTTTAGGGTTTTTTGATCTGGCTGGAGGTCAGATCAGCAGTGCTGGGGCCCCTCTGTCTGGTCTGAGCCTGTCTCCCCACCTGCACCAGCATCAGGTCACCATGCTGGGGCTCCTGTAGTGCTCCCAGCACTGGGTGAGTGCTGATGGGCCCTGGCCCTGCAGCCCACACAGCCCACAGAGGCTGGGCTCAGCTCTGTGCTAACGTGGCTGTGTTTGATTCCCACAGGGCCACCACAGCAGCAGGACACGGAGGGACAGGAGCCCCAGTGACTGTGCCCAGCTGGCCTTGCACAGCCCAGGACAGCACCACGAGGGGTGAGCACGGGCCCAGAGTCACCCAGGGCGGGTGGGGAGCAGCATCTCCTCTCACTGGGCTCTTTTGGAGCTCTCTGGGGTGGGTGTCCTGAGAGGGGCAGGTGTCACTCTGATTAGGAATGGCAGTAGAGACCTCACACAGACTCTCAGGCTTTTTAGCAAGTGAGAGACATCTTTACTCTTTAAAATCTTCTTTTATAGACAGTTCAGATGGAGTAAAACTTCACTGGACAGCAAACCAATACATTACCAATACATCACAGTTAGGAACAACACCCCTCAATCATTTCTTGCAAGTAAACAACAGGGAGACAAACAACAGCTTGCAAGGATTGTTTTACTTTTTTTAAGGATTGTTTTACTTTTTTTAAGGACTGTTTAAATTTCTCCTTCCAGTTTCTCAGGCCACATTATCTCAGGCCAGTATGAGAAATCTGTGTGACTTAGTTTCCCACAGACACTGTGCTGCTGCCTGATTCCTCACATTCAGCATCCACAGGCAGGGGGGATCCAAATCAGAGCAGTGCAGTGCCTGGCATTCCTGCTCATCCATGAGAGGAACGTGGCCTTTGGTGCCAGAGATGTTTGTGCTGGGCAGTTTTGAAGGCAGCTGTGTTGTTCTCCAGGCCTCTGCTCGTGGCCTTGGGCTCCAGAGTCTCTGCAGTGGGGAAATTGTCTCTGAGCAGGGACTCCTGTCCTGCTTGAAGTTCAGAGCTGTCCTGGGTGGCAGGAGAGCAGCCTGGGCACACAGCCATGGTTGGCTTTGGAGGGATCAGCTGGCTGCCTCTGAGTCTGGGGGCTGCTGGAGAGGGCATGTGGCATTGCCCAGGGATGTTTGGAGCTGCTGAAGGGCTGAGGGGCAGTGCCTAATGCCAGGCTGTGCCCTGTGGTGTGAGACCAGGGAGTAACAGATGTGATTCTGTGTGCACCCAGGCCAGGCTCGTGTCCCCTGCCTGCTCCCAGTGCCCCTGTCCCCCTCCTCACGGAGCCAGGCAGGATCTACTCCATGCAGAACATCTTCCAGACCATGTTCCTCCTGGGCCAGGTGCTCTTCCACCGTGTCCAGGACTGTCTGCGAGACCCAGCACTGCCCAGGTGACCTCAGCTTGTCCTGAGCCAGCTCTCTGTCACCCTGCAAGGACTGCCCTGTGCTCTCTGTCACTCTGCAAGGACTGGCCTGTGCTCTCTGTCACTCTGCAAGGACTGGCCTGTGCTCTCTGTCACTCTGCAAGGACTGCCCTGTGCTCTCTGTCAGCCTGCAAGGACTGGCCTGTGCCTTGCTGAGCCACGAGCTCTGTGAGCTGTGGGCTGCAGGATGGTCCTGCATGGCTGCCTTGGACTTTTTCTCACCTGTGCTGTCTGCCAGCTCTGGGAGCCAGGCCTTGGTGCAGCTCACTAACCCAGCCAGGCTTGAGTCTGCAGCTCAGCTTAACACCAGTCCCCTGGGCACCCCGAGTGACCCAGTGCTGCTCTGGTGTTTCTGGGGGGTTGCTGCTAAGCAAGGGCTAATTTTCCTGTGTGCTTTCATAGCTTGTTGGAGAGGGGTGTGTGAAGGGAATCAAAATCCAGAGCAGGTGGCTGTCGCTACAGGACACAAAAGAACTACACTCAGTCGAGAAAGGAAGAGAAAGTTTATTTTGGTTTGGGGTTTAAATAGGGTTTAGAATTTGATCAGGGATTGGGGGATGAGGGTAACACCTCTCTGACCCCAGTGGTCAACTTAGAAGTCCATCAATTTGTCCTTCCCCCTGGAAAGGAATGAATTTTTTACCAAACATCATCTTTGGTTTTCTTACAATTCCTGAGAAAGCTTCAGTCCAAGAATGAAAGCATCAGAAGGCTGAAAAATCAGATGGCCTGACCCAGGTGCTGTCCCTGTCTGAGACAGCCTCTCCTGCAGGCTCCCAGCACCTCTGGCTGTGTTTTGGTCACTCTTAACTCACCTTTCCATGAACTGGCTGCACCCAGCCCACAGGCAGTGCCCCAGCCAGGGTTTGGTGTCCCTTTGTGCTCCCTGGAGCCGGTGTGCAGTGACCTCAGTCCCTCCAGGTGTGCTGGAGGACCCATCTCCACCACCCTTATCTGCAGTAAATTCTCCTTGTTCAAAGACATCCTTGCAGCCTTAAGGTGTCCCCACTGCTCTAAGGCTGCTGAGCACCTGGAGGAACATCTAAATACTCATTCTCCTTGAGCAGAGCCTCCAGGCAGAAAGGGAGGGGAAGCAGCATCCATCATCACATCCATCATCGGTGGCACATCCTGCCTCCCCTCCCCAGCTGCCTGCTGCTTGCTGATGATCCAAAGTGGTGTCTCTGCTCCTCAGAACTGTAGGCTGAGGCTGTCTTCAGACATCATTTTAATTTCTTAATGACCCAGAGAGCTGGTTAGTGGCTACAAAAGACCTTCTCCCTCCTCCCTGCAGCACTGGAGGGTGTTCAGGCCAGGGCAGCCTGCAGGGCTGCTGTAATGCACTGGGATGACTCTGAGGCCTCTCCCCAGGTCCTGATGTCCCTTTGAAACCAGCCACCCCCAAACACCTCTTCTTAGGGCTTTACATCCCTTCAGATGCAGACGTCCCTTCAATATGACAGCTCTGTACCCCTCTGAAACAATAAAATAAACAAAAAGACTCTGCTGGGTTGTCTGTGCTGAAATTTTAGTGAAGTCTGGTCTCAGACAGAGACTGCAATATCTGGCTGAGAGTGGGTGACCTCTTGAAGGGTATGAATCACCAGTAGGCAATTTCTAGTCTCTCCTTTAAAGGGTGTTCACCTGTATCAGCTGGGATTTTGAGCCAAAAGCTGCAGGATGTGTCCTTTTTCATGGTTCTCTACTGGGGAAAATTGCATTTTCTTGCTGGTGTGACTGTCATTTTACACTGCAGCCACATTTTGTGGAGGTATTATCTCACAAATGGAGTTTCAGACAGGAATTCAGTGAATCTGCACATGGTCTTGTGGCTTGTCTTCAGTGAGATCAACATCATGCTGCAAACAGGGATAAACAGCCTCTCCTCCCCAGGGTCTCCAAGGAGTGGGGTGAGGTGCTTGTTAACCCCTGTGGGATCAGTGAGTGCCTCTGTGAGTTATTGGTGTGCACAGGGCAGTTTTGCTTACAGAACAGCTGATTTTGGGCTAGCCTATGATGACAGAAATTGATATTTTTCTCACTGTGGGCCTACTTTATTTTGTGATTCAGTGATGTGGACCCTGCAGTGAGGCTGTGCCTGCAGGGGCTGCCCTGGAGATCAATGGTGTGTGCTCATTCCAGTGGGGACCCCTGTGTTTCCAGAGAGGGAAGAAAGTGCTGAACACTTGGGTTGCTTGTTTATGTTTCAAATTGCAGGTAAAACTTGCTACAAGAGCACACAGTGATAGCTCCCTCCAGCTGATGGCAGCTCCCTCACCTGCTGGTGTCAAATGGGATCACCCCTCCATGTCAGCATTGGTCCTGTGACACCTATTTACCTCACTGCCTCTAAAGATCTTTCATCCAGCCCTCAGTGAACTCCTGGGACTACAGAGAATGGATGCTTAGTAGATATATTTTCTCTCTGTTGCACCTTCAAAGAAATACAAGCATGTGTTTCTTGTTGCCTGTCTTGGCATGTGCTGTCTGTCCTGCTCATTTTGGGTCCTGGATGGGCACCAATGTGCATTTTGGGTCCTGGATGGGCACCAGTGTGCATGATGGGGGTTCAGGAGAGATGAATGCATGCAGTGCAGGTGCTGTTTGCTTTTTTTTGGGGGGAGGGGGACACACTCCCTGCATGGCTCTGCTCCCCGAGGCAGCACTGCATTTGTGGGGGTTCAGCTGCCCCCCACGAGCAGTTCATGTCCCCACCTGCATCTGTGCTTTCCTTCCCCAGCTCCCAGGAGCCCAGCCCAGCTGCAGAGAGCACCTTGGAGGAGGCTGGGGTGACCGAGGTGGCAGCCATGAGAAGGCAGGTGAGATGGGGGTGAGGGGCTGCTGGTGTTTTCTGGGGAAGCCACACGGGGTGGGTGAGGGGGCTTTAGGGGGAATTTACTCAGTCCTGGTGGGCTGGTGCTGTCAGACTGCTCCCACCTTAAGGAGAGGCCTTTACCTGTGTGTGAACCATCAAAGTCCTGCCCTGAGGGGCAGCAGGACACAGCCAGACCCCTCTGGTGGCAGTGAGAGGGGCTCAGATGCTCTCTGGTGGGAAGAATCTTTTCCTGCAGTGTCTGCTGCAGACCTGAGGGGCTGCTGCCACTCCTCCCACACAAAGGTAGCTGCTGCTTTAGAAAAGGAGGATTATTGGGGTTCCCAACACCTCTGAGGGTCCAGCCCTTGCAGAGAAGTGACTTACATCAATTAGTGAGATGGCATGATTGTGTCTTGAAAAATCAAAAAGGTTTTAATAAGGAAAGAAAACAATTCAAACACAAAGGCAAAGCTGAGCACAGTATAGAGACAGGTCCCATACCTGCTACAACACCCCAAAAATGCCTTGAGCTTCTTTGTTCTCCCTCTTTAGTACTCAATAGTTCAGGTGGGTTGTTTGGCTCTTGGCCCAAGGAAATTAAAACAGGCTTTGAGTTACACTTTCCAATCCCCATCAATGCCTCTGTGCTGGCACTGAATCAATTACTGACAGGACTGTAAAGAAGTTTCTGCGTCCTTTACCTTGTAAGAAATACAAGGGGTGAGTCTTAAACCTTTCCCAATTTGGAAACACCTGCTGGGGGTGTGGGGTGGATGCCAACAGAGAGAACCTGAAGGAGGAGCAGCTCCCATCTTCCCATCCCTTGCTGTCCCGTGCTGCTGGGGTGCTGACAGTGCCCCTGTGCCTCCCTTGCAGCTGGCCAGGATCTCGGGGAGGCTGCGTGTGCTGGAGGAGCAGAGCCACGCCTGGAGACAGAAGGAGGCCCTGGTGTACTCTGTGATGATCTCTGCCTGCCTCATCAACACCTGGCTCTGGCTTAGAAGATGACAGCCTGTGCCCAACCTCCCCTGCTCGCCCTGGCAGGGTGGGTGAGGGCAGGGAGAGGAGCATTTCTCCTCTGCTTGCCAGCTGTGAAGCTCTTATTTTCGTGGCTAGGACTGCTTTTTGCACTGTGGGCCCTCAAGAATCTGTGTCCTCCAGGCCTTGCTGACAGTGAAGGTGTGAGAAGCTGCTGTGAGGAGCTGAGGTCTCCTGAGAGCTCTGGTGGCTGGCACAGGGGATGGCTGTTCTGTGCAGGTGTCCTCAGGCTGCCAGAGGAGATGCAAACCTGAGGTGTTGGGTGTTTGTGGTGATGCCTTGGGAGGGCTGACCTGGAAAGGAGACTGGGCAGAGCTGGAGAATAAAGCAGATATTTATTGAAAGGCCTTTAGGATACACCTTGGGCAGGACAAGAGCCTGGCCAGGGCTGTACCCAAGGTGGGCACAAAATGGTCACAAAATGGACAAACGGTCACCAGGTCTCTCACTTTTAAAAGTTTTGGTCCATTTGCATCTTGGGGTTTAATTGTTCAGTTGCAGCCTCAGGTTATGAGGTCCCATCCTTCTTGTTCCTCCCTCCAGCCCACCCTTGTTTGTGCTTTTGGGCTGAAAGTTGTCCTTGGTGTGCAGCAGGAAAAGGATTTGTTTTGTGTCCCTGCTGTGTGCAGAGCTGAGTGACACTGACTGCGAGCTCAGAACTGCACCCCTGGGCAGCACAGAACCTGAAATACATGAAAGATAAAACCTAAGGCATTATTGGACATGGGGTCCTGTTACAGTCACAGCCTGTGGTGGGGCCTGGTCCCCTGGCCACATCCCACCTTGGAGATCTCAACTCTGACCCCATAAAAGTTCTCAGCTGACTGCTGTGGTCTGTTCCTCATCTTCTGTAGAGTGACTGAGTGTTGCTAAACTTCTGCTGGGTTTTCTTTCCTTCTTTGTGCAACTGCTGTTTGGTGGAGGTGGTACTGCCACAGCCCCTCTTCCAGGAGAGGAGCAGGAGGGGCCAGGAGCTCCCATCCCTGCAGCCACAGCAGCTTTGCAGATGTTCACATCCAAAGTGGCTGTAAGAGCCTTGCTGACATCTGGGCTTATCCAGGGGCTCTGTTCTTTCCCAGAGAGGTTTACATGGGAAACCTCCCCGTGGTGACTCTCTGGGTTATAAAAGCTCATATCAACAGTGATAGCACCAAACAGGTCAGGGAAAATAGATATTTATTAGGCTCCCCGTGGCAGAGGGCTGTGGAGGAGTGTCTCTCCCAGGTCTTGCTGCCAAGCTGCAACTTCAGTGACAGTGCAAGAACGTGGGTGAGGGAAATTCCTGACCCAGATGCTCTTCAGCTGTAAACAAGCTCAGCTTAACAGCTTTTCTCTTTGTTTCCTTCTCTAGAGTTTAGTAACACTTGACTGTGAGGTGACTTTGAGATGTTTTTGGTGCTTCATCCAGCACATCTGCTGGAGCTGTGCAGGTAGGCCCTGGGGGCAGGTTTTGGCAAGGCTTAACAGGACCTCTCTGTGTCACCTCTACCTAATTATAGCTGGATCTACATGTCATCCAGATGTCCCAGCAGCTTATTTACAGACACCAGTGCTGGGGTGTTCTCTGCTTGACACCACATCAAGCGCCTGTGACTGTAAATCTGGCAGCTGGACAGTGATTAATAAATAACTGTCCCAGAGTAATTGCAGGTCTGGACCTGTGGCTGATTGCTGGGCTGAGGAGAGCTCTGGGATGTATTGCAGATGAGGGTGGTGTGGTGGGCTTGGTGTGCTGTGCTGTGGCAGGGGGGGTGTGCAGGACAGGTGGCTCCTGTGGCTCAGGGATGTGGTCAGGGTCACCACAGGACCTTACACAACTGTTCTGTGTAAGGAGGTGCCAGAAATGAGGTGAATTGTGCCAGAAATGCGGTGAATTGTTTGTCTGGTTTCTCTCCTCTGAGGGGTGTTACCGTGTTTTGGAGGAAGCTTGTGTTTGGGGGTTATTTTAAGCTGTGTTTTAGGGTGAGGAGGGATGACTTTGGGAGGGCACACCACCTTCAGAGTGTGGCTTGAAGGGGTTTGGAGGAGAGGTGGTCAAACTGAATGTGTTCTCACAGGCTAAATGCTGGCAGGTTGTGGAAGATATGACTCCTATGTAAGGCATAAATTCTGGTGTAAATCTGGAAACATTGACCACAAAATGCATATTTTAATAAACTCTGTGTGTTCTGGATGTGTTTCTTTTCTGTGGAGTCTGCTCCTGATGTCCCAGGAAGTGGGAACAGGTAAGGTTCATTCCCTTGGCAGCAGGACTGTGGCCTGCTTGTCTCAGCCTCAGCTGCCCTGGCTGAGGGGGAATATTGAGTAGAAAAGCTTCTGGTTAATACTGTCCCTGTTGGAGTGTGATGCTTTTATTCCCTTTTTTCTCTTCCTTGCCTCCTCCTCCTTGTTTTGTCCCCAGGCAGCACACGTGGCAGGGCTGGGTGTCCCCAAGGGCCACTGCCACAATGATGTGCTCAGCAAATAAAGTGTTTTGTGCATGATGGTGCTCGAGGGAGCAGCTCCTGGGGTTCCCATGTTCCTTTTGGAGGCAGCTGCAGGCAGGGAGCAAAAAGAGAATTGGAAGGGGGACATGTCAGTGCTCCTGGTGAGCTGTCACCTGGGGTCTGTGACATGGGGACAAGAGCAGGGTGACATCCTGTGCTGCTGGGTGCCCACCCAGGAGCCACAGCCCCGGCCAGGAGAAATTCTGTTTTTTCCTTCGGACTCGCTGCTGCCTGGGTGCTCAGTGAGAGCAGAACAAGCAGAATTTAAGGCTTTGAAGGGGAAAGTAAAAGGTAAACCTTTGATAGCAAAGATAAAAGAGACTCCTGCTGCTGGTGCTTTCAGATCAGCCCTGCACAAGGTGCAGGACTCCAGGTGGCCCTCAGGGGTGGATCCAGCCTCAGCCACTGCAGGTGGTCACATCCTGGAGGGAGAGGATGAAAACTGACCTCGTATTGCCCTGGGGAATGCAGATTTTTTGCTAAACTGGGTATTAAGAGTGACTTCCTCAGCAAAATAAGAGGGCAGAAATCGGTGAAAGGTGCATTTCAGGATCACCTTCAAACCCTGCAGCTCTCTTTGATGGGACTCCAGAGCAGCACTTTTGGTCCCTTGCTCTCCCAGCAGAAGAGGTAAGTGGATGTGAGGGTGTTAAAATGTTTTTCCAGTTTTCCATCCTAGCAGGAACTGAAGCACAGCCTCTGAAGCAGGGAAATCATCATCATCATCTTTGCTTTTCCCCTGGGCAGGGGGCTGGGAGGGGAGTGGGAACAGAACCCTGGGGAGCAGTCCAGGCAGGGAAATCATCATCATCATCTTTCCTTTCCCCTGGGCAGGAGCTGGGAGGGGAGTGGGAGCAGAACCTGGGGAGCAATCCAGACAGGGAAATAATCATCACCACCTTTGCTTTTCCCTGGGCAGAGGGCTGGGAGGGGAGTGGGAGCAGAACCTGGGGAGCAATCCAGACAGGGAAATAATCATCATCTTTGCTTTTCCCCTGGGCAGGGGGCTGGGAGGCGAGTGGGAACAGAACCTGGGGAGCAATCCAGACAGGGAAATAATCATCATCTTTGCTTTTCCCTGGGCAGGAGACTGGGAGCAGAACCTGGGGAGCAATCCAGGTGCATCCCTTGGTTTGGCAGGACCTGAGCCCATCTGGGTGTCCTGGCTGTGCCCATCCCTGGGTGCACAGTGTCCCCTCACCGAGGGGACACACAACTGCTCAGGGTGGCTGTGATCTCCATCTGGGCACTGCCCTGGAGTTGTTTTGGGGTCCCTGCAGCCCCCAGGAGGAGATGATGGGGTGATGGAAGAAGGGAATACACGCATAAGGAGCATCCCCGAGCAACACCTTTCTCTCCTCCCCTCCCATCCCTAGACACACCTCTGCTGTCAGCTCCTCAGGGCACAGAGGGTGCCCAGGGGATGGGCGGTGACAGTCACACGGGTGTGTGCACTGTCCCCGCTGCCACCGCGCCGCCACCTCCGCTCCTCCTGCCCTGGCTCCGGGCTGTAAAACGCCGGAGCGCTCCGGAGGCAGCCCGGGGAGCTGCTGGGGCAGGGATGCTCCCCTGCCAGCCCTGCCAGCCCGCCTGAGGCTGCAGAACAGCGTTCCAAAGGCTTCGGGGGACGCCGGGCTGGTGAGTGGAGGCTGGTGGCCTCTGGGCAGAGTGGGACAGAGTGACCCCAGGGAGGTGTGGAAAGGAGGGACAGGCAGGGCAAGGCAGGAGTGGGGCAGGAAAGGCAAGGAAAGGTACAAGGAGGGGTAGGCAAGGGAAGGAAAGGCAAGGGAGGGATGAGGGAGGCAAGGCAGAGGTAGAAGAGGCAAGGCAGAGGTAGAAGAGGCAAGGCAGAGGTAGAAGAGGCAAGGCAAGGGAGAAGAAGGCAAGGCAAGGGAGGGGAAGGCAAGGCAAGGCAAGGCAAGGCAATGCAAGGCAAG
>JBBMKD010000194.1:15569947-15619464 GCA_037834095.1 Argya squamiceps
AGGCACAGACAGATATCTGTGTGCCATCACACACAGGGACAGACAAATATCTGTGTGCCATCACACACAGGCACAGACAGATATCTGTGTGCCATCACACACAGGGACAGACAAATATCTGTGTGCCATCACACACAGGCACAGATAGATATCTGTGTGCCATCACACACAGGGACAGACAGACAAATATCTGTGTGCCATCACACAGAGGAACTGACAAACATCTGTGTGCCATCACAGACAGATAAATATCTGTGTGCCATCACACACAGGAAAGTGCTGGCAGCTGCCACAGCACAAACACCAGGCTGTGCCTGGATAAAACAGCAAAGGGAGCACTGATAGCCCCCTGTCTTCTTCCTGCATCTCCCTCAGCCTTTGCTGATACACCCTTCACAAGCACATTTCGTACTTGTCCTGCCTCCTTCTCTTTTAATTAATTCTGTCGGGTCCCCAGACATCCATTAGAATGCAATGCACGTTGCATATTCACAAGTTAGGATGGTGCAGGGATGGTTTCTGACAAGCCACCTGCCTCCTGTCCTGTTTGGCAAAGCCAGGGTGTGAAAGTAGAGATGGGACTAGAGGAAAGCAGCCTTTGCAGGTGCCTGGCTGGGCAGAGGAACAGGTATGGAGCTGGAGGAGATAGCCTGCAGGCTCGGGCTCAGATCCATCAGCCACGGGATAAACTTGGCTGTTTTCACCCATTGCTGCAGCTCCCTGCTTCTTTTTTCCCCATTTCTGAGGCAGAGGGAGGAGCACACCCGTCCTCCTGTGAGAAACATTGCTGGGGAGGACCTGCACCTCAAAACAAACCCAACAAATTACCAGCTACTGCCATTTCCAGAGCTGGTTTGTCAGCCAGGGTGGGCTGGGAGCTGTCCCTCCTGACACGTGTCCTTGTGGGGACATCAGCACACACAGCCCAGCAGGGACTATTCCTCCTGCTCCACAAGCTGCCAGTGAACCCAGAGTGTTTCCTTTGGATTTCTCACTTTGTTCCTCCTCCTGGTGCTGCTGAACTGGTGGCACTAGTGACACTTGCCCTGGCTCCTTGTCCCCAGAATGGTTGCTCTGTGTTTTTGCCCTCTGTGCTGCATTGCTGGGTCTGCATGACCCAGAGCCTTGTTACCTCCAGGTTTTCCAGGGGATTGTCCCAATTTCCTGACCCCTGAAACCAAGATCAGTCCCAACCACCCTGGCCAGAACTCAGCACCCACACACAGATATGGAAGCTGCTCTGCAGATCTCTGTTTTCACCAAGACATTGAATAAACAGGCCACAACCCCCAGATGTGTATGGCCAGCTGGCATCTCAGTGAGGTGGGCCCATCAAATGGAAGGTGCCTTTTCAAAAAAATAAAAAGAAAAAAGGAAAAAAGGGAAAAAAATAGAAAGTGGGAAAAAAATAGAAAATGGGAAAAAAATGCCCTTGTTTTAAAGTCTGCACCTGAGTGATGCTGTGAGCTAATTTTTCCCAAAATGGGTGTTGTCAGTTGATGAAAACTCTTCCACCAAGATGTTAAGCTCACTTTCTGGATCAGAAGTATTTCTTCTTGGCGAGTGCTGATGAGATTGTGCCTTGATCAGCCAAAGTGGGGCTGATTTGACTGTGCTCTACTACAAAGCAGTCATTACATTTCTCCTTAGGATTCAAACAAACATTTCCTCCATATTTCAGCTGTGCTGAACCGGCTTTGCAAGGACCCCTCCAGGCATTTGCTTAGGAACTGGTGAAATTACCCTGCCTAATGGCCTCCAGAAGTTGAGTTACCCAAGCATAAACAGTGCCACGGAGATCCCAGGAGCTGTGTGAAGCAAATGGCACATTGGCTTCTCTGTCACTCTCAAGGTAGCAGCTGAAGCATTAACTGGGGATGGAAAAATCACTTCATATACTCACAACACACCTTGTTTTGTTTTGTTTTGTTTTGTTTTGTTTTGGGCTCTTTTTTGTCCATTAATTTGACACTGCTTCTGGGAAGTCATGGATGGGAGAAGCAGTGTTTGCCCATTGGTTCCATCTGCTCTGCTGATGCCTCGGGGCAGGAGGGCTGGGGCTGCCCTCAGCAAGTGCCATCCTGAGTGACCAAGGGCAGTGGGCAGGGAGCAGCAGTGTGTGGAGCCAGGAGACCCTCCTGGCTCCTCTCTGACTGCAGCACAAGAGCCTCAGGCTCCTTGCTTGCTGCAGACAGGAGCAGGAATCAGCCTTGCAGCCAGGAAGGATGAATCCCACTTAACTGCTCCGTGAGGTGTTTCCTTCTTGTGAAAACTGGTGGGATTAAACCCACAGATATTGCCCACACAAATGCCTGCCTTTGGATTTCTCACTTTGCTCCTCCTCGTGGTGCTGCTGAACTGGTGGCACCAGTGGCTCTTGCCCTGGTTCCTTGTCCCCAGAATGGTTGCTCTGTGTTTTTGCCCTCTGTGCTACATAGAAATGTGCTACATAGGCTGAAAATTGTTATTTTCAGGCTTTTCAAGGAGATTGTCCCAATTTGCTGATGTCTGCCACCAAGACCAGTCCCAGCCACCCTGGCCAGGACTAACAGTGTCTGTCTGTGACTCTCCTCTAAGCAGAGCGAAGAGCTGTGTGGGGTTGGGTGTGTACTCAGGTTTCCTCTTCAAGGTTGAGTTTAGCTGCCATAAAATGCAGTGATGATGTCAATGGGCAACGTCAGCACCCTCGGGGAGGAGGTGTGTATCAATCTCACTGCTGAGAGCGATTTTATTTGAGGCAGAGGGTTTTATTTGTCACCCTGTCAGTTACCTGAGTAGATGTGGCACGTGCTGTCACGCATGTGAAGGGGGAAACGTGATGAAGTGTCATTAGAACAAGGTCTGCCTGATTGGGAGCTCCAGCAACAAACATCTGTGTCTTGCTGCTGCATTGGGTTGCTCAAATCACCCTGAGTTACTGCAGACCTCTGAGATTTACCCTCCAAATGTTTACTGTGGCCAGCTGTAAGAGCACGTTTGGTACTTGTCCTGTGTTGAGCACTAATGAAGTTCTCTTCTAAATAATTTTAAGCTAAAATAATTAACAGTCAGTGAAACCACCCCCAGTGTGGAACCTTGTGGAGCTGCTTCCACTTCCCCTGGACCCTTCCTCTGCCTCATCCCATTTCTCCTGCTTTCCTTGCAGTCTATGAGCTGGTAAATCACATTCCAGCCCCTGCACATAAGCAGTGCTGTGATCCTGTGGAATAAATGTGTGTGATGAGAATGCCTTTAGCAAAACCCACCCCGTGTCCCCCCAGCCCTGAGACCACTCAGCTCATGGGTTTATTATTTATCCTGGTGAGCTGTCCTCAAAGCTGAGGACCTGGCTTCATGCATGTCCCTGAATTACTGCACCAAAGCTGTGAAAGGACCCGAGTTTCAGCACTGACTGATATGAATAGGTCTGCCTGTAGCTAAAAATAGAAAGCACGGGGCAGGCTTCCAGGCAGAGCTGTAGTAAATTCTAATACAAGGTGCTCGGCAGCAGCTCCTGTGGCAAAGCTCCCTCCCAGGCAGTGGGGAAGGCTGTGGCCTGTGCTCAAACCACTATTAGATGACAGAGTTTCCTTATGGGAACCAACCTGTGAGCTGTAAAGCCCAGTTCTGAGTTTCAAAGCTTTCTTTTCCCCAGTGTGGGGGTGCCCAGCTCTGCACGAATGACTCCTTGGCTCCGTGCCTCAGTTTCCCCTCTGCAGGGGGTTCGGGGTGCTGCAGGAGGTGCGTTTTAGCCGCACTAATTTATTCATTTATTCGGGTTTTCTGCCTCTCTCTGCAGCAGTGAGGCTGCAGCAGCAGGGCAGATGTGCAGCCCCCAGCCCCGTGAGCCTGTTCTGCTCCGATGCCACCCCTCGTGCTCTCATTCCTCCCCCTGCACTGGAGTGTTGGCCCATTCCCCTGCTCTCCAGGCCAGCAGGAAGATGCACTTTCTCAGCTCTGCTGCCCGGGTACTGCTCCGTGGCCTTGCTGGCAATCAAGTGTTCCCTTCCTCGCAGGATCGTGGCTTTTGGAGCCCTGTACATCTCCCTCACCACGGGAAGTTATTTCTCTGTTCATTAGGGCTTATCTGCTGTGAAAATCTGTCCCCCCAGAGTCCTGGTGCCATCAGTCACGACAATGGCTCATCACGGCCGCGCTGTCTCGGTGAGCGGCTCATTGTCCCCGTGCCTGGAGCATATGGTCTCCTGCCTTCCTGCTGCCCCACACACGGCCTTCTGCACCGGGAGCAGCTGTGGAGAGGCTCGGCGGAGCTCCCGAGGGTCAGCCGGGTGTAATATCCGTGAGGAAGAGCGGGGCAGGAGGAGGCAGTGCAGCCAGAGCATCGCCCCGGAGCAGCGGGGCAGAAACGCCCCCGGGGTGGAGGGATCAGCTCCTGCCGGGCTCAGCTGTGTTTGTACGAAAGGAACGGGCTGCCGTCGTTCCATCCTGGGCAGAACACGGCTCCTGCATCCACCCGAGTGAGCCCGGGGTGCAGGGCTCGGCTGCTCCGGGGCTGGAGGCACCTTGCAGGGTGGGAGAGCTCTTGGGGATGTTGTGCTGACCACAGACAGACCCACAGGGCCGGGATCTTCACCTGCAAAGGTGCTGAGCTCTCCCAAGGGGTGAGAAATCCACACTGGAGAAGGAAAGCTTGGCATGGGGCTGTGCGAGGCTCTTTGGGATCCTGGATCCTCCCATCTGGAATAGTGTGAAGGGGGCTTTGGGAGCAGGCATCCATCCCTGGAGACCTGGCGTCCACAGAGGCTGGGTGGATCAAATCCTGGATTTCCAGGGTCATTCCTGCTGTTGGGATGGGGAATGGGGCTGTGGGAAGCAGGGACATCCCCTCCCATCCCCATGGATCCCTCTGGATGGAGAAACATCCCCACCCATCCATGTGGATCCCTCTAGAAGCAGAAACATCCCCTCCCATCCCCCTGGATCCCTCTGGATGGAGAAATATTCCCTCCCATCCCCCTGGGTCCCTCTGGATGCAGAAATATCCCCTCCCACCCCTTTGGATCCCTCTGGAGCCCCTCAAGCAGCCCCATACCCCTGGATAAAATATTCCAGGGCAGCTTCAGGATGAGCCAGGCTGGGACCTGCCCCATTCCTGCAGAATTCATAGAGAGGCCTTGGAGAGGTTTTCTGTGATCATTTATTCATCACCCCTAAAAACACCCGGGACAATGCTGGGACAGGGGGATGGTGCCAGATGGGGATGTGGGAATGTGGGAGTGACATTGTGGATGCTGCAGGGGACAGCAGGACCTGACGTGAGAATTTCCACCAGGAATCCCGGCTAGGTCAGAGCTTGGCTCATCCCCTACAAGTGACCCCGGGGTGGGTCCCTTCATCCCAGACCCATCCCACAGATCCTGGAAGAGGGAGGTAAATGCTCCAGCCCCGTTTCCCGGTAAAAAAAAATCCCACCAGGAATAAATCCCGAGGCCAAAATCTCTCCCAGCTCTCCCATTCCTATGGATGAGGAGTGGGAATTCTCCGGGAATGCACCCGGGGCACGGGCATTGCCACTCCCCTGAGTGTCCCCAGCCCTTCCTGCAGCTGCGCAGGGCCACTGTCACCCTCCCGTGCCAACCAGCGGCGGTGCCAATCAGCGTAATTAACTCTCGCAGGCTAATTAATCTCTGGATTCTGCCTGCCGGTCCCTGACCGGCTCTGCCCCTCTGCTTTCCATGCGAATGAACTCGTCATGGTGCCCTCATTAGCCAGGCGCAATTCCAGGGAAATCGGGCACGGGGGGATCCCAAAGAGCCCGGATGGGGTTGGCACAAGCCCAGTTCTGAATGCACCGCCTGGATTTGGGGGAATTCCCGGGGAGATCAGGGGGGAAATACCCGGGAGAGCCTCGCTGGCCAAAATCGGTTCCGGCTCAGGGAGCGAGGGGGACACGGGTGACATTGATCCCACCACAGCCGAGCAGGATATGGGACAAACGGGACCATTCCCGGCTGCAGGGGGAGGGAATCACCCTCGGGAGGGATGGGCTCAGCTGGATCCCGTTATCCCGAATGAGATCCCCAGCCGGATCCCGTTATCCCGAGTGGAATAATCCCCAGCTGGATCGCGTTATCCCGGGCGGGGATTCCCCGGGATGTTCCCATAAAACCCCCCCGAGCAGCCCCTTTCCCATGCGCTGCTTTTCCTGGGGCCAGGATGGGGTTCGGGAGCCGCTTTGGGTTTGTTGTGCTCTGCTGGATGTTGGCTTCGGCCGCATCCTCTGATCCCTGGGGTTTTCCCCCGAAGAATTCCGGGACGTGGCGGTTGCGGGGTGACTCCTCTCGGAGCCGTGTCCCCGCCGTGTCGCAGCCCTGGGCTCGGGTGGATCTGTCGCAGCTGCGGGCGCTGTCCCCGCGCCCCGCGGTGGCCGTGCGGTGCCAGGAGGGGCAGCTGGTTGTCACCGTGAGCAGGGACCTCTTCGGCACCGGGCGCCCGGTGCGGGCAGCGGAGCTGAGCCTGGGCACGGCCTCCTGCCCGCCGCTGTCCCCAAACCCTGCCCAGGCCTTTGTCACCTTCGTGGCCGCGCTGCACGAGTGTGGCAGCACCCTGCAGGTGAGTGACACTGGGGCCAGGTGAGTGACACTGGGGCCAGGTGACCTCGGGGTGAAGGTGTCACCTCTAGAAGTGCCCTGGTGCTGGTGGGTTTGGGGTGAGGAGTGCCTGGAGCAGGGGTGGATTTTAGGTATCCTGGATGAGGCACACTCTCAGCAGTGGGTTTGGGGTTGGGTGCAGGAATTTATGGGATTATGGGTCCTGAGGTGCTGTGCCCAAGTCCTGCAGGCTCTGTGACCTCCTTCAAGCCTCCCTGAGCTGCCAGCACAAAGTTCCGTGGTGTCTGTAGGATCGGGAAGGTGGCCTCTGTGTCCCAGCACGGTCCCTGCTGGTGCTGAGTTAATTTTCCTCTTTTTTCCCCTCTCCTAAATCCTCCTTCCAGGTGACCCCGGACTCCCTGATCTACAGAACCGCCCTGTTCTACAAACCCACGCGTTCTGGCAACCCCCTTATCGTGAGGGCCACCCCAGCTGAGGTCCCCATCGAGTGTCACTACCCCAGGTAAGCGGTGGGGGCTGTCTCGGTGCTACCACGGCCCTGAGGTGCCGCTGCCACCCCAGATAATTCCCACTGCTTCCCTTTAGGAGGAGCAACGTGAGCAGCGGTGCCGTGCACCCCACCTGGGCCCCGTTCCGCTCCACGGTGGCGGTGGAGGAGCGGCTCCGGTTCTCCCTGCGCCTCATGGACGGTGGGTACAGCCCTGGTGGCTTTGTGTCCCTCAGCTCCCCCTTCTTGGTGGCTCTTGGGGATATCCTGGGAGCCCCCCAATGGAGCCAAACCCACCCCACGGGGGATGCCGTGCGTTTGAGATGTCCCATGCTGCCGGGAAGTCCCCAAAGTGACTCCATTCCTTGGGATCTGCATTCCAGACGAGTGGAGCAGGGAGAGGCTCTCCAACGGCTTCCAGCTTGGGGACAGCCTCCGTTTCCAGGCCGATGTCACCTCGGAAGGCCACATCCCCCTGCGGCTCTTCGTGGATCAGTGCGTGGCCACCGCCACCCCCGACAGGGGCTCGTCCCCCCGTTATGCCTTCATCGACCGGGGCGGGTAAGGCCGGGCTCCGGGGCTGCCGGGAGAATTCCCCGGGTTCCTGCGGGGAATCCCGAGTGACTCCCGGCCTTTCTGTAGGTGCCTGGTGGACAGCAGGGCAGAGGACACCGGCTCAGCCTTCGTGTCCCCGCGGCCCCGCCCGGAGTCGCTGCGGTTCCAGGTGGACGCCTTTAAATTCGCCGGAGACGCCGGGAATTTGGTGAGGTGTCTCCTCCTTTCTCTATGGGAAAAAAAAGCCCTAAAACCTCCAAAATTAATGAGTTTTCCTTAACTTCCCCTGCCAGCTCTACATCAGCTGCCACCTGCGGGTGTCCCCGGCGGCCGAAGCCCCGAATCCCTGGAATAAAGCCTGTTCCTTCAGCAAAGCCAGCGGCCTGTGAGTGTCCCCGGTGCGGGGAGGGGACCCTGCCCGGCCGGCTGCGGGGGGGTCACAGGTGACTCTGTTCCAGGTGGGCACCTTTGGAGGGCACGGCGGCCATCTGCAGCTGCTGTGACACCGGCAGCTGTCCCTCTCCTGGAGGAGATTCCCGGGAATTCCGCGCTCCGGCCGCACGGATGGGCAGGCGTGTGAGGAGGGACGGCCCCGGCCAGAGAGGTGTGTTCCCTTCGGGCTGGGGGAGCAGGGTTTTGGCACAGTTTAAGGACGATCCTGGCTCTTCTCTGGTGTCCTTAGGGAAGGGGTTTTTAAAGGAAAGGGGGAATATTGGGAAAAAGTTCTGTGTGGACTGGGGAGGTCCTGGCACTGTTGTTCATCCCTGGCCAGGCTGGAGCCACCTGGGATAGTGGGAGGTGTCCCTGCCCATGGCACTGGATGGGCTTTGATGTCCCTTCCATCCCAAACTATTCCATGATTCTGTCCAGACTGTCTCCTTGCATTTAGAACCACTGGAATCCTGTTCTTCCAATGTCCATCTTCCTGCATTTGCCAAATTCCCTCTCCTGGGTACTCATTCCCATTTTTTTCCAGGTGGGCCCTCAGGGCCAACTGAGGCTGATGTCTCTGTGGGACCCCTGCTAATCCTGGAGCCATCTCAGGGATTAATGAGCCCCTCTGGAAGCCCAGGACCAGCTGGGAGCACCCCCAAAGGTAAGGGGTTGTTGTGGGGTCTTTGTGGGGTTGTGTCTCCAGGCCTCACCTGGGGGCTGATCCCACTGTGAATTCCCAGTGATTTTACAAAGGGATTTTCTGGAATAATCCCCCCAGAGTTACCCTACAGGCTCTTTCCCAAGGGTTAGATGGAGGCTGGAAAGCCAATAAAATTGAGTGTTGAGTGGGGTTTTTGTCCCTTCCAGGTGCTGCTGGTGGAATTCCTGTGGTGATCCAGGGGCTCCTGCTGACAGCAGCCACTCTGCTGAGCCTGACTGCCCTGGGAATGCTCCTGGGAATGTGCTGGAAAAGGCTCTGTCCTCTGGGAATGTCCCAGTAATCCCAATCTCAATAAAAAAAAGCATTTCTGTCACCTCCTGGTGTTCTCTGTGGGGTGGGAGGTGACCCAGGATCCATCCTCTAGGAAAGGGGTGGGATTGGGGATGTGGAGCTGCTGCCACCTGGAAGCCATTTCCAAACCTCCCAGCACTTGGATTTGGGAGGTACAGGTGGATTTTCCTATTGAAAAGAATCCTAAACAAGCAAGGTATGGCTCATATTTTAGGCAATTATTGGTGTTCTGATGTTCTAAATGATTTCCTGATTTCAGAATTCCTGTTTTCCCTTCCTTGTGAGATGCAGGAATTATGCTCCATGATCCCTTGGAGGATGCAAGGGCTGCTGGAATTCTGGCATTTTGGTTGGTTTTAGTGCTGAGTTTGGCTTCTCCACAGGGGAAGACCTTGGGGATGGGAAAGGGCTGGAGGTGGTTGTGTTTTGCAGGGGCTGGATGGGAATGAATTCCATTGTTTTTATGGAATGTGAGAGCTCTGGGATGAGCACAGCAATGGGATTGCATTCCTTGGGCCATGGCTGGGGAGCTGGGGACTCTTCCTGGGATGATCCCAAACATGGGGACCCCATTCCAGGGCAGCTGCTGTGGGCTCTGGGGGGACATGGGGGGGAAGGCAAGGGCTGCCTGACTTGGGGTGAGTGCCCTCCACACTTCTGCACTCCTGTTCCCCTGGTTTGTTTTGTCTCCAGAGAGCTTCTGGGCACATCCTGGACTGTTGCTGTCCCAGTGCAAAGAGAAGCCAGGGTGGGTAAGCACAAAATCCTCCTGTCATTTGGTGGTGTGCTCATGGTCCACCCTCTGAGACTCTGCTTCATGCAGGTGGAAGGCAGGACTGAGATTTGCACACCTAAATCTGCTGATCAGAACTCCATGAAATAACCACCAGCTCAAATCCACCCGAGTGATCTCTGGCTCTTCCCCTGTGGAAAAAAAATTGGCACAGTCAGTAGGGTGGCAGATCCAATTACTGGCATGGAATAAGATCTTCTCCAAGACTTTTTGAGGATTGAGTGTTCAAAAATTGGTCTAATTGGAGTAAAGATAGAGGAATGGAGTAAACTGCATGAGAGGGGAAACTGTAAAATGGGAAAGAAAAGGGAATAATATGCAAGATGTTGGAAATGTGTTTGGAAGCAGCGTGTCATTATAAGGAATACAAAGAAAAGGAAATGAGAATGTTACAAGAAGAGTTTGAACAAAGAAAGTAACAAAAAGAGCTGTTATCTCTGGGAATAGAACAATTGCAGAAACAACTGGGGTTGGGGGGAGGAAAAAGAGTAGAGGACACACTAGAATTTATGATCTGATATATTAGGTCCCATAAATCTCCATTAGTTAAGAACATTGGGATGGAGATATATGGAGGGACCCCGACTGGGACTTTAGGGATGAGAGTGAATTGGGTGAATTGTTGTTTAAGGTGGCCCCTCTTACTAAAATTGAAGTGTCCCTTGGGCCCCCGAGGGGGTAAACAAAGAAATACTACTTGAACTGTTCTGTGGGACCCTTGTCAAATGGATAATTTGCAAGAAGGATGTGGTCAGAAGTCTGGCGAGGGTGGAACTGGGTATTTGTGGTGTGTCTTTTTGACTAGAGGAGATCCTATGAAACCCAGGGTGAAGCACAAGTGGCTTTTGGGGACCAGGGGTGTTTTTAACAAGGGAACCAGATTCTAACAATGAATCACATTCCAACACACAGGGAATATCTTACTATGCAAGGGAGTAGAGCCTCAGGAATCAGACAAATCACTGCTATCCCTATATATTCATGAAGCAACTTTTAACCCTGTCTCAGTTCCCACAGACCCCCAGGCCTTGAAGATGGAACTCCTGCTCTTTTAAAACTCTATCCCTTTATGAAAAGAGACCAACCAAAGGACAGCAGTGGAGCTAAACATCACATTAATGTTGGGTGTGGTTACATGGAGCCATTCACCAGAAGGGATAACCAACTTGGAGTCTGCCTACTGAGACTTGTCCTATTTCTCTTTTCAGGACCCACACTGGATTGTACCAAAATCCCCCAACCTAGCCATTTGACCTAGATGTAGTTTATCCATTAACAAGCTTGATGCATGGGGTGAAAACCCCCCAGGTCTTTTATTTGTACAAATCAATATGGTAATGGTTGTAGTCTTGTTTAAGCCCAAGTGTATTGCAGTGACAATCACTAAAAACCAAGCTCTAATTATAAAAATTCAGGAGTCCCACCCATTAATGTGGATTTGGCAGAGGGAAATGCAAGCACAATATGTGGAAGTCAACCCCCCAAAATGAAGTGGAAATTTACTTGCTTTGTTTTTAATGTGGTTCCTTTGCAAAGGGATATAGATCTAACTGGGCTGGTAGATGTTCAATGAGTGTTACACCAGAACACATGGAAAGAGAAATAGTATCAGATGTAATTTATCTATTTATCTTGAAGATATAGTTTAATTTAAATTAGGATTGTTTTTATTGGCACAGCAAAAATTACCTTAGCCCCCACAATCTATCCTGCTACCTGTTAGAATCTTAACTCCACAGATTTCTGAAATTGAGCCCAATGGTGTTCAAAGGACAGGCCAGCAACAAGTGCTCCTTAATCCATTCTGGAGCCTCAGGCCTGTGGAACTGTCAGTGCAGGTTCATATCTCTGCACTTAAACCTACCTGCCCATCATCCCTAAATCCATCTGTACAGGGCTGCTCCCAGGGTGGCACAGGGGAACCCTCACCTCTCCAAAATGAGCCAGGGGAGGTGTGACTGGCATCCCAGGAACAGGATTAGGAGTATTAAATAGACAGCACAGATGCTGAAGTTTTGGCAAATAAATTAAGCTTGGCAACAAGTGATTTGTATGAGCAGAAATACCCGTTAAAAATATTCTTTGTTGGCGTTAAGAACTAGTCAATGGCTGATATATTGTCTAAATGGCAAACAATTAAGGAAAAGGACCCCTACCTCATTGTAAATGCTGTTGGCATCACCCAGAATAATGTTTCCACAGCTTTCAGCTGCATCCAAGCTCACTTGCAGGTGCAATCCACTAAAGCAATAAGTGAAGGTGATGAGGGCACCTTACCCACTGAGTTTCAAAAGGTAATTTGGGCAAGTAATTTCCACTCAAAAATTATTTCAAAAATAATTATTTTAATTCAAGAAGTATTTCTGATTTTTGGTGCTATCTACTAAACTTCATTTATGACCCCACCAGCAGTCGGGCCACAGTTTTTCTCCTAACTCTATGCTATATTTAATGGTTGGACTTGATGATTTTAGAGGTGTTTCCCAACCTGAATGATTGTATAAACCCAGTCATTGCACTGGGATTGAATCGGCATGGAATTGTACTCTGTTAGATCCTGGAGAATGGGCCCGGTGAAGGGGGAACAAATGGCAAACTGTCACTGCTGCCACATGTGCTGTGCAGAAACAACAAGGATTTATTTATGAATGTAATACCCTTAAGACCCAAGACACTTGTCTTGACACTGAACAAAATGTTTGTCATTTTGAAATACATCCCAGAGAGACCTCTGAGACTGCACTTGAGTGTGTTGGGAATGGATGTGTTTGCATGAGGGCCCTTTGTGATTCCCTCTGTATAGAGAATATGCACAATCCCTTAAATATCTGTAATTTTATTAAAAATCTGCATTAACTATGCAGTCACAGCCCACCATGTCACAGCGAGAGTGCAGAAAGATGGAAAACATCACTGGTGAGAAAATCTGCTCAGGTGGTCACCAGCAGCCACTGGGGCTATGAATTAGATGTTCCACCTGATTGTAATCTTGTTAATAATTGTGGTTTTGTGTTCATTGTGTTATACTTTTGTTTATATATCAAATTACCACTTATGTCGAAGTATAATAGCTGTGAGTGGATGTGTGGGTATTAAGGGATCAGCAAATCTGACATATTATCTTATTTACCGGCCTATTACCCACTCAGTAAATTAACTTCTAGCTCAGATCTGCCTGAATGATCCCTGACTCCTCTCCTGCAACATGGGGGGTGACATTCATCGAGTTGAAGGTGCACTGTGGGATTTTAACTCATCTTTTCTCCTGTTCTGCTCCATTTTCCCCTCCCTCGCTGAGAATCTCTATCCTCTGTTGGTTCATTTCACTTTCCACCTTGCCATGAGTGGGGTGGATTTGTGTTCAGTGGCTTTGGGGTCAGTGTCAGCTCACATCCAGCTGAGAGGGGACACTGAGAGGTTTCCAACACTAAACCAGTGCAGGAATTGGCATTACACTTGTTTTACCTGGTTCCTCACAGGTCTGGAATGGGGGGAATAGGAGGGATGGGCTGTGAGGTGGAGCCACTACCAGAGATGCTGTGGTTATTGTGGCTTGAGCTGGGTTAGGATATGTCCTGGCAGTGCAGAGCCAAAAAAGAACCCAGCCCCACCTGGGTGTGCTGCAGGAGGTGCTGCATCTTTTAATGTGTTTGTATCCAAACTTCCAGGAACTCTATACAGAAGAACAACCCTGATCCCATAAAAATTAACAGGCTTTAAGTCCCTCAGTCCTTCTGGTGGCATTGAAGACTTCTGCCTGTGCTGGAAGTTCAAAGAAGAGCTGCCATTCTGGGGCTTAAAAGTAGCATCTGAGGGATGGTCACGAGGCATTTAGGGAGAAAACCAAGCTTTGAACAGCTGCACAGACAGCCAAGGGTTGGGAGCTGAGTCCTGCTGCCTGTGTGTGCAGATCAGTGCTGGATTAGAGAGTGGCCTGGCTTCTTTGCCTCTCTGATGATACCAGATGACTTCTTGGCCCACTGCATCATCTGGAGAAAAACAGCTGAACAAATGGAGATATGCAGGTGATCTGCAGTTCAGGGACTTGTTTCCTGTCTTGTGGGCTTTGGCTTGTTTTGTTTTGTTTTTCACTGCTGAGCTCTGAGAGGATTTGGGTATTTGACTCTCCCCAGCCTGCTGGCCTTGGCAGGAAGGCTTTAACTTCTCAGCGCTGAATAAGGTAACTGTGAGAGTGTGAATGCTTCAGCCAGCTCGGATGAGGAGCTGATTTATTACTCATAGAGCCGTTGAGGAGCTGGAAATGGGATGTGATTTGCACTCAGGGCCAGTGCCGGCTTGCTGGCATGAATTCTGTTCAAACCATCACCTGTGAGCGCAGCCTTCCCTCCACTTTGCATCCACTGGGATCCCCACTGCTGCTTCCCCATCTTCTTTTCCCTGCCCACACAGGATTAGCCAACCCAGATATAATCTCTTCACCCCTGCTGAACCGCTGAGAAATCCTGTGCCAGCTGTTTTTGAGAGGGGGAAAAAAAGAAAAAAAAAAAGAAAAAAAAAGCTCTTTTCTAATTTACAAAACTTAGAGAGGGGGGAGGGAGGAAACGTGGGGTGTGGAGGAACTGGGGAGAATAATTGGGCAATTCCCGGCATCCTCGATGGCAGCTCTTAAGCAATTACGGGGACTCAGCAGCACCCTTATCACAGCACGTTCTGGGAGATTAACCGTCTGCTCAGCTGGCAATTAGAGCTGGGGAAATGGGAAGCTGCCACTTAGCTCTGACTTTGCAGCGGCTGTTTGCACTTCTCCAAGCCCGGCCCCGGGCGGTGCAGGGAGGGTGTGAGGATCCGTGGGGAGGATTAAGTGTGAGCTGCCTTCTCCATGCTGGGAGAGAGGCTTGTGGACACGGTGGCTGGAAGGGAATAAAGGCTCTGCTCTGTTTTCTTTCGTAGTTTTTCTGTCAGACTGGAAAGCATAAGCTGCTCCCTGGTCCCGTGTTTCATCCTGTTCTGACGTTCCCTCCATCTTTCTTTGCAGCTTTGGGAAACTTTGGTGGCTGATTCCATCTGTGAAGGCTCCAGGGCTGTGTGTTTATGTGCCAGCTTCATTTGTACGGGGAAAATGCTGAGCTGGGAGAGATTTGTCTCTGCTTGGGCCACAGACCTCCTGTGAGATCCTGCTCAGGGCAGCAGGGTGAATTTTTTGCGTGTCTTTGTTACAATGAACCTCCCCACATCTTGTGCTGTGGTGCATCACGGGACTCAAATGATAAAATATCCTTCAGCCTCAGTTGCCTTGGTGGCTGCTGGTGCTTTGTGCAGACACACTGGCCCAACTGGGAGCATGGCAAGCCCTGATCTCTGACCTCCACGGAGCTCTGGGGTTTAGTTCTGTATCAGGGCAGTACAGGGACACCTGCCTGTGGGTCTGAGAGATTTTTAGCCTGCTATTAGCTGCTAACCTCTTCCTAAGGAAAAAAATTCTTAAGAAAGCTTTTTCTCAAAACAATCTTGGTAAACAACTATCCTTTCTCAAAACAATCTTTCTCCAGCAGGTGTTTTCTGTTTTTGTAGTTTAACCAACGGCATTAAAGAGGTGTTACTATTCACCAATCATGTTATTCTGTATCAGAACATCTTATAAAAGGTAGTAAGAATTAGACAATAAAGACTTCTTTTTCTATGCTCTTCACCTTCTGAAATATTTGAAGTCTTTCGTGTCCCACAGTGGCACCTGTCCAGCTCCTCTGTTGGGGTTTGGAGCCTCAAATAATGACAAGGTAAGGAAAGGACTGGAACAGGGATGCAAAGACAGATCCCTGCTCATCCATTCAGCCCTGTTTGCATCCTCCAGGCACCAGAGACTTGACAGGGCCCAGGCTGATGAGTCTGGGCTGAGGGTTGAGCAGCCACCCCTGCCCTGCTGAGCATGTCCCCTGCTCCTGGGGACAGCCACCTGCTTCTCCATGGCTTGGCCCCTGCTGCTGTGGAGGGCTGTGGCAGCTGCCTGGCCATGGCAATTCTCAGCACCACAGAGCCACAGATGAAGTGGGTGCCACCAGGTGCCTGCCTCTCTCCTGCGGCCTCAGCAGGAACCTCACGCTTGGGAATTAATTTCAGGATTTCTTTCTTTTTTTTTTTTTTTCCCCTTGCTGATTTATCTCACGAGTTTTCTGGGCCAGCTGTCCTCCTTTATTATCCTCACGCTACCTATTTATCTTGCCTGTCCCTTCTCCTCCCCGCTTGGTTCGCCTGTCCGTGGCTGAGCTGCTGCCCGCCAGCAAAAAACCAGGCACGGTGGTAGAGTGTGACAGCTCCCGCTGGAGCCACCTCGTCGCGACAGCTCCCGCTGGAGCCACCTCATCGCGACAGCCGGGACCGACTCAGCAGCGCCGGTCCCCGCCCGCTGTCCCCGCACAGAGCGGCGGAAGGTGCTCCAGCACCTCGGACAGCGCTCGCCGCTGTTATAGATACGTATTATATGATTGGCTTTTTGTAAATGTTAAAATGAATACTATGTGTGTTATGTTAGAAAGTTATGTTGTATTAATGTAGTGTGTTAAAAATGTATATTTTATTAATGAAGTGTGTAATAATATAGTGTTATAAATGTATATTGTATTAATATAGTGTATATTAATATAGTGTTATAAATGTATATTGTATTAATATAGTGTATATTAATATAGTGTTATAAATGTATATTGTATTGCTATATTGTGTATTGATATAGTGTTACAAGTGTATATTGTATTGCTATAGTCTGTTATAAATGTATATTGATATAGCATGTATTGATATAGTGTTACAAATGTATACTGTATTGATAGAGCGTGTATTGATGTAGTGTTATAAATGTATATTGTATTAATATAGTGTGTTATAAATGTATATTGTATTGATATAGTGTGTTGTAAATGTATATTGTATTGCTATAGTGTGTATTAATATAGTGTTATGTGTATATTGTATTGATATGGCGTGTTATAAATTTATATTGTGAAGTTGGCTTCTTGCAAATGTTAAAGTGAATGCTATATATATAAAGATATAGTTTTTATTCCTGGTATTAGCCAAACTTATGCATGGTAGTGGGATGGCTGATATGTAGTTATGCTTGTAACTAAATGGCCTGTTTGGTTAAAATAACATCCAGCGAGCCTATGGTGAAGACCCTGCTGCTGCCATGCCAGTTCTCAACACTGACTGTCTGTGGAAGGTGGGGACCAAGGCCCAGGCTGGAGGTGATAAAGAAGACACAGTAAGAAACACAAATGCTCTAAAAAGGCAGACCTGAGGAGGGGCCGTGCTAAACAGTTCCTGGAAACTAGTTTGTAGAAAAGTTTGAGTATGCAACAGACTGATGCAATAGAAAGGGTATTTAAAGAAGGCCTCTGAAATAGCAGGTCCTGCACTTGCCTGAATGCCAAGTCAGCCGGCCTAGTCATACTTTGCTTTTTTCTATCTCCTAAATGTCTTATTTTTTATTAAACCTATTTCTTAAAACTTACCTAGAAAGTGAATCTTGTTTCTCACACTGTGCACTCAGCCAGGGCTGAAATTGAGCGGAGGAAAAGCAGTGCCAGCCCCTCTGCCTGTGTGTGCAGCCAAAGATCTCTTTGTTACAGGGCATTTTAAAAGTTTTCCAGCCAATACCATATTGCTAATTACAGACAATTGTTCTAGCCAGTCACTAAAAGCACACGTACACCTGCTTCAAACAATTCTTGTTTGTGTGCTTTCTGTTAACAATACACTATACTGTTATTAAGCTTAAAACCTTCTACTATCTTGCTAAGCATATTTTTCTGCAGTCTTAAGATCCATCCTAGCCAAAACCAAAACTCAAACTATTGTTTCATGTCCTTGCTTGCTGTACTGCTGTAACGTTTCCTGCTTTCAAGCTTTGCAGCTGCAGCCAGTTCTGAGTTCTCTGATCTTTCTGTTTCTGCTTTCACAGCTTTCTGAAAGTCTTACTTTGAGTATTTCCCACCAGGCTCCTCTGACAACCCCAGGGGCAGAGCCAGGACAGTGCTGGCCCCAACAGCCCCTGCAGAGCATCGTGCCTGAAAAGTCCCTGGTTGTGGTCACTGTGCCTCTACAAGCAGCTGTGGTGATGATGGGACAACCTGTTTGCTCCAAACATTAATAAAAATAATAATAATAAACTACGGTAATAATATCCTGCAGTTTTGTCTTCTGTTCTGAGCATTGTCTGTTCAGAGAGATGGGTGGGATGGAGGAGATGAAAGTCCTGGCCAAAAGTGGCTGTGGATACAAGGTTGGCTGATAGATGGCCAACCAACAGCATCAACAAAAAAACCCCAAACCAACAAAAAGACCCCCAAAGCAACATCCCCCTCCAATCAAAACACAAAAAACCCAAAAAAACAAACAAACCAAAACCCACAAAACCCCACCCCCAAACAAATCAAAAAACCACAAGAACCCCAAAAAGTCAAACCAACCAACCAACCAAAAAAATCCCCCCAAAAACCCCAAAGCCAGCCAATAATAATAATAATAAAGAACCCCAAACCACCAAAAAGCCAGTCTCTTGTAGCTGCAGGTGTTATAAACACAGCCTTTGCAGCACCCTGCTTTAACCCTTGCTCGCCCTTCTGCTGCCCTCCAGCCTCTGTGCCCAGCCATGAACAAACCAGATGGAGCCTTCAGTCAGAGCACGACAATGGAAGTAGGTGTAGGAAACCCTGCACCAAAATATCCTGTGCATAATTTTATTCCCTCTTATCCCACATGCCAGCTCTATCCCACAGCAGAGCTCTCATCTGAAATCAGACATGCTGAGCAGAAATAGCCTGATGCTTCAGAGGTGTGCCTTCAGAGCCTGGAGAGAAACTAACCCTTCATTGCCCACAGCTGTAGGACACAGATGTGCCTCAGCCTGGCCTTTTCCAGATCCATCTTGTGCCTGTTTTAGAGCTTCTGGGGAGCCTCAGGCTTGCATGTGTATTGTGTGCCAAGACAGCAGCATGAGCAGGAAGGGCCAGAGGGCTGATGTAGGTGAGATGTTGTTGTACAGCTGAGTTACAAGCTCCAGGCCTCTGGGGCAGGGCTGTGCACAGCCACAGCTCTGCCTCCAGATGTGCAGAACATCCCCAGCCCCTCTGGCAAGGGGAGCAGGAAGGAAATTTGGATTGAACTGTACTTTTTCCAGCCACGCTGACTCCTTCTCCATCATTCTGGCACTGTCAGACTGTGTCACGATCCTCCTGATGAGCTTTTGGAGTAGAGACAAGGAAAAACAAGCAGTCAAATTTGTTTTAGCTTCTGGAAGCAACAGGAAGGTGGCAGAGCCTTTGATGCCTTGCTCAGCTTAGCAGGCAGAGATGTTCTAAAAGGCTCTGACTCAGCACAGCTGGAGAGCTTTATGAGCCACATGTGGAGTGTTCAGTGAGGTCCTCCATGGAGAGCACAAAGAGCTGAGGGCAGGGTCCCACCTGCTTGGAGAGGTACAGGAGGATATCAGTGTGAATCTCACTGGAAAATAAATAAATTCAACAAAAGCTGTTTGGTAAAGGCCCTAAATGGTGGTTTGAAAATATGAATGCCTGCCTTAGATGGGCAGGGAGGGTGTGGGAAGTCCTGGAGCATTTGGAGATATGAATTGTCCAGCAGGAAAAGGACAGTCCAAGCCCAAAAGGTCTGGAGGGGAAGGAGACCTTGTTCTGCTGGGCTTAAATCTGCAGGGCTGGTAGAAGTAGAGGACAAGGTGACTGTGCTTCTACCTCCCAAAACAGAAATAAATTTGGGGTCTGGAGGGAGAGGGAAAGAGGGCTGGAGAGGGACTTTTGGGAAGGAATAAGCTTAAGATGAAGGAGGGTAAATTTAGATCAGATATTGGGAAGAAATCCTTCCCTGTAAAGGTGGGCAGGTCCTGGCACAGGGTGCCCAGAGCAGCTGTGGCTGCCCCTGGATCCCTGGATGTGTCCAAGGCCAGGTTGGATGGGACTTGGAGCAGCCTGGGATAGTGGAAGGTGTCCCTGCCTATGGCAGGGGACTTGGACCAGATGGTCTTTAAGATTCCTTCCAACCTAAACCATTCTGTGATTCCCTAGATCCTCAGGTCAGGCTGTGCAAATGCAGTGAACCTTTCCAGCAGGCAAATTATCCAGTGTTCTTGTGGGACCTGATCTTATCTGGGATGCTACACAGGAGAGACAAAAAATCAGGAGAAAAAAGTCAATAGAAAGTTTCTCATACAATGAAGAAAGCAGGAGCTGCATCTTTTTGTTGATGGAAAAAGGTGCCTCCATCTCTGTCCTCAGGGCCTAATTCCATCTCCAGAAAATAGGCTGAGTGCACCAATGAAGACATCATTTTTCAGGACCCTTGCACATAATGGCCTGGTAAAACTGCTATTTTTAAGACAGCCAAACTTTTGGAGAGAGAGATAGCAAATTTTATATTAGCAAGGGAGAGAGGCTGTGAGTGACTGCACTGCTTGATGCTGCTGTGCTGGACCCAGGGCTGGAAGGGGCTGGTAACCTCTAGAAGGATTAGAGGGAACATGGCAAGGAAAACCCTGAATTTGGATTAAAGATGTTTAAAAGTCTCTTGTATCAGCAAGCTCTTTTCTCCGGGAGAGATTAGGAGTGCAGCTTCTCTCGACAACTCTGTTAATCTGGTCTCCATGGAAACAGGATGATGTTAGTGGTGACACACTCCCCTAAATGGCTCCTCAGCAGCTGTGTTAAGGGGGGACACTGGCTTTGGTTTGTCACCCACACCTGGTTAGTTTGTCCCCTGTCAGTCCCTGACAGCTGCTGCTGGGGGAGTTTTTTTTTGCTGCTGGTTTTGTGCTGCTGGGACCTGCACCAGTTCCCC
The DNA here is from genome assembly GCA_037834095.1 of Argya squamiceps. Taxonomy (NCBI): domain Eukaryota; kingdom Metazoa; phylum Chordata; class Aves; order Passeriformes; family Leiothrichidae; genus Argya; species Argya squamiceps. The sequence goes on from JBBMKD010000194.1 coordinate 15,590,587, forward strand.
TATGCTGCAGAGGTTTTGCTGGAGGATTCACAGGCTCCACACCGAACCCAAGCAGCCCAGAAAAAGGCACAGGTTTTCACACAATCATGTTTTTGTTGGTGTTCCTGAACAGGACCCCCTGTCGCTGCTCTGAAAACATCTCCCACCCTCCTACCCTGCCCAGGGTGACCGAGTGACCTCCTTGTTGTGACACCATATGGGATCTCTGGGCTCTGCTGCAGTGACCACTCCTGGACCCACACATGGACAAGGCATTGAGCAAGGAGCTGGGAAATTTGCCTTAAAGCAAACCCAGCCTGACAATGCCCAGCCAGCAGCAAACGCTGAGGCAGAGCTGGTGCAGCTTTGCTCTGTGCCTGGCTGTGCAGGGGACAGGAGAAAAGCCTGTCCCAGGGATTTGCCTCAAAAACGCAGCCTGGACGTGCTCATGTGGCCATCCAGGCTGGGGGTGAAACCGTGGGTGGCTTGTAAACGTTCCCTTCATCTTTCTAAATTCCTTTTCATCCTGAGTCACACGCAGGAGAGCGTGGGTGAGCGCGAGTAGGCAGAGGGAGAGGGGTGGTGGGGCTGCATGAATTTGGATATGCACATCAGCTATCAAACACAGTGCAAAATTGCTGTGAAAGCAATGAAAAAAGATAAATTTCGTGTCACAGTCTTTAGATGATGAGCTACTGCTGTTAGTTCTTTCTGTGTTAGTGGAGTTGAAGTGGGACTTGCTTGTTCAGATTAGCAAGGGATCTTCTGCATCTCTTCTCTCCTCTTCCTAACTCTTCCCTCTTTCTCTCCCCACTGCTCCAGTTGCATTTCCCAGTGGATCTCAGCCAGGTGTGTGGGACTGCTGCTGCCTCTGGTCCTTTCAGATCAGTCATGGGTTTGGCTAAAGAAAGTTGAAAGAAAGAAAACAAAATGTGGATGACCTTTATGTCTGTCTGACTCCAGCTCATGCTTCAAAAACATTTTATGCCATCAGCTAATTCCACTTAGACCTGGAACTGTGTACTTAAAAACATCATGAAATTGAAGAGTCCAGGGAGAGGCTTTATTAGTGGTCCTGTTGGCCTCACTGTGAGCTCAGCCCTAAATCAGACCTCAGGGATTTTAATCCCAGAATCTCCACAGCAATCCCAGTTTCCCTGGCAAAGCAGCTCACTGGCTTTCCTGGGGCCACCTGGAACTGCACCAGAGCAAGTCCCTGGGTGTTCCCTGTAAATCCCATTGCCTTTTCAGCCTATGTGGCAATTTTCACAGAACACAAGTCTAGTCCAAACAGCCACTTCAGATTTCATCTATGAATGATGGCTTGAAATGAAAACCAGCTACAGCAGCCCAGTGCAACTAAACACCAGGAAACCTACGGAAAGCCTGGTCTGGCTGTGAGGGACACGGCTCTGCACACCTGCCCAGGGGGCCCTTTCCCAGCTAGAGAGCCCTGGGGAGGGGTCCTGCAGCCTCATGGATCATTTAAAAAGCCATTCTATCCCAGAAAGCAGGCAGCAGCTCCCGTGTGAGTGATACCTCAGCAGTCATAATCCGTCTCAGTTTATAAATGAGATGCTTTTCCTGGACTGCCAGGTCCCAGTGACATCTACAAGGCAAGCTGTGATCTCTATGGCCTGTGAATCATCTCTGATAATGGAGATCCTGATGCCTGACTCCTAATGGAGATCCTGATGCCTGACTCCTACTTTTGTCAGCTGCCCAGCAGCAGAGTTTGTGGATGCACCCAGAGAGAACTCCCTGGCACTGTGGCAAAGGAAATGATTTCTTCCCTCTGGAGCAGAGCCCTGGTGGGCATCACCTGGGAGGGATTCTCTTAAGGACGGAACAAGGTGGTACTGTTCACCTTTGCTTTCCCTGAGAGGTATTCCTCCCTCCTTGACCCAGCCTGGGGAAGATTCAGCCTTTGCCTTCCTCTCACCTCACATTCTGCCTTTTCCCAGCACCAAGGCCATATTAAATCTGAATTTTCCTCTCTTTTGCCCTTGGAACTGTTCAATGCCTGGCCCATGTGCAATAGCCTCCAGCAATAAGGGGAAAACTTTGGCTCTCAGCATCTACTTGTGCTTCTCCCTCTGGAGCATCAGCATCCTGGCTTCCATCCCTGGAATCACTTCAGAACCCAGATAAATCTGCTCTGTGCACCAGTGTCCTCTTTGCTGTGGTCACAGGAGCTTTGCCCTTTGTCAGAGTGAAGATGGCATCAAAACCCCTGAGAATTAGCAATGGGAATGAGCTACACCTTGAAGAGTGAAGCCTCTGCTGAGAGCAGCAGCCAGGTGATGCTGCTGGAGGCGCTGGCTGGTGGGGGAAGTGTCTCGGGTGCTCTGCCTGCCTCCACTCCACCCGTCTGGCACAGCTGACAGGGTGTTGTTTCCTCGCTCTGCATCTCCTTTGCAGCCAGGATAACAACACCTTGTGGGGCTGAGGGTGGGTGCTCTGTGGCATTTGTCATCGGCTCGCCTGCCAGTGCCCTGGGGACGCCTATAAATAAGTGAGGGACTGTGATTCAGCAGCCACTGGAGGAGAGGCAGCTGCCACCGTGTCCATTCCATGATCACTTCAAAAGCCTCCAGTCTTTATTTGACTTGTGGGGTTTTTATTGCATTAAATTTACAAGGGCCCCCTCCACAAGTGGAGCAGGGGAGGGCGACCTGCAGTGCCTCTGGGAGGGTGGGAAGGTGTGGGGGGAACTGTGGGGCTGCTTACCGGGTAAAGCAGTTCCCAGACCAACCAAAACGGCTTGTGAGTTCCTCAATCCTGCTGGCTGAGCGTGGTTAAGGCTTGGAAATCAAGAGTGGGATATGCTGTGGGTTTGGAAGGTGTTTATTCAGTGCAGCTCCACGTGCAAAAAGCAAGGTCTGGCCTGTTCTTCTCCTTTTTGTACCCAAGGGCACAGCCTGGGCCAGGAGGAGAATTCAGGCCAGTGGGGAAAGGGGGGTGGGTGGTCCAGGACAGGGGTACTTCACACAACAACTGGAAAAGGCAGGTGTTGGAGCACCCAGCCAAATGGGAGATGATCTCCTCTCAAGTCAATCAGGGTGATTGGCAAGGGGCTCCCCTCTGGGAGACACCATGTGGGTTTGGGAGTGGGTGTAGCGACTTTGGAAGGAACATACCGACACAAAATGAATAAAATACATATACAACTTTGATATTAGAGATGTTTGGATCCAGGGTTAACCCGAGATTAGAAGGAATTGGACCGTTCAGAGAACGCAGGTCAAACCAGTATGATTAACAACGAGGTTCTGCTTTATTTTGACTAAGATGGCTGCTTATATACATTTTTACATCGTTTACAATTACAGTGGCTTTTTCATTGGCCCAGAGCAGAGAGAAGTATGAAAACACACTTTATTTTACTTACTCCTGAGGTGGCTATCACGTGATTACTAACAATTCTACTCAGTGACCTTCACAACTATATTATCTTTTCCTGACACCTTAACTACTAATTTCTAACTGCGCCACACTCAGCCAAGTAATTTTAACTGCGTCACAGGCTTCAAGGCCTCAGTCAGGCCTTGTTGAAGGCCTCAGCTCGGGTAGTTCAAGGCCTAGGTATACATCATGTCCACCTTCCCTGAGGAATTCTGTAACACAACTTTGAAAACCTCAATCATGCACCACAACAGGGAACCACTGTGGTAACAATGCAGCCCCAGGCTGCACCACAGCACCCTCCCTCCTTAGTGATGTGCACCTGCTTTTGTGTTTCTCTCTCCTTCTGTTTGCTCTGGTGGGTTTTCCTGATGCCTGTTATTGCTGGGCAGAGAGAGGCCGTAAAAGAAATCGTTCAGGCTGGGCTTGTGGAGAGGCAAGCAGGTGTCTGGCTGTCTTATCAAGGCAGCAACGCTTTTGCATCTCAGTGCTGGGACTAATATGAGACTGAGGGATCAGAGCAAAAAGCACAACTGTGTTCACCTCGAGGCTCTGAGCAGCAAAGCTGCAGCCTGGATTTAGGTTCAGGTTGCTGAGCTTAGCTTTACTCATTTAATTCACCCAGTGCTTTGGGACTTTTTTGGCAGTCATGGTTTTGTGGGATTGTGTGGGGCTGGGACAGGGTGGGGTGAAGGTCCTCTCCTGTGTGTGTGTGAACTGGATGAAACTACAGAACTGAAGCAGCTCTGTTTTCTGTAGGATTTCTGTGCTCTGCCCTCTGCTAAAATAGCCTTAATGAAAGCCCTGGCTTTGTCTCTGTTGGGAGGGAGGGTGTTTGTCTGTCCCTCATGTCAGGGCGGGTTAAAATGTGCTGAGCAGGGTTGTCCATTTCCACACTGGTGTTTTGTGGGAGGGAGAATCAGTTGGCCCACAGGGTGGTGAGCAGTAACCACAGGAGCATGTCTGCCCTGGGAGATCCTCCTGACTCCAGTGGACCCAGCAGCAGCAGCACTGAGCTCCACTCCTGGCTCAGAGCCACCTGGATGTCAATTCTGTGATGTCTCTGCAGTTTGGAGAGTGACAACTCCCTCTGTGCCTTGGATGTGAGTGTGGAAACAGCCACAGAGGCACCACAGGCTTCTTCTGATGCACAGCCAGAGCAGAGGGAAGATCCCTCAGCCAGGTCACCCTGCAGCTCTCCCTGTTTCTAATGAAGCCTCATTCCTGATGGCCACTCAGCCCCTTCTGCTTTCAAGTCAACAAATTACATTAAAAAAAAAAAAAAAAAGTAAAAAGTAAAAAGCAAAGAGGAGGAGAAAAAGACAGAATGATATATTTTTGTTCACTCTCCCTCTCCTTCTTCATTCCTTTGAGCCATTTTTAACCCAAGCTAATTCAGCTGGAAATATTAATAACCCTATGAGGACGCCACCTCCTTGTAATGAAGTGTAAAGGTCACTTCTGCTCAAATCACACAACTCTTTCATTTTGTTCTCTGCAAGGAACAGCTCCTCTCTTTAATTATTCAGTTTGCTTTTATACTGCAGCCGCTGCTTTCTTGCCTCTAATCCCTGACACTTCCCCATTACCCAAGTCCCCAGGAGGCTGGGGGATGTCACCTGCTGGGCCACCACCAGGGCCTGGAGGCTGTGAGCAGCAGCTGGGAGGAGAAGGAGAGGCTGGATGTGGAGAAGAAGAGCTGACTCTTGGCTTTCAGTGTTGTTTCTTTGATGGTGTGAGCTTGGCTGATGTTTCTTCAGGGTGTGGGCATTGCAAAACATGTTAATTTTTGGTTGGGTTGAATCCTCGTGCACGAGGTGCTGGTTGATGAAATGGAAAGGAGAGGGGCTGGAGGGGAGTTGAAGCATTCCTGTCCTCCTGATTTACCTGATGGAGGTGGGAGGCTGTGGGATGGGAAGTGACTTCTGTGTGGTCACTCCTCATTGAGGAAGGTAATGGCTTGTGAAACCCTGAGATGAAGCAAAACCTCACAGACCAGTGGAATGTCCTCCATTCTCAGATGTCTCTTGGGCCATGATGTCCACAGCCAGGGAGAAGAGAGGGAGGAATCACAGCATCACTGCTGCAGATGTGAGCACCCCTGGGACAGCCCACGGGAGTCACCAGCACAGGAATGGACAATGGATTTGGGGAAAGTCATTCTCTGGGGATGAATTTAGGGTCACATGGAAGTTCTCCCCAGACAGATGCCCAGGACAGGGCTGGGGAACAGGGCAGTAGGACCATGCTGGTCAGCATGGAGAAGGAAAGGCTCAAGGGAGACTAAAGGGGTTCCAAAAGAGCTTGAGGGGGAATTTGGACAAGGATTGTTAATGATAGGACAAGGGGTAATGGCTTTAATCTGACAGAGGGCAGGTTTAGATTAGATTTTAGGAAGAAATTCTTCCCTGTGAAGGTGGGGAGGCTCTGGCACAGGTTTTCCAGAGAAGCTGTGGCTGCCCCACCCATGGAAGTGTTCAAGGCCAGGTTGGGTGGGGCTTGGAGCAGCCTGGTCTGGTGAAAAATGTCCCCGCCCATGTCAGAGGGGTTGGACTAGATCATCTTTAAGGTCCCTTCTAGCCCAAATAATTCTGTCATTCTACAAGTTCAGTGGCTGAGGTGATTATCACACTAATTATTACTGTAGCATCCTAAATAATTAATAACCGTAATTAATTGTCTGGACCCAGGAGAGCAGAAACAACTTCAGTGGTGGCAGTAACCCTTCCCTCCCTCGAGCACTGCTCACTCCAGAACCTCTCTGCAGTGTTTTATCTCCCTGAATGTTTAAATGACTTGAGCAATTTGGGGTTTCCTCTGTTTCCCCGTGGGACTCCTCACTCCCTGCTCTAATTATAACACCACAGCAGCTGCCAATGCCCACAAACAAACACGGGTCCTGGGTAGCTGCAGTGAGTTAAGGTTTATATAATCATGGGAAGATTTGAGAGCTGAAAAGCCTTTCTCTGTGCACTGCATTAATCATTTAAAAGGAGCCTGACTGATGATTTTTGCGTGTGTGTGTGGTTGTTTCCCTTTCTTCCCCTGTGGAGTCCAGCTGTTGCTGGCTACACTTGGTGTGCTCAGCACCAACCAAACCATTGCCAAAGCCACAAAGACTTCTGAAAACTCGTGTTCTCATTCATCTGGTGATTCATTCATGCAGGACATGGGCTGTGCTGGGTAAGGAAGAAATGTATCTAGCCCTCTGGTGAGGATGTGGAGAAGTTTTGCTTGTTAATAGCGAGATTTGTTCCATGATAGAAGAAATCTCACACTGAAAGGACAGAACTGACATGGTCATTTCCAAATTACAGCTGGCAAATGGAGCACAGAGACATGGGAATTCTAATGAAGAGCACAGCACTGATCAGCTCTTTGGCCAAGCATGGAGACATTCTTTTCCAAGCTGTGCTGGTGCCAGGGGTTTTCCCTCTCATTGCCCATCATGGACATGCTTTGGGAGCAATGGCATCATGGTTAAATCAGGCCACCAATTTAAGCTCTGAAGCTGTTTTCTCTGATGTTGTCTGAACGCTGGGCAGCCATCCTTCACACAACTGACACCAGAAGGAAAGTGCTGTCCACAATTTTTGTACCAGCACCATCCCTCACTCCTTTTCCTTCCCTTCTGTGGATCATTAACAGCAATGCAATGTGCAGGAGCACAAACTGGGGCACAGTTTGCTCTATGTGCAGCCACAATTGCAGCTTGGTTCCAGCTTGTATGACCTCATATCTATAAAACCTATCTTAAATATTCATTTGAAAACCTCACATGGACATAAACCCCAGAGTTCAAAAATTGCCTCTTTTCAGACACAGGGGAAGGGAAAAAATAGCTGTGAGGTTTTAGGTTAAAATGCAGAAACATTGGGCTGTGGTTTTGCAGATGTGATTTCCATGCTGCCACCATTGGTGGCAGGGACAGTTCAGCATCTCTACTGTCACCATCCTCCTCCCAAGCCCCTAAGCATGGCTCAGAGTAATGAGATTTAAGGATGTGAAAAAGTCCTGGAAGAGCTAAGGAAAGATAACTAGGGCTAGTGTGCTGACAATGAGGGAAGAGGCTGAAAGGGGCTATGGACTGGGTGGTTGAAATTCCCTTTCCAGAGTCAACATTAAGGCAAACGGAGTTTTCTGGCTGAAGATGTGGCTGTTTAAATAGTGCAGACATTGGAATTAGAAAGAGGAGCTAAGAAAAGGGGACTTGCCCAGGTCTATAAGCAGCAATGCTGTGGGTGATTGCTGTCCCAGGCCTGTTTATCTGAAAGCATCTCTGCAGATACCAGCAGAAATTCATCTCTAACTGTGTGCTGGAGCCTTTTGGCCCCAGCCAAAGGTGCTGTAATGAAAGAAAAAAATGCCAACTTTTCCTCCTGGCCTTCCTCAGTCCCCCAGGTGCATGGAGCAGTGCTGTCCTGCCCTGTGGTGGGTGCTCTGTGCTGCACAGGGGACAGCCCTCACCTGTCACAAAGAGGACACGAAAAGAACCACACTCACCTGTCAAGCTGAGAGTGAGAAAAAGAAGGCCTTTATTTTTAGATTCAGAGTTTAAATAGAGTTTGGACTTTTACCAGCGATTGGGAGAACGAGGTTGACACCCCTCAGACAGTTAAAAGCAGTCCATCAATTTCTCCTTCCCCCTGGAAGGAACGTATTTACAAAATATCCATCTTTATTTTTGTTACAACGCGTGAGAACTTTCCAGCCCAAGAATGAAAACATCTGAAGGCTGAAAAATCAGGGCGACACTCACCTGTGTGCAAGCCCTGAGCTGGGGCCGGGCTGTCTGTAAGCCGGGGAGCAGATGGCACCGCCTGACAAATGCACCCATTTCCCGCACTTCCCTGCTCCTTTCCGCTGCAAATTGGGGCCTTAAAAAGGATTGATGCCGCTAACAACAACCTCATCTAGGAGGACTTTCGGAGGGATTAATGGCTAGTCGCTGGGGAAAGGTTTAATGGTCCGGAGAGATCAGTCTCAAGGCAGTTTATCCATCAGCTGGGGCTAAGGCCATTAGCACTTAAAGGCTCAGCCTGGGGGGAAAGAGGAGGGGAGGGGTGGCAGTGATCCATCTCTGCGGAGAAACAAGCCAGAGAAAGTGAGGAGATCCCTGGGATCCAGTACACAGACTCACTGGTCCTCATTTGGCGTGGGCTAGGACTTAGCAAGGAAATGCACAGAGAAAAGGGAGTGATGGCTTTGCTTCATTTACTCCTGATACACTCAACCCATCTCCTGCTCTGGTGGCTGCAGCAGCTCCTGAACAAGCCCACGGGCTTCCAGCCAGCTTCCAGTGACCACCACACACCCCTAGACCCTGTGCTGTGGCCTGGGCAGTTGAGGACTACTGTTGTGAGAGGAAATTTATTCCTAACACCTTGTTCAGAGATCATTTTTCTGCCCTGGAGCGTGAAAACTGAGCTTCTTATTATTTTTATCGCAGCAAGTCAAAGTGCAGGAGCTATTCTTACTCATATAAATGTCTAATCCTACTCTGATTTCTTCTGAGCTGTTGCATTTGCTTTGATTACTTTTCCCAGTTATAGCTAAAATAAAATTTGCAGTATAATAATCTGCCTGTACAACGAGCAGTCCCTGAGATGAGGGGATGAGGGCCCTGCCAGAGACCCTCTCCCATTTCAGGGTGCAGGAAAAGCTTGGCTGTGTCCTGGCTGCCCTGGATTTTATGGAGGAAAAGCCAAGTGCCTCAGTCTATTTATTTCCTCTTCACGTGAGACCCCTTAGGGGTCATGTGTAGCAGGATGTCTGAATGCAGCATGGGTATAATGTCGTTTCCTGGGGCTCAGTGTGGGAGAACAGGAGGATTTCTGGTGAAGGAGACCTGCCCCCAGGTACTGGAGGTTTCTGGAGCAATTTTCAATTGCCCCCATTCAGTGGGACTGTGTAGGGCCAGACCTGGCTCTGGGAAATGTTACAAAAAGCTGCTGTGGGTGGCTTGGGGTCAGGAGGCTTTTTAATTGCTTGAAAGTGAGGTCCTTGTGCTTTATCCTCACAGAGGTTGTTTTGGGCCACCAACAAAGGATCTGATCTTCTGAGCAGAGCTCTGGCTTTGCTCTAGACTCTGACCACAGTGAGAAGTTGTTTCTGTTCCCATACATTTTTAGGTGGCCGAAAATCTATACTATTTTTAGATATGTTTTTACTTTTTCTCTTTTTTTTATTATTTTTTTTTCCCTCTGTGCTTGTTCCATCCAAAGTCATGAACTACATGTGAGGTCAGGTGAGTTACCTGCATTCATCAGCTCCCTTTTGGAGTAAAACCTCTTCTAAAGTCACATCCTGCTTTTCTCCCTTCTCCCTGCAAACTCATGTGTCAGCCAAATGAATTTCTGCTCCCTTGGGACACTGCTCCTGGGGAGCTTGGACCTCTGGCTGGCCTAAGATGGTGAAAAACAATATGGTGCATATACTCCAGAGCTGCAGCACTCCAGGTTTCTCCTCCTGACTTGGTATTTTCAAGACAAATCAACCCCCCTGGAGAGGAGCTGGGGCAATCAGCAGGTGAAAGCTGTCACTGCAAGAGGTACTTGGTGTGAAAAAGCATTTTTGTGTGTCTGTGGCTTAGGGAACAAACAGGGTGAGCAACCTCCTGTCTCTTTGGATGGTTTTTCCACACCACTTAATATATATTTATATATATATTAATATATATTTATTATATTTACATATATATTAATACAGATCTTCCAGTCTGCAAGGGCTGCAGCCTCAGTGGAAGGAGTCACAGAGCAGAAGGGAGGTGGCAGACACCAGGGATGAGCTGAGCTCATGCCATTCCCCTTCCAGAGTGCCAGTCCAAGACCTCACTGCTTTTCACGCCTCTTTTCACAAGAGGGATGGTGTGTGTGGACTCAGTTTCTTGCACTTTTGGATTCCAAGAGTTCCAAATTAGATGTTTCTGTTGCTTTAGCTAATGAGAGATGGGGATGGTTTCAACCTGCCAAGTTTTGTCCTAATATCTACATATACACTGGCAGTGAATTTGAATTCAGGTCCTAAACACTGTAGGAATGTTGGCCAGCTCTAGGTCCACATGGAATGGTGACCCCATAACCCCTAAACCCAGCAACATTTATTAATGGCTGATCTGAAATCTCTGTGGCAAACATTTCAGTCCCTTCAGCCAGGGAGAAGTGGGTTACTTTGTGAATATCAATGCAGATCAAATAAAACATATCTCAAGGACAAATGCATTTGTTCTGAAAATTTGGCCAAAGAAATCAGAAATGGTTCTTTAAAATACAGCAGCCTCGAGCAAATTTTTATCTCCCTTTTTGAGCAGTGAAAGTTGATGATCAAGCTATAATTTGAAATATGTGGTAGGATACAGCAAAACCAATGCCACTGAAATTACCTTGCAGTTTGAACACACGGATCTGAAGGTTTGACAAAAACATTTTCTTTGTTCTACAGACATGAGACCATTTCCCTTCCTTTCATGTGTAGCACCCCTGGATTGTTTGGCACAGCTGCTCTGGTGTTCTCTTTGATGAATCCACTTGTTTGGTTGTTTTTGGGGGGTTTTTTTGTTGGTTTTTTTTTTGGTTGGTTTGGTGTTCCTTTTTTGAGGATGGTGGGTGGGTAAAATCTCATTGGGCACGATGGAAAAGGGAACAGTTAATTTATGTCATGGATTTGGCATAACTGGGCCATCAATCTCAGCAGAGCATGTACAAGGTGTCTGAAGCAGAAAGACACAAAGATCCAATTGCTGCTTTCTTCCTTTCCTTATGTGAAATGAAAGCAAAAAAAAAAGCAGGAATAGGTATTTTGGTTGCAGGCTTCATGGAACAATCCTGGGGCAATCAGCAACACTGCAAAGGGAGAGGGGAAGGAGGGAAGATGATGACTCACAAGAAGTCTCCCTGTCTGTTATGATTTTGCTTCGTCGCTTTGTGTTCTCTGGATGACTTAGGGAGAGACACTTTTCCCTCATCTCTAATTTGCTGCCAGATGAATATATTGAGTAGCAGGATATTGAGAAGTCATGGGAAACTAATGAGAAATGCCTGAATGAACTCAGCATGTTCCTGCACTCGGCTGTTAGGCTTTAATATCCCAGTGGTGCTGGGCAGAGGGGGTACAGGGGCTGTGCAGTTCCTCTGCTCTTTGGTTTAATGGGACCAGGAGGAATGGTTTTGAACTAAAAGATGGTAAGTCCAGACTAGACACAAGGACAATTATTTTTAATAATGAGAGTGGTGAAAACCTGGCATAGGTTGCTAAGGTAGAATCCCCATCTCTGAGAGCATCCAGGGTCAGGTTCTGAGGCTCTGAGCAACCTGATCTATATGAACATTTCCCTGCTCATTGCAGGGAGGTTGGACTAGATTGAATTTAAACATTCCTCCTAACCCAAACTATTCTTCAGTTCTGTTTCCAGCTGTTTGGCCAATGTGTGCTCGTACTCAGAAATTCAGTCACCTAGAATGGTTATTGTACCTGTTATTTTGAGGTGTGACAGTTCTGGCTGACTAAAAATCCCTGCTACAGCTTTTCCTTCTCACACCTTGTCTTCCTTCCCTGAGCTCCTGATCTCTGTTGGATGCTGAGGGGGCCTGGCTGTGACAGAAGGGCTGGTTGGTGAAGGATGTTCCTCATGGAATGTCCTCATGCCAAGGGCCACAGCAGACACTGAGCATTTTCAATATGCTGGCTGTAAATTCTTGGGCAGGGATTCCCTGTCTTTCTGGCCTGGTGAGTTTTTCTGCTGTATATACTCTTTGAGGTTCCTGGGAGTTTCTGTGGCTAAAATGGGAGGAGACTATTGGCCCCTTTCTGCCTTAAATTTTGTTTCAGAGCTGCCTGAGCCTGGTCCAGCGGTCAATATGGAAAAAAGGACTTTTTCCTTTGTGATGGGCACAGCTGAGAGCATGGCTGCCTGGAGTGCATGATCTTGAAAAACAGATTGCAGTGTGAAGGACTGAATTGCTGCCATGGGTATTTTTTGACCAGACCTAAAGATATTTCTCCAGGAAGAGCGATGTATAGCAGGAAACTGGTACTCCAGTCCCAGATGGGCAGCTTTGCCTTCAGCTCTGATTCAGGTAATGTTTTACCCTGAGGAGGTGAAAACACCCAGAGAAGCAGGATAATGTGAGGGAGACATCTGTGTTTCACCACACATTTGGCAAGGGGAGGTGGCAGCAAAAGTTCCTGAGGAGGTTTGTCAGGGTCAGTAACACTCCAGAGATGCAAATCAGCCCCAGTGGCAGCCTGGCAATGACTCAACCTTTCCCTGCAGCCTGTTTTTGCCCATGTGTGTGATACAGGCTGCTGCAAAGATGGGTTTCATTTTTACAGACTTATCACCTTCCTTGGGCCTTTCATGCAGCAGAACGATGAAAGGCAGGAACCTTATGGCAGCTGAATAAAATTCATATCCCAGCAGCTGTGAAAATGTCCCTGCCTTGCTTTTTCAAGGAGTCCATGAAAGAGCACGGTGACACCCATGGGCTGCCACCTCCTGTCCACAGTGGCTGCTTTCCCTTGGGGCTCTTCAGACATCCATGGCATGTGCATCATCCCAAACCCTCACCCAGCACACGCCCTGTGGGTTTCACACCATGTGCAGCTTGTGTTGATAAGATGGGTCTGTGCCTCTTGAGCCCAGCAAAGCGTGGTGTGAGCACAGGAGAGGGGCAGCAGAGCCATTCAGCAGCCAGGGTAGGGCTCTTCCCTCAGAGATGGCTCTGCCATCTGATTTCAGCACTGTCAGCCCTGACACGTGGCATCCTGTGCCTTGTGAAGGAGGCAGCCAAGAGCCCGGAGTTCTCACATAAATGGCTCAGCTCAGAGCACTGCGGCTTGATGCTCCTGAAGCTGCTAATCCTAATTAACAGGCTTTTTTCCGAGTCCCTTTTATACCACTCCAGCAGCCCAAGTGGGCTCTAAAGTGAATGGAAATTACCCCATGGAGTGTTCTCCCTGGAGATGTTGCTATGCCGACCTGCTCAGAGCAACTCTTGAGGCTCCCTTAGCTCTCCTCCATCCTGCATTGTTCTTCCTGTCATAGAGGCTCAGGTGGTGCCAGAAGGGTGGCTGGGGCAGAGAGGGCCCAGACTCTATTAGTTACTTTTTCTGAATGATGTGGGTAGGAGGGGAAAAAACAAATAGAGAGGGGTAAAATCATGTCAAGCATCAACAACAACAAAGCAATCTGAATGACTTGAGGGTCCTCCTGACAGAAAATTGAGTCAATTTTCTCATTTTTTCCCTTAAAAAAAATTAAAAATCAAATTTTTTTCCTTAAAAAAAAAAAAAAAATGGAGATCTGCAGGCAAGAGGGCATTTCCCTTGGGTTTCTTCACCCACTCTGATGTGAGCACTGGGAGACAAGGTGTGTTCTAGCCCTCCATGGGCTGCCAGAGGTTTTGTGATGGAACTATTTCTCCATGAGGGGAGGCAGCTCCCATCCCATGCAGGCAGGAGTGTTTGTGCCTCCCCCCTCACCCTGGAACATTTTTGGCCACTCTCATTCTCCTTAAATTCAATCTTCCCGAGACCTACAAATCCGAGGCAATAAGAGGAAGACAAGTTATAATGAATGTGCATTAGGAATATAAAAAGTAACGACTTAATATAACTTTCTCTTCTCCCCTTTCCCTCCCCCTTCGTGACCTCATGTTTTTAACATTTTGGGAGCTGCTAAATCTTGGAGGGATACAGAGCGTGCCAGGGAGAGGTGGAAGTGCTCCATTTGTGGGCTGGTGCTGAGCCAGGGGCCTCTACCCCAGGGCACAGGGAAAACAGCTCCTTCCCTCCCTGTGCCTCAGTGACAGAAAACACCTCCACTGGCACTCAAAAGTGGGGCAAGAAAGGGGGATAAAATGATTAAAATGTTAAAAGTGGCTGTGTGGGCCCAGGCCTCTTGAGCGAGGCCTTCCCCAGAGCTGGGGTTGTGATGAGGCCTTCTCCAGAGCTTTGGGTTATGATGGCTCCAAAAGTTATGGGGATTATAGAAAGGCTGAAATAAAGTCCACCAAATATCACTGCCAAACCCCCTCCCCATCAAGCCACTTGGGGAAATATAATTTAGTTTATCTACAATGTCAATGGACTGAGGGGAACAAGCAAGGCCTTCTGCTTTACAAATAATGACTTTAAATGGCTGAGACTGCTCCAGGGCTGACTTGAAGCAACTTCTGCCTTTCTTAAAGCAGAATATGGGTTTCTTAAACCCAAAAATATCCACCACCCATCAAAAATATCAATGACATTTTTCTCTGCTTTCCAACAAGACAGTTTTCTCTGGGGAAATAAATTACCCAGCTCCAGTAATCCCATCAGGAGGGGGACAGGGGACAATTTTTACCCTTCTTACAAGGTGTAGACAGACAGTGGTGAGGATGGCAGTGTATAATGTTGTTTATTATGTATAATAAGAAGCATCCAGAAATCTCAGTTAAGGACCAAGCCCCAGAGTGCCAGCCCCTGTACAAACACACAGTAACAGAATCCCTGTCCTGAAAAGCATACAGGCTAAAAATGGTTCCTTATGTGGCATAATTTGGAGGGGAATAGGAACTGGAGGCAGAGAAATGAAAAATCAACCTTTTTCCTGATTTTCTTTTATATTCCAAACAAAGGCCACACGACATAAATGCTGAGATCATAATTTCCAGTCCCCATCATTAGATAGTAAGGTAGCAGAGTGATAGAATCATCAAATCATTTAGGTTGGAAAAGACCTTTTATGATAATTGTGTCCAAATGTAAATCTAACACTGCCAAGAACTCCATTAAACTCCCCAAGCAGCACATCTCCACGTCTTTTAAACACCTCCAGGGATGGTGACCCCACCACTTCCCTGGGCAGCCTGTTCCACATCCTGACCACCCTTCCAAGGAAGAAATTTTCCCCAATATCCAACCTAAACCTGCTTTGGCACAACTAGAGTATATTTTCTCTTATCCTGTTTCTTATCTGGGAGAGGAGACTGGCCCACCCCTCATCACA
This sequence comes from Argya squamiceps, assembly GCA_037834095.1. NCBI lineage: Eukaryota > Metazoa > Chordata > Aves > Passeriformes > Leiothrichidae > Argya > Argya squamiceps. Next base: position 15,605,957 of record JBBMKD010000194.1, read on the forward strand.
CCCTCCTGTCAGGGAGCTGTAGAAAGCCATAAGGTCTCCTCTGAGCCTCCTTTTCTCCAGTCTGACCCCCCCAGCTCCCTCAGCCTCCCCTCATCAGGCTCATGCTCCAGATCCTTCCCCAGCTCTGTTCTAAAACTGACCCCAGGGGTTGAGATGTGGCCTCAGGTGTGGCACAGAGGGACAGGTCAGTGCCCTGCTCCTGCTGGCCTGGGATGTCCCAGATGTTTGTCTTCACCATGGCAGGGGGATGTGGAGGGCTGGGAATGTCACTTGCTGCTCCCTGGGAAGGGGAGGCAGGAGGTGAGGGAAGCCCAGTGCCCACTTGGCTGGTGAGGCTGACAGCATGAAACTCCTCCACCAAATTCCTGGGGAGGATGTTGAAACCTCCATGAGAGGAGGAGGAGGAGGAGGAGGAGGCAGAACAGGCTTTAGGTTTTTGAAGAATCCAAGTGCTTTGCAGCAGCCCTGGTGCCTCTGTCCTCCCTGCCCAGAGCAGCACAGCTCAGCCCCACACCATTTCTGTGTCTAATGCCAGCCTAGGAGGGCACAGAGGGGTTTGACTCCCAGGGCCACGCTGAGCAAGACAACTCACAGTTACTGGGTGTCTCTGTGCCCTGGGCTCCCTCCTGATAGCTGAAAAACCATTTTATAAGGAAACTGGAGCCTTGCAAAGTAATTCCAAAGGAACGGCAGATTTTTCTTTTTGGCTTTTCTTAGCTTTCCTTTTTTTTTTCCTTTCTTTTGAGATACTATAGAAAATTAAAAACATGATTGAATTTGTACATGCCTTTATTTATTGTGCTGTGGATGATGGGCACAGACTTTCCTAAGCCAAAAAGCCCCCTCCCTCCTCCTTCCCCAGCCTTAGTAATCAGCTTCCTTGTGCTCCAGCCCACGCTAGACTATTTTCCTCTGTCAAATCCTCCATCATTGGTTAAATTACCTAGGTGTGTGTTGGCTTTATCTTTTTTTGGTGAAATTGTACAATCTTTCAAGTCTACTTTGTCCGAGTCCCTGTCATCCTCAGGTTTTTTTTTACACCCTGTTTCTCTCCTGGCTGATTTTGTAAAAGGTTTAATTTCAACAAGTTGCTGCTCTCAGAGCTGAAGTCTGTTCTCCAGTGCCTGTGATAATCATATATGTTCACCAAGAGCTTCGAAGCTCCAGCAAATTTGCAGCCAGTTTTGGGCTCCATTGCACAGGGTTGTTAATTTTTCCCCTTCCACCCTCCCTTTCTCAGCTGCTCCCCTTCCACATTTTGCTCCCTGTGCTCAGTGCAGCCTCCACTGCCTGCACACCTTGCAAGCCACCATCCTGCTGGGGAGATATCTGGCACAGACCCTGGTTTGCCACCGGGGCACACTCCCACACACCCCCCCTGACAGCTGCCTTCCCAAATGTGAGGACGTGCTTCACTCAGAGCCTGTCGTGTGAGCCAGTTTGAATCCAGGATGCTCTTTCCTTTTGGCTCCCCACAGAGATCACAGGACCCTGGCTAATCCAGCTCCCTGGCGGTGTAGGGCTGAGTCATAGGAGGTTTTTCTGTTGCTACATCTAATAATGCTTTGCTACTGGGAGCAGAACATCAACCAGCTTGGCTGGGAGTCGGCACTGTCACCCAGCAGCTTCCCTTGTCTGCAAGTTGTTTTGATTCTTTTCTTAGACTTCTCCCTCTCTGTGTCTTTCTCTCTAAAACATTAATTTCCTCTAATTAGAGCTTCCTTAACAATTCTTTCTTTCCCCCCCTCTCCTCAGTTAATTTCCTCTAATTAGAACCTCCTTAATAATTCTTTTGCTAAATCAATTTCCTCAGTTAGAACCGCCCGCCACAATTTCTTTCCTCCCTTTCAAGAGCTGTCGGAGTAGCTAAGCAAATTATGCTTCTGAGTAACCTTTATCTCTTACTTGGTATTTTAAAAAGAACTGTAACAGGTTAGACAGGCACAATTTCCCCTTTCAGAGCTCTGCTGGTCTGACCCCATTAGGTTATACTTAGCTGAGTGTTGTACTATTGTATACTTAATAAGATGCTCTAGCTGTTCATCTGGAACCCAGGTAAGGCTGCATTTGTGAATGAATTAAACATGACACTTCATTATTCAGATCAGATTTAACGGCGTCAAAATCCGTCATTAAACCAGATCAAATTGCTCTCCAAGAATATGTAAAAAAACTCCTGCCCCTGTTAGCTGTCCTGTGAGCCAGCCTTTCCTAACTTTTCCTCTGCAGCCATGCCAGCTTTCTTCTCCTTGACAAGCCTTTTAAATTCTAATTTTTTTTTTCTAAAACATGCTGGTTTTAAAAAAAGATCTTTTCTGTTTCTAATTTACACAGTAAGTAACTATTAACAGCCCACTGCTTTTCACAATCATGCTGTGGGCCACAACAGCAGCTGGTGTAAATGGGGAGGCAGCCAGTTGACACATTATAGACCTTGGGCCTGAGTTTCCTCTCCTTTATTACTCCGTTTCTCCCCAGCTGGAACTGTGTTATGCATTTCTCCCATCTCTTTAAGATGGGACCAGCTCACTGCATTTGTCCTTAAAATCCATCAAGGACAACTCACTCCATTTCCTGATCTTATGAGGAAACAGGCCAAGTGATGATGGCAACTGGGAGGAGTCATCCAGTTAGACTCTTGTTTTATGCACTTATGAAAGAAATAAAGAAGAGAACACATCTGAGGAGCAGGAACGTACTGGCAGCTGTGTGTTCCCTTCCCTATACCCCTTCCTCAGGTTGGCACTGACTACCCAGCACAGCTCTGATGGCACCAACGAGTGTCACTGCATGGGACAGCACTGCCCCTCTGTGATTCACAGCCCGTGTGACACAGGAAAACTGAGGGAACTACCTCACAACAGGTTCAGGAACCTTCTCCTGGCCTTTTCCACAAGGATTCCTCCCTCTTTTGGCTACACCCAACTGCAGAGCCTGCCCAGAGTCCTGGTCACCCAGCAGAAATGTCACCGTGGGCCCTGAAGAGTCTGCTCCCGTCAGGCAGGTGGGCCCTTGCAGCTCGTGGAGTGCTTTTCATCACTGTCTGAGGGGAATCAGCAGTGCCTGGGTGGGTGGGTGTCCTGGAGTGATCCATGAGGAATGCTTCAGAGATACTCTGCGGGGAGCTGGGGGAGGCTTGCAGCAACTCCGTCCTTGTCAGTGCCACCACCATCAGATGTCTGGGCAGACCCAAAATGTTTTAGCCAAGCCCAGCTTCTATGGGAAAGCTGCACTGCTTTTCCTTTTCCACACTATTTCCTTCTGACCTTTCCGAGCTTCTATCATCCCACAAAGTCTGTTCTGGTGGAAGTGGTGCAGAAGTCATAAGATGTATTTTATTTCCTTGCAGTCTTAATAACTATGCAGAAAACTCCATTTGCCATCAATTCCCTTGAAATTTCGGAGAAGGGCTGGATGCAAAAATGAAATGCATTAAGGTTTTTGTTTTTGACAAAAATCCCTAATGCTTGAAATGGGAATAGGATGTTTTTGGGTAATCTTACAAGGAGTACAATGCTGGTGGTGTTGGACGGAGGGTTGTCTGGGGAAGGGTTGATTTTCTAAAAAGATATGTTAGAAGGCTAAAAAAAAGCTGTTTGGTTCTTCTCAGAAGAGATGAGAGAGCAGGAGGAGGGAATCACCAGGTGGGGTTGTTCAGACTGACTACAGCAGGAGAGATGCTGTTCTCGATGCCCCTCGAGAAGCCCCTCTTGCTGGTGCCCAGTCCACCCCAGCTGAAGGAGGGCTAGAGATAGAGATAGGCAATCCAGTAGACGATGTTGAAGAGCAGGAAGGCGGTGGGGAAGAAGACACGGGAGTAGGAGTCCAGGCGGGATATGTGGATGCGGACCCGCCCCTCCCGCCACATCCCCGTCTGGCAGTCCTCGATGCAGCAAAAGAACCTCTCACACTCCTTCCCCTCCAGGCACGGGGAGCCAGAGTCGTCATCCTCATCGTCCTCCATCTCCGGGGGCCAGTGCATGATGTGGTTGATGTTGATGGTGGTGAAGGTTGGCATCACCTGTGCACCGGTGGGTGGCTGGGTGGGGGAGACACAGGCAGTTTAAAAGGGAGGAAAAGGCAAAAAAGAAACCTGTTCCCCACCCAAGTGGCACTAGATCAGATCATCATGGGTGCAGTTCAGTGGAGAGGGATGACTGATCATCCCCAGTCTCTGCACCTGGTTGTGAATCACCACTTTTGAGTGCTGGGGGGAACTGGCAGCTCCCTGCATGACTGTGAGTGTTCTTCCTGGCACCCCAGGGCACAGCCCTGCTCAGCAAAGGTCTGACTGCACTGACTCCCCATCTGTGCCAAAAACAGTCAGTGCAGAAACATGACCTGTTCGATCTGTTCTGGCCTCTTCCCGCATTTCCCTGAGCTCAGCTGTCTCTGAAGACACAGCCCACAGCCCAGATGTGTCTGCTGCTTGCTGCCAGTTACCAGAGAAAAGCTGGGGACAGGCTGTGTGCCTCTTGGCCCACCACGAGCCTCAGGGAAGAGCTCTGTCCACCCTGGGACATGGAGGGTGGGGGGATATGGGGGATGTGCTGGGAAATGAGCCTTGCCCAGAAGACATATATCCTTTTCTGTTTCAGTTCTGCCCCAGTTCAGAGGCCTCTTTCAGTTTGTGTGTCAGAAGTACCTGCTATGAGCTTGGGCAGATCTCATGACAGAGGATGAGGATGAAGAGAATAATGACCACCATGGGTTCACTATCCCCACACTCAGGAGATCTTCTGATGGAAGACCACAAAAAAAAAGTCGGTTTTTGCCTCTCTGTGACCTAAGATACCTCTGTAATCCAGAGAACAAACTGATACAGGCATCTTAAAGTGGCATTTACATTCAGTCATGTGAGCCACTCTAAACTGTTCTGATAAGCTCTCCAGCAATTCTAAAGAGAGAACAGGGTGCCTGGCTCTGACAGGGGCTTCCTTGTTTTAAGGGAGCCTCAGCTGCTTTCTCTGGTTGTGTCTCACCTCTCAGACCCAGCACACAGTGGTTTGTGGATGGACTCAGTACAGGTCAGGCACTAAACTGTCGCCCTGATTTTTTCAGCCTTCTGATGTTTACATTTTGTACTGGAGTTTTCTCCCGCATTATAACATAAACAGAGTGGTGTTCTGTAAACTGTGCATTCCTTCCTGGGGGAAGGACAAATCGATGGACTTCTAGTTTGACCAGTGGGGTAAAAGAGGTGTCAACCTGTTGTATTTCTCTGGGTTATGGTTTTCCCCCTGAGGACCCCCTGAAACCTGAAGCCTATATGGTTTGACCCTTCCTCCCTTTCTTGACCTGGTTGGCTGAGATCCAGCCATCTTTCCTGAACAGGAGACTAGATAAGGCCCTGCTCTTCCTTATTCTTTCTCTTGCTCCCCTGGACATCCTTCCAGAATAAAGCCTTGGAAAATAGACACGGGGTAAGAGCCTCTTTTGAATCTTTTGTCTTATCCCTGGAATATCCCTCCAAAGGACTGAGCTAGGCAAACAGCCCCAGGGGAATATTTCATCAACCTTATCCTCCATCTCCTGATCAAACTCCAAAAACTATTTAAACCCTAATCCCCAAATAAACCTCCTTCTTTCGCTTGCCCAGTTGAGCGATGTGAGTGTAGTTTGTTCGTATCCATGTGGCGACACTAAACCACATCACAATTCCCAATGCAGGCTCAGAGAGGATATTTTTATACAGCATCCACCTCTGCCAGCCCCTGTGACCTACCAGCCTGGCTTTCCTGTGGCTGTGCTCCAGTGGTTTCTTGTTCCCCACCAGGTAGTTGAGCGTGGCGTACTCCATGAGGGCGGCGAAGACGAAGATGAAGCAGACGGAGACGAAGAGGTCCATGGCTGTGATGTAGGACACACGGGGCAGGTGCTTGCGGGAGATGGTGCTCAGGGTGGTCATGGTGAGCACAGTCGTGATACCTGCGAGAGAAAACAGCTGCCTTAAGTACTGACAAGGAGCACTTCTGTCTTCTATACCCCTCAAAACAGCCCCATTTTCCCTCTGCTCTGGTTGTCTGGTGACATTTTTGCGCTTGGTCTTGAGGAACCGATGCTCTGTGCAAAAGAATGACAATGCTCTGTGAAAATAGAGCTCTGACAATTCTCTGATGTTCGAAACTCAGGTTTTGAACATCACACAGACCATTAATGTGGACTGGTAAATGAGCTGCAAACTCAGACTCTGCATGAGGCTGGGTTGGTCATGCAGATGAGGTTGATCTTCATCTCCTGTCCTCCATGTGCCTCAGCACAGCTTCTAGAAGGATCTGTTCCATGATATTTCCAGGTAGAGAGGGGAGGCTGACAGGTCTGTAGTTCCTGGGGTCCTCCTTTTTACCCTTTGAAAAAATGGGTACAATATTTCCTCTTTTCTGGTTACTACCATGGCTTTTCAAGTATCATGGAGAGTGGCTTGGAAACCACATCAGCCATGCTCTGGGATGCATCTTGTCAGTCCCACAGACTTATGGATATTCAAGTTCCTCAGGTGGTCTCAAAGCTGATCTTCTCCTGCAGTGACAGAGATTTTGCTGTTCCAGTCCCTGCCCTGCAGTCCATCCACTGTGGAATGTGGGGAGAGAGTCTGCCAGTGAAGACTGAGGCAAAAAATTACCTCAGCCTCCTCCTCATTAATTTTTACCAGTTTTTGCCAGCTCTGACCTTCCCTTTCTGGCTGACAAACCTGGAGAAGCCTGTTAGTATCCTCTGCATCCCTAACCCCATCCCTACACAACTGGGCAGTGTCCCTGTACTCCTCCCAGGATACCTCTCCCTGCTTCCACTGCCTGTGCATTTCCTTCTCACCCTTTAGTCTGACCAGAAGCTCTTGACACATCCATGCTGTTCTCTTGGCTTCCTTTCCTGATTTCTTACACCTGGGGATTGAGAGCCCTTGTGCTCTTTGGAAAATGTCCTGAAAAATCTGCCAGCGCTGTTCTGCTCCCTGGTCATCAGGCTGCCCCGTAGCAGATAACAATCACAAGGTTCCCTTTATTTCCTTGGTCTGATTCCTACCCATAAATTTTCAATCTGCTCCTGGCTATTCTTCAGAGACAGCTCTTCACGATCTCTCCATGCCTTGATGCAGAGGGCAAGTGTGTAGGAGGTGATAAGGAATTTCTTTTGACATGAGTGGGGCTTGGAATTGTTTTTTGCAGAAGCAGAAATGCTCACGTTTCTGCTTCCAGAGATGAGACGTCAGGAGCCAGCAAAGGATCAGCTGCAGGAGTTGGTATTGTGATATCATCCACTGATTTTCAGGATGTGGGGAAGAAGCAGGAAGTCCAAATGTTTCTCCATCTTCAGTATCCACCTCAATCCACCTGCCACCCTTTCCTGAGGTCACCTCAGTGGCTCTGGGGGTGAGCACAGCAGAAACATGAAAATATTTTCATGTTTTCCTGCCGTACTTGCATTAGCAGATGTGATGTGACTTCCCATATTTCTGAAGTGCCAGTGGAACTGGTCCAGTTTACATCTCCCTAATGCAGGCTGGCAGGCTCGAAATGTGCTGGGGATCATTTGTATCAAGTACAACAGGGGCTGTGGAGAGAATACATTATTCTTCATGAGCTGCAGTCCCTTCCCATAGAGAGGGGCTCCTCTCCTGGGGAAACCTGCCTTTGTTCTTTGAGACAATCACTAGAGCTGGGCACATTTTCCTCTTGTTCATTCCTTCCCCAGCGACAGACTGTGGCACACCCTCACCTTCATTGGAAATGACACCCTCTTCCTCCTCCTCTCACCACGAGCACCAGACTAATTAATTTTGAGAGGGAGGTGGGGAGACATGGCCATCATGGATGAGCTGTGAATAGCTGATGGCCCCTCCTCTCCTCTCCATGCCCACAGAGACCTGCAGGCAGGGCTGGGAATGCTGCCTCCAATTAAAGGCCAAGTCAGCAGGGCTGATAGGAAGGACAGCACTGGGAATCACAAAATGCAGATACAGCCAAAATGTATTAAAGGCTTGGGAAGATCTCCCCAGCACCTATCAGAGCAGCATTCAATCAACAGGAGCATTTCTCCTGCCCCAAGGAGCTGCTGCAGTTTGCTGAGAAAATCTAAACAATAGGCAGAGCTGTTGTCATTCCCTGGGTCCTGTGGGGTGACTGACAGAAAAAGGTTGTACCCACAGGGCTTCCAGGTCCAGAACACGGGGCTGTGTGGATGCCAAACAACTCTTCCCATTAACCCTACAACCTTCCTGTCAGCAGCCCTGCACAGAAGCCTTGAAAAGTTGTGAGGAAACGAGGAAAATGTGCATGGGACAGGAGCCCTTAGGGCAGCACTGCAATGCCCTCCCCTCTCCCTTTTAGTGCATGAGAATATCCCATTGCCAGCCTGGAAAAGGCTGTGCTTGGATTTCAGGTGAAGCCATGAGAGTGAGGTGCCCTCCTGAGATAATCCAGCAGCCCAAGCCAGCACAGCTGGAGATTTGGTTGAGCTGTGGAGTGTTACACACAGGAAGCTGAAGGAGTGGAATATTCTCTGGTAAGCTCAAAAATGCCAAAAAATGGCTTCAGGAGATTTTGTAGACCAACACTGCCAGTCTGCTTGCCTGGCAGAGTTTGACAAGCATCAGACATGCATCATCCTGTCTCTTACCCAGAGATGTCCTGGCTGGTGTAGAGTCTCTCTTGATCCAGAAGGAAACCCAGGAAAGAACCACAGTCAGGATGCAGGGAATGTAGGTCTGGATGGCAAAGTAACCCATACGTCTGCTCAGGTCAAAAGAAACTGTCATCACCATGTACTCCCCTAGGAAAAAGCAACAGATTCATTGGAATCAAACCATGGGGCTTCCTAAAGCAGAAAAATCAGCAAAGATTCAGGATTTGGAGTTTCTGGTGAGGTTTTCTCTTTGTTTGAAGTGCCTGTCCATCTGGTTTTGTAGCTGCCCAGATTAACTTCACGTGGCTGGCTGAGTAGGTTTGGTGACTCACTGGTTTGGTGCCTAGTGGATTCTGTGGCTACCTGGCTGGGTCTGTAGCTGTCCTGCCTGATGTCTCTGTGACTAATTGAAGAGCTGACTTTGTGGTTGCCCAACTGGCTGTTTGCCTGGCTGTCCATATGGCCACCAGGCTGCATTCCTACTGGCCTGACTGAGGACACTGAAAAGCACAGTTTGGAAAAGTTTCAGGGAAGGGACTGCAGACAGCATTTATCTCCAGCTGATTGCTGCAAGGGTTTCTTTTCCACAGAAGCTCTTTGGCTGTAACAGGCTGCATGGCCTGGCTTGCTAACGAACTACCTGAGCTGTGACAAAGGAGGTGTCCTTCAATCACTTCCACTGAGAGTCTGCTCCTGCCTCTGGAAAAAGGCATGTGGTGCTGTACATCCTAATTGCTCATTTGGCAACTTACAGTGGTGGTTCTTTCTTTTTTCTCAGGGGCTCACAGTGAGTGTTGGAAGAAAGCCACCTGACAGCTCTGGGGTTAAGGTGGAGCTTGCAAGCAATTACCAAAAAAAGAGAATTACAAACATCAGAGGGCCACTGGTGCATTCAAGACACTTTCACTTCTTGTCCCAGTTTGTGCTGCCTTTCTACCCTGGCTGCCACTTTTGAGAGCAGCAGCTTTCTGCAGAGTGGGAGAAAAACTGCTCCTTGCTGTTTCAGAGGGCTTAGAAGTATGAGCTCACCCCACCTCCAGGAATCCAGAGGCTTTCCTCAGTTGTCTGTGGGAAGGAAAGGGGATGTGAGCTATTATGAGGAGGAGGAGGAGCTGAAGGGCTTCCATAATTTAGTTTCTTCACACATGCAGCCTTGTCCCTGTCTCTTAAAGCACAGTTCAGGTGTTCATCAGCCTGACACGAGTTTACAGAAGGAAAGACTGAGACCTGGAACCTCTGATTTCTCCACCCCCATTCCAACCATAAGGATCACCCAGAGATTACACAGTGTGCACACACTGTAACAAGAGGGGATTTAAGTTCCCTCTTCTCTCCCTCCTGACCCTTCAGTTGTGGATAGCTTAATTCACATCAGCATTGTAGCTTCACTCACATCAGCGTTGTAGCTTCACTCATATGAGCACTGTCACCCTACAGCTCACAGATGTCAGTGGTTCTGGCCTCTCCTTGCTCCCTCTTCCCCTCACCCTTCATCCCTATCCCTTCTGCTCCCTCCAGCCAAGGTCCATCCCTTCATTTTAGTTTTTTTTCTCTGACCATGCTGCTGTAAACCTTCCTTTCCCCACTCCTCTGCCTGCAGGGGTGCTCCTGTGGTGCTCCTGTGGGCTGCCTCCCTGTAGCCCTGTTTTCGTGCTTGAGATGTTTTGGTTTTCTAAAATTCCTTTCCCAGGGAATTTTCTGTAAACAAGAGATATGTTTTTGTAAACTATACCTATATTTTCATTCTTTTCCTTAGGAAGGACTTCCTGATGTCCCTCTGCTCTGACCAATGTGATTGAAGAATTTTGTCTTCTTGTCACCAATCAAATTGGTCTGTGTAAAACAGTACATAAAGAAGACACATCCCAAAAATAGAAGAATAATTTTCAGCCTTCTGAAGTCAAAGTCTGTGTGGGTGTAGTGTACAACAGCATCACCTCCCCTTGCCTCACCTGCCCCAGTCCTGAGGACCTCTGAGGTGTTCCTCAGCCCCGTGAAGTCGAACTGGTAGAGCCTCCAGGTGCGCTGGTCGGAGACCTCGATGGAGTAACGCCTCCAGCGATAGACGATCTCCTCCCGGGGGTATCCATCTGGGGAGATCCAGCCACGGGCATCAGTGCAGAGCATGCCCTGTACCCCCACCCTAGGCACCAGCAAAAGCACTGCCATCTCACCAGAGCTGTTGTGCAAACACGAGCCCTTCAGGCAGGTGTTGGTGGTGCCTTTTGTTTGGATTCCCTGATGCTTTCCCACATGGAATAGGAGTAGGGGCTGCTTCAGATCCTGGGGATGGGGAAGGTACTGCCGGTGTGGGAAATGGATTTGTAGAGAATTCTCAAAGCCTGACAAAAAGCTCACACCATGTGCATCTGTATGCAAACTTTGAGATAAGAAATGCTGACTTAGAAATGCCATGGGATAGGATGGACATTGTTGAGAGAGAAATGGAACTAGGAACAAGTTTCAAAGGATGGCCTTGTAAATAAGACTGGATACTTTGGAGAAATAGAACTATGAGAGGTGCATTGTAGTAGGACCCACAAGGGGTGATTTTAGATGATTGGCTTTAAGGCATTAACAGCATTGTTTGGCAAAAACTAATGGGCCAAGAAATGCTTATAATGTATTGTAATTAGGAAGTAGTTTGGCTTCTGATTGTGATGCCATGGAATATAACATCTATATTGTCTCACCCTTCACATGAGCCTGAAAATGGAATAAAAGTTTTTAAACACCTCTCAGTTGCCCCATCTCTGGGTCAGAAAAGGGTATAATCCAACATGCCAGAAAGAAAGCACTGCCAGAAACAGAGCCTTTCTAAGGACTTGTGTTGGTCCAAGAAGACTCTGCTGGTTTGGGGAAGAACTTCTTAGAGGGTGGCAGAGCAATGGAACCGTGTGTCCAGGGAGGTTGTGGAGCCTCCCTCCCATGATTCTGCAGTCAAAACTCTGGATTCAAACCCCCACGTGGCTGCATTCCTGTGTGACCTGCTCTAGGCGACTCTGCCTGTCAGTGGGACTGTTCTAGATGATCTCCAAAGGCTCCTTCCAGCCCTGGCTGTTCTGTGATTATTTGACTCCACCAGCCTGATATCTTTAAGGGTTTTATCTCCCTGGGGCAGCTGGCACCTCACGAGTGCCATCCCAGCAGGATTACACTGGGAATACAAAGCTGCCAGCATGACTCTGGCTGCTCTGTGTGCTCCCTGTACCTCCTGCCCTGGGAGCTGATCTGTGGAAAAGAAGGGGTGCACTCTCCATGGAGAAGAAAACCTGGCCCTGCAGGCTGCAGCACAGCTTCTCCTGCCTCTGGCTTTCCTGATAAAGAAACAAGCCTGCTGTAAAGCAGGGACCTAGGAGAAAGTCCCTCAGAGGAGGATGGAGTAAGAGCTTGGCAGCTAACTAACAGTGTGTTTCTAATTATCAAGCATGTACAGCATGCACCATTAATTAGCAAAGAATGAGGGGTGGTGGGAGATGAAGGGATGAGATTTCCTCAGCATGCTGCCTCCTTCTGAAGCACCTCAGAGCTCTGAGCTGCTTCTCTTCAGTGGCAGGGGAAGCAGGAGAACCCAAGCTCAGATGATTAAATCAGATTTCCCACCCACACACGAGGACAGGGATCTCTTGGTGCAGAAAGGCTCCCTGCAAAATTGCCAGAGGAGATGTGATAACATCAGAAGCCCTCTCTGCTGAAGAGTCTGGATGAGCAGTGACTGAGATCTGAGGTCTGAATAACCCTCCTTTGGAGCAGAACGTTTCCAGACCTCACTCAGAGTGTGGGAGAAGAGGGAAGATACAAGGCAGGACGGGTGCCATTTATCCAGCAGAATATATGTGTTCTGTCTGGAGTGACCAGGTGGTCAGTGAAATAATTTCCACCAATCATCCACCCAAGTTAAGGAGAAACTCAGAGATGAGAATCTGCCCCTGATGACCTCTGCTAGCTCAGGAGTGGGAGGATGCTTCAGGCCAGGAAGGGTAATGGCTCAGGAAGGGTGAAATTTAGAAATTAGGTGAAAAAATGCAGCTAAAAGGGAGAATGGTTTCCCAGGAAAGAATTACTCCACGGAGGTTTCTCTGCTCCCCTTCTAAAGCTATCTTTAAAATATGTATACTCACAACTGGAAAAAACCAAGGGGCAGGAGTGAGTGTCCATTGGGAAATTCTGCAGCTGGAGCAGACATTCAGCCTCGATTGTCAGCCTGAGACATAGAGAGAGAAAGAGATTTTGAGCTGGTGAAGTTGGTTTGATTCCAACACCTAAATGTGACAGAGGCATTCTCACTTCCTTGAGAACTAATTTGCTGAAGATCAGTCTGTTTGCAGGAACATTCCAACCAAAAATATACGTTTGGATACTTTCAAGGTGAGGAAAAATATCTAAGTTTCACCTTCAAAAAGCCCTTCTCTTTAGTCAACTTTTCAGATTCGTTTATGGAAGTGAGAAGTTACGGGAACAAAGAGCCAAATGTTTATTAAGAGAATAAAACAGGACTGACCAAGACAACATTTTAAAGGATTATAGCTTAGGGAACTGTAACCCTGGTTCCATGCCTGTGTTTTAGTTTTCTGAATTTTTTTTCTTAAGGAATTTTCTGTAAACAGGAGAAATGTTTTTGCAACTGTACTTATGCTATTCATTCCTTTTTCTTAGGAGGGACTTTTTCTTAATGTCCCTCTGGTCTGACCAATGTGATTCAAGAGGTTTGTCTTTGTTTCACCAATCAAATTGGTCTGTGTAAAATAGTATAAAAGGGATAATAGTATATATAGTATATATACAATATGTAATATATATAAAAATAATATATATAATATATAATGTATAATGTATATGTATAATATATTATATATTATATATTATATATTATATATTATATATTA
>JBBMKD010000194.1:15619564-15630151 GCA_037834095.1 Argya squamiceps
ATAGTATAAAAATATCCCAAGAAAATTTTCAGTCTTCTGAATCTCAGAGTCTGTGTCGTTGTGGTATAAAACAGCATCAGGGAACCACCCATCTCTTTGCTCCCTCCCCTCCAGCAGAGCCTGCTGGCTGTACCTGAGCGTGTAGAGCACTTTTCCATCATTCCAGATGCGGAGGAGCTGGTTGGGAGTGGTGATCCAGTGGGAGTCAGCCCGTTTGGAGTTCCTGAAGAAGGTGTCAGGGATCCAGATGCGGCTCACCATGTTGGTGTTCAATGTCAGAGCCTTCAAGGTGCTGTTGAAGCGCAGGCGCCGGTCGTACCACGTCTGGGCAAAGAAGATGTCAATGGTGTATTCCTGGGAAAAGCAAGGAGGGATGGGACTGTGGAGTGTAGCAATGTATCTGTATAACAGGCCATTCTGATGCACCAGTCAAATGAATTGTGAGTAATATTATCAAACCACCTGCAAGTTTTGTTATCAGAGCTCTCAGGAATTCATCAAGGTTACTGAGAAAACAACTGTCACCCTGAATTTTCCTGCTTTCCAGTGTTTGCAGTTTGTAGTGGAGATTCTCATGCAGCTTCATATAAACTATGTATAAATTTAGAACTTACCTATTTTGTTTACATATTTCTCCTCTCAGAGGAGGAATGAGATTGATGGTGATGCTCACCAACCAGGTCAGAAAGGTGGCACCCTGTGTAGCCAATCTTTTGCCTTCTGATCAAGATGTATAAAAGATGGAGTCAGAAAATTAAAATAGCAGCTTTTCCTGCCTGACCTTCTGTGTCTGCCTCGTTCTTTTGTGTACCTGAAATTGCCACAAACAACAGGATCAAAAATAAGAAGAGAGGCTGAGAAAATGTCTGCAAAAAATGTAAACCCTAGACAGAGGAAGCACAACGTGAAGGTGGACACTTGACCAACTGGATGTCATAAAGGATGTGTGCCTGCCTCAGGAAGAAGCAGTTTAGCCAACCCAGAGATGTGTGCCCACGTGGACAGCAGACCTAGAATCTATATCTGCCATGTAATGTAAACAATAAACAGCTTCTGTTGGAATCATATCGATTTGGTTATTCAGTGGCTCATTTCCCCCCTGCAGTGGAGTCCCTGGAACCTCTCAGGGGAATTCCCAGGGTCCTGCCCTGGAAGGATACACCATAGAGTTTCCACCTAGACTGAAAGAAAAGGCTTCCCCTATGGTGCCTTGAAACACAGTGACCCACCCCAGTTTGCTTTCCCCATATGTCCCTAATTCTTGTGGTTTCTCCTTTTCCTGTTCCCCCATTGGTTGTGGCATCCCTGGTGGCCTGCCCTGTGTCCTCTGCAGGGCACTGCCCTTTGCCCTGCCCTTTGTACCACCCCTGGTCCTCTGACCATTGATTCCTGACCCCTATTTAGGCTTGTGCACAGCACAGGGCAAGCTCTTTTTTCCTCATTTCCCTTCAGCTCCAGGAACAAACCTTGCTGGAACTGATCATACAAAGGCCCATCTTGCCTCTCCTTGCTGAGCCCAACCATGGTGTGTGTGATGTGTGAGCTTGGCTGCTTTGCCTGAATTCCCCCCAAGCAGCTTTTCCACAGGAGATGCTTATTGGGATATAGGCAGCAGCTCCACTATCTAGAATCCACACTGCTACATGGGATGTTCTGAGAGGGATTCAGGCCAAGCAGAGCCTGCATCTCTGGTCTGCAGGCAGTCACAGCCAGGACATTTATTTTCTCAGTCTGGGAGCAGGTGTTGGTGACCACTGACACATTTCCAGGCTCACCATGTCCAGGCCAGGACATCCCTGGCACCCTTAGGAAGAGCCAAAGACTCTGTGTTTACGGGTGGGCTGAGCCTGGCCCTTGCCTGGAAAACCAGGACCACACAAACAAGACCCTGGGCTTCCTGTTGGCAGACAACTCAATACTCCTTTTAAGCACAGGCATGAAGGGGCAGTGTGGATGTTGCCTGAGTCCAGCCTTCAGTTCAGCTACACCTTTCAATCATAAGCAGGGAAAACTACTTGTTAACTACCAGCTTAGCAGAGAAGGCAAGCAGAGAGCTCTTTCAGTTGGAACAGTCCAGCCCTGTTCCACACACCTAATTTGTACAAAGATCATTAGTAGTGCTGTGCATAAATCTAGTGACAATCCCCCCCTTGCTACAGGACACACTGCAAAGGGTTCATATGAAAACTCAGAGCACTCTGGGTCCTTGGGCAGATACCCCTTGCTGGAGATTAGAAAAGAAACCTGGGGTTGCATGGTACCAGCTCTGGGTGCAACCAGTTAAAAATCCTGAGTCTTTTGCTGAGAGAAAAGAGATTTTTCCACCATAATAAGGACCTGCAGCTTTGGTAAGAGAGTGTGTCCTAGCTCATGGATAACTGGCAGTTCTGGGAAGCAGCTCCTGCCTGGATTGGGCTGGCAGTAGCCCACACCATTAGCCCACCACTCTGCTGCTCGCTGCTGCAAGGCAATTTGCTCCTGAGAAGGTGCTAATTAATGCCATGCAGGAACAAGTCTGGCACCCAGCAGCTGTGTGAACCAGACCCCAGCTCCAGCTCCACCAGTGCAGGCTACAGTCAGCCACCTGCTCCTGAGAGCTGCTGACATGACCTTTGGTGCCTTTCCCTCCTGTTGAACCTGCATGACCCCCACTGCCTCCCCCTCTTTTGTGTGCAGAGATGAAGAAAGCCTGACTTTGCCATCCCTCCCTCTCATTCTCCTCCTCCCCTGTATTGATTTATCTCGGTGGAATTTTTTATGACTGCAGCACATCCTCCCCGCGCTGCCCTCGCTGCCGGCTCCGGGCGGGCTCCTCCAGCCCTGCTGCCAAAATAGCTGCAGCCCTCCCTGGGACAGTGTGTCCTGCAGGGCAGGGCAGGGCAGGGCATGGGCCTCACTTCATCTTCCTCACCCCTGCTCCCCTGGCAGCCAACAGAGAGCAGAGATGGGTCCCCAGCACGTCCCTTGCATAGGAATGAGGTGGTGAGGGAAGAGCTCAGTCGAGTCGCTCTCCAGGCTGATGCTTCACCCTGGTTAGACAAGGGGATGAGCAAAGGGACAGGGTCCTGATGGATGTCTAAATGGGGAGAATGGGGACAGGTGCTGCACGCTCAGAGGGGTGGTTTTGCCTCTACAGTTCGTCCAAAACATGAGCAGGCACAGGGCTAAGGACAGCAGCAGCCCTCACAGCCAAGTGAGCCCTCATGGCCACTGCTGGGGCTTGGGAGAGCCCATCCCAGCACCTGGATCACACTGGGTACTGCTTGGATAGGTGCTGATGGAGGCATGTAAAAATGTGAAATAAAAGTAGCATTGGCACAGCGTTGGGGCCAAAATAGCACAATATTTGACATATTCTCCCTCATCACTGCACACCCCGTTGGAGTTCATGTGAGTTTACTTAGCTCCTCCTAAGTAGTATCTCTGGTGTAGGAGAAAGCAACCAAAAATGTAGTGATAAATTCATGTTAGATGTCACTACCAGCGTTTAACTCCCAACTGGAGTCACTGGTGACATCTCACTTCTGGGCTGGCTGCTCAGTTATGTCCTGCTGTAAAGTTCAGCACTCAAGTCTGGGATAATCAATGCCAGCACTCTGGAAGAGTGGAGGGTCAGCTGTCCCAGGGGCTCAGCATTTGTTGTCAAGCCCAGATTTCCGGGAGGGATCAGCATTAAAGAGCTCCTCTTGTGCCATTCATAGCCAGCCTTTGCAAAAGGTGTGGTGCACAAGTCATTCAGCTCCTCTGAAAAATCCAAGCTGTTATTGTCACTGTCCTGTGGTTTGATCTAATTTCAGTGGCTATTATTAGCACAGCTATTCACGAGGCAGAACTTAGTAGCTGAGCTGGCTCCCATGCCTCTCTGTAGGGAGCCCATTGGGAAATTTTGGCATTTACAAATGTATTTTCTTTCAGAAATTATCTGAGGCAAGATTTATACAAAAGTGCTCTGGCCTTTGGGAGGACTTTTACCCTTCCCACTTCCTCCCCCATGCTGCTGAGTGAGTGAGTGAGCAGCTGTGTGGCTGAGCAGCCAGCTGGGGTTAAACCACCACAGCTCCTGGAGAATTCAGCACCTGTTCCCATCAGGAATGCCCAGTCTGATGCTGAGGAGCCTTGCATGGCTGGGGTTCTGCACTGATCAGCTGTGGGAAGGTGCTCAGACCTTTCTCTGAGCTTTATTGAGATCCCGCTTAGCTGTAGGCATCTGCCAAGGTGACTGAAACAGGAGCTGTTGGACCTTGGGTTTCCTACAGCCCTTAGAGAGGGGTAGGGATTTCTCTAGAGGGAGGAAGATCACCATATCAAGAAATCCAGGTTATCTTCTGGAAACACCCCTTACTCTTCCTGACCTTGGAGGAATCCACTGATCAAAGCTGAGTGGCTGGAGTTTGGCAGGATGAGCTCAGCCCCTAAAACTCAGGGCACAGTTTCTCCATCTCCTGCATCTCTGCAGTTTCTCTCTGCCCCTGACACTCAGCCATCAGAAAGAGACTTCTCAATGCCTCGATTTCCCCATGTGGAAAAGGGTTATTGTAAAATACGCCTCCACCATCACTGCACCATCTGCTGTGCAGCACATGGAGGTTGTTAACTTCTCCCTGAAAGCACAGGCATTTTTAGTGTTCTCAACAGAAGGAGCTAACGAAGGAAGGAGGAATTGCTTTAACAGTTTGGCCACGCCATTTGGAGCACACGTGGGGTAGCACACACATGTTGGCATGTGTGCAACATTACGTCAAATTTCAGTCATGAAACAATGAACCAAACTCCCCATAAGGCAAACCCTGAGGGCTGCCTACCCTAAACACTGTCATGTGAGTTTATCCCGTGCTGAGAGATGCCCTGCAGCATTGCCTCTGCTGCCTGAGTGTGCTCATGTCCAACCCAGCCTCTCAGCATGTCCCTGCTGGCCCTTGGTCCCTGTCACCACCTGGCACTGCAGGAGATCCCTGATCAGCCCTGCTTTTCCTCATGTGGGCAGCACAGATGCTGGTGGGAACACAGTTCCAGAGGATTGGCATAACCTGAGGACATTCAGTGGAAAGAGTGGTGTTCAGTAAAAGAACGTTTGTGAGGAATAAAAGGATGGGGACCTGGCAGGGGTGTTTCATATTGGAAGAAAAAAAAACAACAACAAGAAGATTTTATTGTGCTCTCAAACCCTTTCGTTTTTCAAAAGCTACGAGTATGCTGTGTGAAAAGTCATTTCTAAGAAAACCCCGAATATTTTCAATCCAAAAGAAAAGAGATTTGTTCAGAACTCAGCCTGTCCCCAACACAGGAGAGCTGGGAGATGGCATTGTGTGTTACCCTGGTGCCTGCTCCTTGGGTTATCTCTGCTGCTCTGGCCTCTCAGATGGGGAACCAGCCCACATCTCCAGTCAGAATTGGCTTTAGGAACTCTGCTCTGGACCAATTTCCACCCTGGATTCAGAGCAAATATAATTTAGGGCTACTGAGTTTCAGACCAACAGCTTTAACTCCCAGGGTTTGCACGCTAAGGTTTGAAGTGAGCAGTGTGTGTTTTCAGGTTACCTCACACACCAAATAAACACAGCTGGGCTCGGCCAAAACATCCTTTTCAAATGGCTTTTATCAAGTTCGTGTGTTCAGTTCAGCTGCCCCTCTCAAGGGTGCAATTAGTGGGATCCAGAGGGGCTGGGACCCTGTGGCTCCTCTGTTCTATCTATGAACTTCTTTTTCTGTGTTAAGAGCTCAGCTTTCTGCCAAATGCCAAAGAGAGGAGCAAAGCCACGAGATGAACATGTCTTAGGTGGCCTCCTAAATTAGGATAAAATGAAGGATTTAAATGTGGTTTTGCAATTTCACTTGTATTCAACAGCAAAAAGAAAAGCTCTGAACAGAGGGCTCAGACTTCTGGAAACACCTTCCTCAGTTTTCCTCTGCTGGAGAGATAGTTTAGCCTCCTCCAACTCAGATTACTCTGTGCAAAATCCTAAATAACAGTGGGGCTGAGAGATTAATATCCTAGACAGTCGCTTTCTAGCTTTCATTGTTCTGATATTTGTTTTTACTCGCAGAGCTCCCTTCCCTCTTCACCTCCAAGCAAATCCCTCACTGCAGTCCAATAAAGCAGGCTGCTTTCCTGGGCAGCAGGGACAGCATTTCAGGTGCTCTGACGTGAATGTGATGTGTCCATGCTGCCAATCACACAGCCAAGCAAAGCAGATATTACAGGCAAACTCTTAGGGATGCTGCAATTCAGGAAATGCTCAGAAGTTCTTTCTTGGAGAAGACCCAGGAATGGGGTGTTTTTCTTTCAAGGGCTGGGAGGACACTCTGTGCAGGTCAAGGCAAGGAAACTTCTCCTCCAGTCTCCCTCTTCTGCAAAACAGGGTCTCTCCTTCAGACACAGCTGAGATCAGCATGTCCACACCCCACAGCCCTGCCCAGGTGAGCATTGTCCTCTCCAGGACACCCCACACACCCTCCCAGCCTGCAAACATCCCAGGCAAATCCTGGTTTGCACCACACATCTGTCTCCACATCCCAAGGAACACATTCGACAATAGTAAAAAGCCTGGAGATGCCCTCAAGATGCTAAATAAGTAAATAATCTGAATGAAATAACTGTATTTTTAGAATAATCTTGACATCTGAATGCACCACTCCTTATCCCCACAGCTGGTGGGCAGGAATGTCCTTCTAGGCATGTGTGAGCATTCTCTGAGGGCAGCACAGAGGGGACAGGGACCAACAGCATGTGCTGTGCATGACACTGACCACTTCAGGGACTGGCTGGGCAGTGCCAGGCTTCTCCCAGTTCTCCCATCAGTACTGTGGGACACCTCATTTGTGGCCACCTCCACATCCCTGCTCTGGGAGAGATCTGTCTCTCCAACACAAAGACCAAAAGAATGCGAATGTAAATTTAATTCCACTTGCAAGATCCTCCTCCCTCCAAATGAGACCCCAGAGAGATTTCTGGACATGATGCTGGAGGGACTAGGGGAGCTCTCAAGGACAGCAGGAGCAGAGCTGTGATGATCTGTGTTTTCAAGGTGACACACTGAACTTCCCATCTGTTTCACTTCTGCAGCAACACGGGCAGCGCTGTCCTTGCCTGAATGTCTTTCGCCTCTGTCCAGGGAATCTCAGTTGAAACAGAGTTCTTTTTATAATACAAACGTGCTATTAAAAGCCACGTCCATGTCCTGTGCTCGTGCCAGGAGCTGTCAAACAAGTCATGCTATAAATGCTGCTCTGTCGGTTGCACGCTCCCCCAGTCACAGCTTGCTCACCCCTGGAGCCGGCAGATGGGAACTGGACAGGGCTTTCAAAACTCTGCTGCCTTCTGACATCCCTGTCTGCCTGTTCCCCCGCACCTCTGCTCCTTCCTGCTGCCGTGGATCTGCAGGTGGGGACATCTAAAAGGCAGCTTTTACACTCCTGACAGCCAACCACCCCAAATCAGAGACGTTCCCTTGTACCATCTCCTCCTGCCCTGCAGCGATGTTATCTCCTCCCGTGCAGCCCCAGGGTGCCTGTTCCTCTTTCCATGGGAACACAGGGAGCCTCTCCCTGTGAGCCCTCGGGGCACAAGACTTACACGTGTGTGTTTTAGCATCTGTTAACAGCCATTACCCGGAGGACCCAGGAAAGTCCTTGAGGCGAGACATGACATCAGCCAGGCTCTGCTTTGCAGGAGCACAAGTCTGTCTGCACTGTCCCCGGTGAGGTTATTACTGAGAAGGCAGAGATGTGGACACGGGGTGCTCTATGCAGACGGGGCAGAATTGATTAAAGGGGAAGGTACTGAACACTTCTCTGAAATATTGTGCAAAGCACCTCAGGGTGCTTTTTTTTCCTCCTTTTTTTTTTCCTCCACTCTCAGGACAGGACATGCCCTGGGTGCGAAGTCACACAGAAGCACCTTCTGATGCAAAGGAAAATGCAGTTCAGTTTCCACAGTCTCTGGAAAATACCTGGGCAGAGCAAAGCCAGGTTTGTCCAAAGTCTTGTCTTCATGTCACACCTCGCTGCTAAATGCCTAACTGCTCCCTACAAGGCTTGGAATTAAAGGAACTTTGTGCAGGAAGAGGAAAGCAGGTGGGGAAAGAGAAGAGGTGAGGATGGAAGCACATAGGATGACTGGAGGAGAATATTTTCCACTTCAGGCAGGTGCTCTTGTTCATTTGTCCTTCTGGCTCGTTGGGTTCTTGAGGGGACAGAAGGAAATTTCCTTGGGAAGGGCTGGAAGACAAACCTCCTCACTGCATACCATTAACTGCCCGGGATTGCTCCCCCAGAACAGCTTGACAAGATTCAGATGAGAAGCTGGGATTTCTTTAATTGCATTTCCGGTTCCCGTGCCACCCACTGTGACTAAAATGAAACACTGGGGTGGGCAGCCCAGCACTGCCCAGCGCTGGGGAAGCAGCTGCTGCAGCCCTGCTCCCTGAGAACACTCACTGCCAACCAGCACTGAGCTCTGTCACAGCACCTTTGCTGGCAGCACGTTGAGAGGGTGGAGGGTCCAGCAGAGCCCAGAGTTGGGTCTGAGAAAGCACAGTGCACCCAAATTATGGAAATACCTGCACTGGCCAGGAGAAAAACCACCTGTATAAATCCCTGTCTAATTCTCACCCTCTAGGTAAAAAAAAGGACATTCAAAACATCTGAGGAAGTTCTGGTTTCACAAAAGGGGAGCACTTTGTGCCCTCTGCAGAGATCCTCACTCCTGACCCTGTTCTCTCCTGGCCCCAGATGAAGAAGGAGATGGGAGCAGGGTACTCTGGCTTCACCAACTCTTTCAAGGAAATCTGTTTCATGTTGTCTCTCATGCCCCCTTGCTGTGCTTACCACCTCTCTCTCCCTGCCCTGCCAGTTCCTTGATATTCCTTCTCTCTGCCTCGTTTTGTTTTTCCTTTCTCAGTTCTTTTCAAGCCACCACACAATCACAGCCCAGCCCTAATGAGATTTCAAGGGAGCACCAGGCTGTGGAAAGCAGCTGGGAGAAGCTAATCAGGTTACAGAAAAAGAACAATTTCTCTCTGCCACCCCTGTTGGGTCCTGGGAGGGCAAAGCAGCTGGAGTGCAGTTGCAGGAGGGTTACCAGGCCAGCTGATTCTCCTCTCCAGGCAAACATCCACACTTCAGGGAGGTCATTTGGCAGCAAGATCCCCACCCCTGGGCAAGCAGGACCTGCTGAGCTCTGCTCCTGGGGGCTGCTCACTTCCCATGGCACCTGGTGGGTGCACACAGTTCTCCTCAGAAACGAGGGATTGGTATTTCCAGACTTTTTTTTCCAGCTCCTTCTACAGTCTCTGCCTACTGTAGATGCCTCCTTTGAGACTCAACCACTTGACTTTCCCCAACTCCCCTCAAAGACTTTAAAACATCTTTGGGAAGTGGTGAAAAAGATAAAGGCTCAGTTTTCTACACAGTGGTGTAAGAAATACTCTGGCAGATCTTGGAGATCCCAGAGTCATACACAGAAAGAAAGCAAACAATTTGGGATCTTTGGCTTAGTCCAAAGTTCCCAGGAGTGGGACAGCACATCTTTAACTGCTCCTTACCAAATTCCAGCACCTGGGCTTGGCTTTGGGTTTTTGTGAGAGGTATTTTCATTCCTCCTCTTGCTGATCCAGAGAGAGGAAGCAGGGTCTGTTGTGCCTTCTCACAAGGTACAGATTCATGTGGGAAACTGAGGCTGCAATCCCTGGACATGCCAGATCATGGAAGGAAATGATCTTTCATTTCACAGGGTTAGGATTTCCTTTCTTTCATGGAAGGAAATGGTTTATTTTGAATGTTACGGGTCTCTCTGCCTTCAGCTTTTCTTTTCAAGAGCCAAATGAAGATCACCCAGTTATCACCTTAACTTCACCCCCATGGCTGTAGGAACAACCAACCTAATTCCCTGACGTTTTTCCCACTCTCTACCCTGCTGCTCTGCTTCCTCTCCTTGCCCTTACAACACTGCCAAGGTGGCTTTGGGTGTCTGTGGAGGAGAATGACAGACTAAAGGCCACAGTCTAGTGTGGGAGGCATCACGGGTGGCAGATTTGGAGGGAGAAGCTGATCGAGGGGAACTGTCAGAAACAAAGCTTCCAACGTTTGGAGAATCCCCACTCTGACCTCTCCTGTTCCCCAGCCACATGGAGACAAGGTGTTCCCCCACCCACACTCCCAAGTGTTTTGGTTCACACCTCCCACGGGCATCTGCCTGGGGGGAGCCTTTACCAGCACCTGCAATTCCCCTGTGGAGCAAAGCTGATCAGATGGTTGGAGCCACTCCTGGCCAAGCACAGGTGGGGGAACAAACACATAAATCCTCACCACGAAGCTCTCTGGATGTGGAGATGGACACACAAGGCTTGTGCCAGGGTCCCCAGCCATCATGCCCTTTTATTTCCCCACCCACAGTGCCCCAAGTAGGCAGCATGATTTATTTGGGGCTGTGAGAAGCTGGCAATGGGATTTGGTGGGGCAGTCAGCAGTGCTGGTGTGGAATGGCTGCAGTGTCCACCTGCCCACTCACTGACTGATGCCTTAAGTTTTATCTTTCATGTATTTCAGGTTCTGTGCTGCCCAGGGGTGCAGCTCTGAGCTCACAGTCAG
>JBBMKD010000194.1:15660955-15675476 GCA_037834095.1 Argya squamiceps
ATTTTATTTTATTTTATTTTATTTTATTTTATTTTATTTTATTTTATTTTATTTTATTTTATTTTATTTTATTTTACATTATTTTATTTTATTTTATTTTATTTTACATTATTTTATTTTATTTTATATTTTATTTTACTTTCTTTTATTTTACTTTATTTTATTTTATTATTTTATTTTATTTTATTTTACTATTTTACTTTATTTTATTTTATTTTATTATTTTATTTTATATTTTATTTTACTTTATTTTATTGTATTATATTTTAGTTTATTTTATTTTACTTTGTTTTATCTATTCTATTCTATTCTATTCTATTCTATTCTATTCTATTCTATTCTATTCTATTCTATTCTATTCTATTTTCCTCTGAGCCTGAGATGTCAGGGCTGATAGCAGACAGTTTGTTTCACAACGAGTGTGCAGCGATAGGTCAGGGGAACAAGCAAAAATGCCACCTTTGAGGGGAATTAGATCATTAAAATGTCACAGTAGTATCTTGGGAAGCCAACTGGAGATTCCAGCTACAGTTTCTCCTTCCCTCTGCTAGGAAAAATAAATAACACCTGCCAAGCGAGAGCAGGCCTTGCTTTTATAGAGATTACTATTTTTTGAGTCACCATTGTTTCACACCACTCTGCCAGCAAGAAAGTAATGATCTCATTTTACATTGACACCAAGGCTGATTTTGGGGAAATAAAAGCCTTTCTCCAAACCTGGGAGAGTAAAGAATAAACAGAGTGCTCTGGGAACAGTAGCACAGAAGGGAAAACCCATGGACCACTCAGCCTCCCAGCACATCTAACAAACATTAAATTAATGACAGCGACTTGACTCTGTGGGTTTTTCTGTTCTCCCCCACCACGCTGCTATTTCTTGCCATCCAGGTGCTCTAGAGATTTTCCAGCCTCTCATCCCATCCTGAGCAGCATTTTCCACTGAGAAATATCGTGGTCTTGGGGCTGTTTGCAGCTCTGAACTGCCTTGATTGGAGCCTGCGGGGGATTTCTCAGTGCTCAGCTCCCCAGCCGGGTAATGGGAGGAATAATCCTCATCTCCAGCGTGTGCCCTGAGCACCAAGGAACTCTGCACTGCTCTCAGCAGCCACTGTCCTCCTCACAAAATTCCCTTCCCGGGAAAAGAAGGCGGGAGCTCTGCAGGGTAACAGCCCGTTTTAGAAGGGGCCACGGCAGGTGAAGCCAGGCTCCTGCTGTGCCTCTTTTCCCATCTTCCCAGAGGAGATGCTGAGGAGAGGGGCAGGTGCACGGACACTTCCTCCCTTTCCAGAACTCTCCACATTTCAATCAGCTCTCAGGAGTTACTCTTGTCCCCTCATTTTGCTCTCCAGGCTCTCACTCCCTGCCTCTCTTGGCAGGGCTGGGATTTGTTGCTCTGATTTTTCAGCCTTCTGATTGTTTTCATACTTCTACTGGAGTAGAAATGATACTTTCATTGAATATTTTCATTGATATTTTCAAATGAATTTCTCACCAATTGTAAGATAAAAAAGACTGATGTTTTGTAACATTCATTCTAGGGGGAAGGACAAATTGATGGAGTTCTGAGTTGACCACTGGGGTCAGAGAGGTGTTCCTCTCATCCTCCAATCCTTGGGCAAATTCCAAACCATATTTAAACCCCAAATCATAATAAACTTTCTCTCCTCACTTCTCAACCTGACGGCTGAGTGTCGTTCTTCTGTGTCGTGATTGTGACACGGATTTGCTCCCCACAGCAGGTGAAGCCAGGCTCCTGCTGTGCCTCTTTTCCCATCTTCCCAGAGGAGATGCTGAGGAGAGGGGCAGGTGCACGGACACTTCCTCCCTTTCCAGAACCCTCCACATTTCAGTCAGCTCTCAGGAGTTACCCTTGTCCTCTCTGTTTGCTTTCCAGGTTCTCACTGCCCCCCTCCCTTGGCAGGGATGGGATTTGTTGCTCTGGTTTTTCAGCCTTCTGATTTTTTTCATATTTCTACTGGAGTTTCTCAGGAATTGTAAAATAAACAAAGAGTGATGTTTTGTAAACCACATTCTTTCTAGGGGAAGGACAAATTATGGACTTCTGAGTTGACCACTGGGGTAAGAGAGGTGGTCCCTTCATCCCCCAATCCTTGAGCAAATTCCAAACCCTATTTACACCCCAAACCAAAATAAACTTTCTCTTTCTCTCCTCACTTCTCAACCTGATGGGTGAGTGTCGTTCTTCTGTGTCGTGACTGTGACAGGGATTTGCTCCCCACGGCAGCTCAGGATGGAGAAGAGGAGCCAGAAAAGGACAGAGGAGCTGTCAGGTCCCCTTATCTGGACAGCCAGCCACAGGACAGCTGATGGCAGCAGCCACCAGCACTCCTGGTTTCTGCAGTCCTCTCCTTCCTCTGAAAACTCCTGCTGCCTCACCAGCCAAACCTCCCCAAAGCCTCAGAGCCCTCCAGCCCTTGACGGACTCCTCAGCTCTCCCCCTGCACTGTTCTAATTGTTCTAATAGTTTTTCAACCCCTTAATTTCTCCTCTGCCACCATTCAGGTGTTCTTTGTTCCAGGGGAATGAGGCAGAGCGAGGGCTGTGAGAGCAGCAGGCACCGAGGGGCAGGAGAACAGCTTCCCCCTGTCCCTGCACACATGGAAAATCAAAGCTGACGTGGGGTTTTTGTTTGTCAACACCAGTCTGGACCAGGAGAGATAATAACCACAAATGCACAGGGCTGGGGTGCTCAGGATGAGGAGGGAGCAGCTATTGTGGCTGCCTGAATGGCTGCTGGCAGAGCAAAGCCTTTTGTCCACTGATTTTTTTTTCTTCCTCACACATTTACTTTTCTGGTCATCTTTTGTGTTTTCCTCTTTCTCTCTCTCTCCAACATCAAATTACTGGGGTTGGAGGATATTTCCAGAACTCCAGGCAAGGCCAGGAAAGTGCAATTCCAAGCAAGGGCTTTGCTGGTCTGAGCCCCCACACCTAAAGGGGATGTGAACCCTGCACTGGGGTTTGACTGTGTTTGCTGAATTCTCCCTGGCAGATTTTTAGCTCTTTTCCTCACACTTTTGATGAGCCATTTTCAGCCTGTCGGGCACAAATTAACCATGGGGTTCATGTGCCTCCAGAGTGATCCCTGTGCCACAGAGTGAGCCAGCCAAGCCCAGCCAGACCTTTGCTGTCTTGGATCAGATGATGGGATGATTTTTTTAATCAGCAGAATCGCAGATGGCAAATAAATGAAAAGCTTCCAAACCACCCCCCCATCCCCCAAATTAATATTTATTTATGCTAAAATTCACTGTCCCTTTTGTTTACAGCACAGGAGGGTTGTGGTTGTTCTGATTTTCCCTGACCAGCTCTGGTCTTGAGCACAGGAAATCAGCCAGGAAGATTTGGAGTCATGCCACACGAGCAGGTTCAAGGCAGGGAGACACCTGAGAACCAGAATAAATTCAGAACTTGGGGCTTTGATTCTCTAATCCTCCCAGTGTTCACATGTAGGGGAGAGAGGGATTGTTTAACTTTGAAACTCCAAAATGGCCTTGGTGCCCATAAAGGTTTTAGAGAGAGCTTGCAACACAGCAGGAGCCAGGGATTAAGCTCTAAATCCATGTTTTGTCCCTGAAAATCTATGCTGATCACTAATAAAGTGAACTCTGCTCTCAAGAAATATTTATCTACATCTTCAGAACCCCCTACACGGGAGTTGGGCATGACTGGCAGGCAGCAGTCAGGAGCAGGACAATGGAAATCCTTTTCAGCTCGAGCTTGGAGAGCCCCAGCTGAGCAGAGCATGGGCAAAGAGAGGGGGGAAAAGCCTCATCAGAACTGTGACAGCCCCAGCAGCAGAGCAGGGGAGCTGGGTCAGCAGAGGGGCAGCACCTCCAGGCACTGGAGCTCTCATCTCCCCCCAGTTACAGAAACCTCGTCCTGTCCTGTGGAAATTCCCTCTCAGCAGGCTCCCACGCCACACAGAACTGCCCAAACCCAGCTCTGATCTCCTGCAGCTCTTTCCAGGAGGTAAAGAAGCCTCTAGGCTGTGACTGCAGCCTGTCAAGGCCAGGGTGAGCTCTACCCAGAGCTGGGGACACAACTCTACACTCAGCTCCTGCTGTGGCATTTGGGCTGGGGATGCCACAGTGCAGAGCCTTGGCTCCCCCTGCCCCCATTGCTGAGATATTTAAACTGGGATAACACCTGCTCTAGTGGAAGGTGTCCTGTGGGCTCAATGTTTTCTGAGCCTGAGAATTGCTAGTTCTTCCCAGGGGAAACTTTTCAACAGTTTTCTTTTTTTCTTTTTCCCAGAACAACCTTGTGTAAACAATATTCCTTGCCCACAACAGCAGGTGTTGTTCACTATTTCTGTTACTGAGCCAATGCGAGAGGTGTCAGCCCTATGGACCAATAATGTGTTATAAAAGGGCTGAATGAATTGTAAATAAAGGTTCTGATTTCTACTGCCTTCTCACTGGAGTCAAGCACCTTTATTTTGTGTCCTATTGTGACAGTGTCCCTGCCCACAGGGATTGAAATGAGATGATCTTTCAGGTCCCTTCTAACCCAAACCATTCTGTGATTCTTTAAATAATCCATAAAATCCACATGTATTACAGTGTGAGGCAGGCACTGGATGGGCAGAGACCAAGGGTTTAACTTCTCTTCTAATGAAATCATGCAAGGAGACATCAAATGGAAGGGAAAACCAGAGCCCCCAAACCTAAATAAAGTGGGGGTTTTACACCACAATTAAAGCAAGAAATCACTTTCTGTGGTCACAGGTGAGTTCAAGACCAAATCATAGAACAACCCATCAGGAGTTATTGTAATCAGAGATTTTCAGTCCAAAGGGACCAACAATGACCCTTTAGTCCAACTCCATGACCACTTCAAGGCTGACCAAGGGTGAAAATAATTATTAAGGGCATTGTCCAAACAACTCTCAAACACTGAGAGGCTTGGGGCACCCACCAGCTCTCCAGGAAGGCTGCTCCAGTGTTTGACCACTCTCTCTGGAAAGAAATTCTCCCTGACATTCACTCTGAACCTTTCCTAGAACAACTTTGAACCTCTCCACCACATCACAGGGAGAAGGGCTCAGCTCCTCCCTCCCTGCTTCCCCTCCTCAGGAAGCTGCAGAGAGCACTGAGGGGCTCCCTAAGAGAAGAGGAACATAATTCAACATGAGGATGAGGCTCCTACAGGCAAGTCCCTGCCCCACAGATCCCTGGGGAGTGCTCTGGTGAGGATCTGTGAGAGCCCAAGATCACAGGGACCATCTGCTGTTGGAGTGCTATCACAAATCAGACACTCTTCAGATAAGGCTTTGAGCTCTCTCAGTTTAGTGCCTGCAGACTGGGAGCCCAGCAGATCCTGCACTGACACTGGGTTAATTCTAGGAATACCTGCCTTTTCTCCTTTGCACAGCAGGACAATATGTGTTCAGCAAATGACGTGTTTCCTTTAAATAAATTCAATTTCTAGCATTTATTTATTTAAATTTCTAGCATTTATTTATTTCCTTTAAATAAATGCAATTTCTAGCAACCTAAAGTGGTACAAAAATTCAGTTCAATTTCCTTGAATAGATTCTGCCACCAAAAGAAGCAACAACTGCTCTGAAGGTTGGAGAAAATCACATGGAGAAGGGTTGGAGCCATTCAACCCCCCCTCCTTTCCCACCATTTCCAAAATGTTTCTATTTCAGGCACAGGCTCCTTGTGAGCCCAAGAAGCACAGCCCAGTTTGGGGCTCTGCCCAGAGCTCCCTCCTCACCACCACACTCCATCCTGCTGGGGGAATCTCCCTCCTTTGCCAGGGCTGCTGCAATTCCCAGGAAGGGTTTTGAACTTCCATGGGGCTGGAGCAGGATCCTGAACCAGCCCAGAACAGTTCCAGCTCTGCCCACCCCTGCACCAGCAGCAATCCTCTGCTTGAGACATATCTTGAATATTCTCCAGCTGTTTCCTCTGCTCCCTGCAGCTGCTGTGGGGCTCAGCAAGCTGCACCTGGGCTGGGGATTTCTGCAGACCCACCTGGGATTCATAAAGTCACAGAATCACAGACTGGTTTGGGTTGCAGGGGACCTTACAGACCATCTAGCTCCATCAGGACCACCTGCCACCACAGCAGGATGCTCCAAGCCCTGTCCAAACTGACTTTGAACATTTAATTTCCTCTCATTATCACCCTCCCTCCCCAAACCACCAGTTGTAGCCGAACTTCAGCAGTTTCACCACCTGCATTGAAGAAAATGATGTTTTTTATGCAACAGTTGAAATGCCAGGGGATTGTTTTAGCTTTGGAGGAAAGTTCCCCCAATGCCCACCCTGTTCCAAGCAGAGGAAGAGACACAGCACTTCAGGGGAATAAATAAATTATGCTGGAGAGGGTTTGGATAAATCTGTGTTATTACCAGATCCTGGTAACAACAATGCACCAGGCTCTCCTTTCACACCGTGACTGGCCAAACAACTGCACTCACAGACCTTGGATGTCCCTTTGGAGGACATTTAGGGGGGTGCAGAATGAAAGGCTCCAGCACCAGAGCATTGGCAGGATCCAGATGCCAAATGCTGAGCGTTGCCTTTCCTGGGATGCCTTTGGGTCCAGGCTGACTTTCACTGGGAAAGGAAATCAGCTCTGTACAGCTTTGGCTGATTTCACACAGCCTCTCCAAACTGGAAACCTTCCTTCAGAAGCCCAGGGCTTCCCAGCTGGAAATATCCCCCTCCAGCCCCAGTTCAGACTAACTTGGATCCAGAGGGGATCACCATCCCTGTTTGGTTTCCAGAGAAGCCACAAGCACTCAGAGTCACAGCTCCAAACAAGCATGTTGATACCCAGCTCTGAATGAATATCTCAGCTTCCAGAGTGTTTTGACTAATATAGTACACACTGACCCAAATTTTGGGAGCAGGGAGGCTCATTGATTCAGACTAGGTAGAACACAGCACACTTGTGGGGGATGCATTTGAAACTAATTAGAAATTGCTCCCATCAGAGCTGCTTCTGTCCCTCTTCATTACCTCCCCCAGCACAAAAATTGCCTTCCTGGACCAGTCCTGAGAGCCCCTGGACTTTGTCTCCTCACAGGGGAAGGATCACTTCTCTCCAGGGCTGGTTTTTGGGGAACAGAGCACCATTAGCACATTTTGCTTGTGTTTAACTCCCATTATTTTGTAGAGCGCTTCATGAAACCTTAATTTTTTTTTTTCTGAAAGTGTTTTCTGCTACTGAATCCCCCTCCATTTTCTTCAGGCAATGAATGAATTTTGTTTACAAAGTACTTCAACAAGGCTTGAAATTTCATTTGTGGAAAATGGGCCTCAGAAACATCCGAGGCATTTGAAACCATGCTGAAATATGGCAATTTCAGGCACTTACCTGTCTCCTTCCTGCAAGCCTCCAAATCAAAAGTTACCATGACGACCAAGCCCACTCTCAGTCCAGCAGGATGAATTGGTTTTACCCGACGTCATTAGTAGCCAGGACCCAAAAAAAAATTACCCAAATGAGGCCCCAGACA
This sequence comes from Argya squamiceps, assembly GCA_037834095.1. NCBI lineage: Eukaryota > Metazoa > Chordata > Aves > Passeriformes > Leiothrichidae > Argya > Argya squamiceps. The sequence goes on from JBBMKD010000194.1 coordinate 15,668,454, forward strand.
GCAGGACTGCAAAAAAAAAAAAAAATAAGAAAGAAAAAAAAAAAGCCCAAACAAGCAGCACAACAATTACTCTCTAAACTTAGCAAGGGAAGGAAAATGTCACTCAACTCTCCAGCAATAATTCTGTAAAAAACCACCAAACATGTTGACCTCCTGTCTGTGTCCCTTGGAGGAGAGCTGCCCTGTGACAACTGGGCTTGATTCCCACCCTGAATTTCCCACCCAGGAGGTTGGTTTGCACTGCACTGCCTGCACGGCAACCCAAAAAGGGAGAGGAGTGGCTGCTGTGGGTGAAATACAACTCCTGGCCACCCTGAGCTCCCCACAATGTGCCCTGGAGCATCCTTACCTGAACTCTGCACATCCCTGCTCCTTACCTGGGACATCTGTGATGGCAGACACCCACCTCAGGGCTTTTTCACCTCTAAGTCAACCTCTACATCTCTGGGGCAAGGAAAGTTGCTTAGAGATGCTTCCTTTTGTATCCCAGCAGGATATATTCCTTTTATATACCCCAGCAGGGATATAGATATAAAATATATATAATATATATTCCTTTTATATACCCCAGCAGGCTCCCAGGAAGTTGGTTTGCACTGCACTGCCTGCATGGCAACCCAGAAAGGGAGAGGAGTGGCTGCTGTGGGTGAAATATAACTCCTGGCCACCCTGAGTCCTCATGGACAGCACATGATGTGTCCTGGAGCATCCTTACCTGAACTCTGCACATCCCTGCTCCTTACCTGGGACATCTGTGATGGCAGACACCCAGCTCAGGGCTTTTTCACCTCTAAGTCAACCTCTACATCTCTGGGGCAAGGAAAGTTGCTTAGAGGTGCTTCCTTTTATAGCACTGCCACCCCAGCAGGCTCCCAGGAGGTTGGTTTGCACTGCACTGCCTGCATGGCAACCCAGAAAGGGAGAGGAGTGGCTGCTGTGGGTGAAATAGAACTCCTGGCCACCCTGAGCTCCCCATGGACAGCACACGATGTGTCCTGGAGCATCCTTACCTGAACTCTGCACATCCCTGCTCCTTACCTGGGACATCTGTGATGGCAGACACCCAGCTCAGGGCTTTTTCCACCTATAAATCAGCCTCTACATCTCTGGGATAGGGAAAGCTGCTTAGAGATGCTTCTTTTTATATCACTGCCACCCCTGGAAGAGTCCAAGGCTGGGTTGGATGGAGCTCTGAGCAACCTGCTCCAGTGGAAGGTGTTCCTGCCTGTGGTGGGGGGTGGAATGAGATGATCCTTAAGGTTCCTTCCAACCCAACCCTTCCAATCCATTCTGTGATCCTGTGATAACCATGGTCAGGTGAAACAGATGCCTTGGAAGGCTGACCTGAAACAGAGACTGGATACAGCTAGAGAATAAAGTATTTATATTTATTTTATTTACTTATAATTTTTATATTTAATATAATATAATATAATATAACAATGTATTATATTACAATATATTATATTATATTTTATATATAATTATATGACATAATATATAATATTATAATATATAATGTTATAATATATAATAATATATTATAATTATTTTATGCTTTATTTATTTTATTTCTAATTTATATTTATTTTATTTATTTTACTTTATATTTATTATAATTTATTGAAAGGCCTTCAGACTACACCTTGGGCAGGACAAGAGCCTGGCCAGGGCCACACCCAAGGTGGACTAAGAATGATCAGAGAAATGGCTGACTGGTCATGAGCTCTTACATTTTTATAAGTTTTGGTCCATTTGCATATTGGGGTTTAATTGTCCAATTCCAGCTTCAGGTTATGAAGTCCCATCCTTGTTGTTCCTCCCTTCAGCCCACCCTTGTTTGTGCTGTTGGGCAGAAAGTTGTCCTTGGTTCTCAGCAGGAAAAGGATTTGTTTTGTCTCCCTACCCTGTGAAGAGAGCTCACTGGCACTTAATATGAGGCTCAGAACTACATCCCTAGGCAGCACAGAACCTGCAAATATGAAAACTAAAGCTTAAGGCATCAAACCTAAGCCTGTCCCCACAAGGAGGACGTGAGTTGGGCTCCCCAGTCCCAGCTGATTGACTGCTCACACTTGAACACAACTGTGCTCTGGCAGCTCTCCAGGGGGAGGGAGGGGGAGTCACTCAGCAATGAGTGGTTATAGATGGTTATTCAAGCATAATAAATCCTCCTTATCAATCCTGTCTCACCACCCCTCCTGATTTATGCCGAGTGTAATAAGGCAGTAAGAAGGCAAAGGCTGGTTTTACAGGCAAACTGGGGATTACAGTCAGACATAGATATTGAAAAACTCACTATAGCAAAGTGAAATCATAAGAGGGGCCTGAACAGCTTCGTATGGGTGCTGGGAGATGGGCTGGTGAGTTATGGTCATTTCCAGCACAGGTCTGGGATGATATATGGCTGAAATGGGGTCAGATCATGGACTTATTGCTCCCAGGCTTCTTGGGCAAGTGTACAGCCTACACGTGCTGAGAAAACTGTGTTGACTTCAGAGGAGTTTTCTATACTACACTGATTTCTGTGTCTTTTTTTAAATCCAGATCGCTGCCTGTTTTGTTGTTTTCTGGGGTGTTTTGGGTTTTTTGGTAGTTTTTCTGCTGTGGTTTTTGTTGTTGTTGTTGTTTTTTGTTTGTTCTTTTTTTTGGGGGGGTGGGGTTTTGGTGTTTTGGTTTTTTTTGTTGATTTTTTTTTGGTTTTGGGGGGGTTGGTGGGTTTTTTGGGGGTTTTGTGTTTGCCTTGTTTTGGTTTTGGTTTTTTGTTTGGTTTTTTGGTTCAGTTTGGTTTGGTTTTGGTTTTTTTGTGTTTCTTTTTTTGGATAAGCTCAGAAATACTATTTCATCTCCTATTCTTCACCTAATCCCAAGACGCACCTTTCTCCATTCAAGCCAGTTGCCAGTTTTCTGGGAGCTGGAAGCCTTTTCCTTCTGATTTCCTCATGAACAGACTTACCCTAGACCAGCTCTCAGCTCTAAGCCTGAAGTTTACAGCACCACATCCCAAGGAGAGTTTATAGACTGGAAATCTTGGCTTCTTTTCCCCAGCTGTGCTCTCTGTGCAATAAACAAAATTCTGCTTTTTCCTACCAGCCTGTCCTCCCTTGTGTCCTTGGACTGTCCCTGCTGCAGTCCTGCTTCTCTCAAACCCACCTGTCTTGGAGGGGAAGGGAGCAAAGAGAGCTCCTTCTGCAGGAGGAACCCTGCCTTGGTGCTGGGATTTTTGATCAATACCACCCTGAATGATGCCTTTATGGGGCTACCTAAAAACAGGCCAGACAAAATTAAGTGAATAAAAAGCAGTTTATTTCTATTTATTGAAGGGCCTTCAGGTACATTCAGGGCAGACAAAGTCCCCCCAGGAGCTACACCCAAAAATGGACCTCGGGTCATGGGTTTTCACACTTTTATAAGTTTGGTCTGTTTGTATATTGGGGGTTAATCTTCCAATTACAGCTTCAGGTAATTAAGGCATTTACCCCAAGTTTGCTCCCCCCAACTCACTTTTGTTTCCATCTCTGGGGGCCTGAGGCAGTGAGGTGTCCTTGATCCCCAGGCTTGGAGAGAATTTGTTGTGTCAAAATGGGGAAGCAGCAGCTCACACTGTGTGTGGAGTTTGGAGTTCTGCACTAAAGAATTGCAGGATTACAAATAGATGAGAAATATAAAAGCTAAAATCCTGAGGCACCACGAATGTGTGAGGGCTGGATTTGGGGAACTCGCCCCACCTCACAAGGAGTTGGTTTGCAGAAGAGGTTTCTGAAACAGCAATGCTTTGAAGGAAGAAAACCACTGTGTCCCACAGGGGATCCTTTCCTTCATGGGGCTGTGGGGCTGAGCCATCCCCACTGGCCATGTTAGAGCCTGGAATAGGGGAGGAATTATCTGCTCCCCAAGCCCTGGCACCTCAGGAGCCACACATCAGCAGTTCTGCCCTCCCCTCACCCCGAGCACTTCTGTGTTATGAGCTCCTAATAATAAAACCCAGCTATTGCATTCCTGAGACACCTGTCAGGCTGAGCACTAAGTGCTGGGGTAATAAATACTTGTTCAGCTCTGCCTCTTCTCTGCCAATTCTCTGGGCTCTGTCTGTTTTCATTACTATTTCTTTTCTGTGGACACTGCAATTACACTCTGTTCCTCTTCAGGGTCCTTGTTCTAGGTTCAAATAGAGAAGTGATAATGCAAGGAAGCATTTCACATCGTTGTTTATTTTTGTCTTCTGAGTCAGGAAGACCTTTTCAGCCTGAGACCAACCCTCCACAATCTTGATTAGAGAAGGGTTCAGGCAGGGGGGTGCTGGCGGAGTGGTGGGGAAAGGAGTGAAAACTTCAGGTTGGAGTTTTTTATGGTTTCAAACAGTGGTGGGCTGCTCCTACCGAGGCCTCAAGCCCTGCTCCTTCCTCAGGAAGACATAAGTATGCATCCTGCACTGCTCAGACCCACGAAAACTCTCCATCTGCCACAGCAGCTGCGAGCCCCAGCTCTCCCAAACCTCCTCTGTCATCCCAATCTCAGAGGAAGAGGGAGGATTCAGCTGAATGCAGCAAATTCAAATGCCTAACTTCTTTTTTTCCTTTTTTTTTTATTTTCTCTTTAGTCCAAGGTTGCAATATGTTTGGAGATATTGTCCCTCCAGCAAGTCCCTGGTGCTGCATACAGATGGTGCTCAGGGAACCCAGGGAAGGCAGAGGGCGTTTCGTTCCCTCTCCAGGCGTGGAAAGCAACTGATGCTGTCACTGGAGTTATTTTCTCCTCCTGCTGCTTCCCAGTGGTAGCTGGGGGGAGGGGGAAGTCCTCATTGGATATGTTGGATTTGGGTAAATCATCAACATTTTGGCTAAAGGGTCCGGGGAAACACTGAAAGTTTCAAGCTTGATGCAATAGGATGAACCTCAGTATTTCTTGCAGGTGATTTGTCCTGTGCTTTTGCATTTAATTTCAGATCTTTCTACATGGGGAGAAAAATCCTTCTTTCCTTTGGTTGCTAAATATAACATCTCCTGGCTCCAAGGAGATGCAGTGAAGTGTCCAATGAAGCCCCCACACCTTGAGCTTCCCTCTCAGCAGACCACACACTGAGCGTTGTCACCCTGCCTGGGGGACAGGGCATGGCCACCATGTGCTGTTAGATACAGCACGTGGAAATCTGACATCCACAGGGGAGCCACAAGCAAAACTCCCTGCAGGAAAAGTGTCTGGACCATGGTCATTTTGGGTTGGAAGGGACCTTAGAGCCCATCCAGTGCCACCCCCTGCCATGGCAGGGACATTTTCCACTGTTCCAGGTTGCTCCAAGCCCTGTCCAACCTGGCCTTGGACATTTCCAGGGATCCAGGGGCAGCCACAGCTCCTCTGGGAAACCTCTGCCAGGGTCCGCCCACCCTCCCAGGAAGAACTCCTTCCCAATATCCCATCCGACCCTGCCCTCTGGCAGTTTAGATCCTGCCCAAATCTCTTCTTCTTCTCCCTGGAGAAGCAGGAAGTGTGATTTATGTTGCACACAGAGAAATGCCCCAAAGCTCCCTGGAACGGGATTGTCTGAGCTTGGCTCACCCACTGTGAGGGCAAAGCACACCTCAGACTCCTCTCCCACCACTCACATCACCACCACCCCCTCTTTGAGCTGGTCCCCAAACCCCCCAGGCAGCCTGACTGAACAAACCCTGTGCCCTCCCCTGTCAGTGGAAGGGAAAGTGTTCTAAACGTGACACAATAGCCACAGAAAATATTCTCAAGCTCTTTTACTTTCCCCCCAGAATATTCTTTTTTAATGGGTGGCTTGTCTGCCTGTCAGTGGAACAAATTCCCCAAATAGTCCAAAGCCCAGAGGATTTGGCTTTGAGAAACAGACTTAGAGAAAATAACCTATGACAAAAAAACCCCCAAAAAACCAAAAAAAAACCCCCCAAAAAACAACAACAACAAGAACCCCAAAAGAAACAAAAACAAAAACAAAAACAAAAACAAAAACAAAAACAAAAAACCAAAAACAAACAAAAAACCAAAACCAAACCAAAACAAAAAAGAGCAAAAGCAGATTTCTTTTTTTAAAATATGAATTTTTATTTGTTTTAATTGGAGTTCGAGAGAGTGGGTAGAGTGGAAAAGCAGAGTGATTTCATTCAGTGAAGAGGTCTAGTCCCACCTTGTGTGCTACATCAGGAGGTTAGTAGGTGTCACAAGAGTCCTCCTCCTCCTCCACTCAGCTTGCTGATCTTACTCATGTACTTCTTGTTTCTGATGTTTTCTAATCTCTCCTCAGAACTTCACTGTAATTTTTTGAGGCATTTTTTCTGTTGCTTTAACTTACTGAAAAAGCTAAAAGCTGAAAAAAATGGCAGGACTAAAAATCCTGCCAATTAGAATGGGCCTTTTTTTTTTTTCTTTTTTTTTCCAGCAAAGGTTGAAAAATACAATTCAAAAATACAAACAGGCATTGAACATTGCACCAAAAAGCATTTGAAACACAGAAAAAAAAATCTCAGAAAGAAAGAGAGAGAAATACAGAGAATAAAGGTCACAGTTTCCATGAGAAATCCTTTAAGAAAGTGGCTACCAGCTAGTCAATAGTGAAAATAAAATCAACAAAAAATTGTAAAAATGCATTTTTTTTCCTAGTTGTTACTTATTTACAGCTGTAATAACAGGATTGTCATGCATTAAACTGCTGCCAGCTAGATCCTTTCTCATAGTGGTGTAAAGAGAGTCTCACAAGATGGAGAACAAAGCCAGGGATGTGCTGGGGCACAGACAGGACCCGGGCAGTGACAATGGTGGTGCTCTGTGATTTGCTGGGGGTGGTTTTTTTTCAGGATGGGTGTGGTTTTTTTTCAGGATGGGTGTGGTTTTTTCAGTATGGGTTTGGTTTTTTTAAGGATGGGTGAGGTTTTTTTCAGTATGGGTGTGTTTTTTTCAGGATGGGCATGTTTCTTTCAGTATGGGTGTGTTTTTTTCAGGATGGGTGTGTTTTTTTCCGGACAGGTTTTTTTTTTCGGGATGGGTGGGGTTTTTTTCCGGATG